>JAAGEH010002525.1:4852820-4873726 GCA_011751065.1 Lasiurus cinereus
ACCTTTTTCTTCTTCCTCTTCTAAAAGAGTACTTTTCAGCATTTCATATAATACTGGTTTGGGTTGATGAACTCCTTTAGCTTTTTCTTCTCTGTGAAGCTCTTTATCTGCCCTTCAATTCTGAATGATAGCTTTCTAGATAGATTATTCTTGGTTGTAGGTTCTTGCTATTCATCACGTTGAATATTTCTTGCCACTCCCGTCTGGCCTGCATCGTTTCTGTTGAGAAATCAGCTGACAGTCGTATGGGTGCTCCCTTGTAGGTAATAAACTGTTTTTCTCTTGCTGCTTTTAATATCCTCTTTGTCTTTTGCTCTTGGTATTTTAATGATGATGTGTCTTGGTGTGGTCCTCTTTGGATTCCTTTTATATGGGGTTCTGTGTGCTTCCTGGACTTGTAAGTCTATTTCTTTTACTAGATGTGGGAAGTTTTCAGTCATTATTTCTTTAAATAGGTTTTCAGTATCTTGCTCTCTTTCTTCTTCTGGCACCCCCACAATTCTGATATTGGTATGCTTGAAGCTGTCCCAGAGGCTCCTTACATTATCTTCACATTTTTGGATTCTTTTCTCTTCTTGCTTTTCCAGTTGAGTGTTTTCTGCTTCTTTATATTTCAAATTTTTGACTTGATTCTTGCCTTCCTCTAGTCTGCTGTTAGGACTCTGTATAATATTTTTTATTTCAGTCAGTGTCTCTAGTTGATCCTTTTTCATCTCCTCTTGGGACTCGCTAAATTTATCCATCATCTCTAGTTGGATCTTTTGCATCTCTAGTTGGTCCTTTTGCATCTTCTCTTGGGACTTGATAAGTTATCCATCTTTTCTAGCATATTCTTGAAAAACCTTATAAGTGTGGTTTTGAACTCTCTATCCAGTCATTTTTTTTCCCTCCATTTCTTTTGTTTGTGATCCCTTCCCTTATCTCGGCATTTTCACCATGCCGGGGAAACTTCTGTGTTGAATTCAGCCTTATGATACCAGACTTGCAAAACCGAAGAAGCCTCTGTTGAGTTTGGGATGTGTGGAGTCTCAGGGCTTAAGCGACCACCTTGCCTTCCAGTCGGCCTCGCCCTCCATGGCCCCTGGGTCTCATGTGACTGTGACTGGGTATTCGCTGGAGCAATCCTTGTGCGCGCGCACCCGCCCGCAGTGCCTGTAGACCGCTGCCTTTCCAGCTCCCCTGCACACCAGGACCACACGAGTGTAGGTCTCCAGGGTTTCGCCCGAAACAGGGGCTTAGTGGAGTCAGAAGTGGTGCAGTTGGGAGGGTCTGTCTCCTGCCCACTGGCAAAAGCCAGCGGCACAATCAGAAATCTGTCCTCTGTGCAGTGCCGTGCGCGCTACAAGACCTCTGATCTTTTGCGACTCCCCTAAATTTCCGTGCACCTCTCCCCTCTGATCTTTTGCAACTCCCCTAAATTTCCGTGCACCTCTCCCTTTTCACAGTCCAAACTCCCCCCGTATGAGTTTCGGCTGGATCTGGGGTTTAGTGTCATAAGATAAGGGGTTCAATGCCGTTGGGAGTCTCCGTTTCCCTCCTGCCAGAGAAAGCCAGCCAGGTACTCCGACACCCGCTCTCTCAGCGCATGCGTCTCCATACCTCAGCTTTTTGCAGCTCCTCTGGGTTTCTGTGAATCCCTCTCTTTCCTTCTAGCTGTAGAACTTACACTCAGCCAACTTTCCTGTGGTTCTGGATGATATTTGTTCTGTCTTTTAGTTGTAGTTTTGAAATTGTTGTGCGAGGCAGCAGTGTAGGTGTTTACCTATGCCGCCATCTTGGATTCTCCCTCTTGCTTTCATTCTTTATCCATGTTTCCCTTTATCTCTTTGACAACATTTAAGACAGCTGTTTTGAAGTCTTTGTCTAATAAAGTATTTGTCAATGTTCATGCTTCCTTAGAGATGGTTTTTGCCATGTCATATTGTTCTTTTGAGTAGGACATGTTTTCTGTTTTCTTTGTATGCTTTTTGTTGTTGAATATTAGGTATTTGAAAAAACAAGCAGCTCTGCATATCCTTGCAGACTGATGCTGTACCCAGAAAGTTCTTCACTGATTTGCTTGATAGGCTCTGAGCTTACAAATTAGGTCCAGGTGAAAGGATAAGATCTTCTTTGGTCTTTTCTGAGAATATGTTTGCTTGGGTTTGTGTGTGGCTTTTTCAGTTCCTTTATATACATGGCTGTTTTTGAAAGCTTCTCTTTGTGGCCTTACATTGTCTATTATATATCTCCACTTATAAACTCTTGTTCCAGATGACTGAGAGTCTTTGTTCTTCCCATAGCTTTCAGGATTAATGCCTGCTGCTTTTTTCTGTCTGAGATCCAAGTTAGATGAGACAGAGGTCACACAACCCAAGATGGCTTAGAACATTGAAGATAAGATCTTCTCTATTCCCTCTTGTTTGAGGGATGTAATTGGGTTGCTGCCTCCTCTAGACCAGCAGTGGCCAACCTTTAAGACCTCAGGGACCACCAGTGGTCTGCAGACGACCATTTAGTGACTTCTGTTCCATGATAGGAGTTGGCATCAATTGGGCATTTACTTGACTTACATAGATATTTGACTGTTTTTCAGATCTCCAGTAAGGTTAGTTCAGCCAGTATTGTTTTTTTTTTTTTTTTATGTTGTCTCCTTGGGAACAAGGGCTTGGAGCTTCCTAATCATCCATTTTGCTGATGTCATTCCTTAACTGTAGGTTTTCTGTAGATGGTCTATTGTCATGTTCAGAGGTTCCTCCCTATTCCTAGTATACGGAGTTGTTGTGGTTTTTTTAAATGACATGGGTATTGAATTTTGTGAAGTGTATCTCCTGCAGTCTATTAATATGATATGGTTTTTCTTCTTTGGCTTGTTAATGTGATGACTTATTTTTGAATTATCCTGTGATAAATTCCACTTGGTTGTGATATATAATTATTTTTATACATTGTTTGGATTCAAATTGTTTCTATTTTGTTGAGGATTTTTGTATGTATATTCATGAAAGATATTAATGTTTTCCTTTTTTTATAATGTCTTTTTTTGGTTTGGGTATTAAGGTAATGCAGAGCAGAATGAGTGGGGAAGTATTCTCTCTGCTTTTCTCTTCTGAAAGAGAGTGTAGAGAATTGGTATAACATCTTAAAATTTGGTAGAACCCACCTGGGCATGTTGCTTTCTGTTTTGAAACGTTATTATCGATTCAGTTTCTTTATTAGATTCTGGCCTACTCAGATAATCTGTTTCTGGTTGATTGTGCTTTCAAGGATTTGACCCATTTCCTCTAAGTTATCTAATTTGTGGATATAGAGTTGTTCATAGTATTCCTTTACTATCCTTTAATGTCCATAGGATTTGTAGTCACCTCTCCTCTTTCATTTTGGTTATTAGTAATACATGTCTTCTTTTCCTCTTAGGTGGCTAAAGGTTTATATATTTTATTGATCTTTTCAAAGAACCAGCTTTTGGTTTCTTAGTTTTTGTTTTGTTTTGTTTTCAATTTCATTGATTTCTGCTCCAATTTTTAATTTTCTTCAGCTTGCTTTAGAATTAATTTTCTTGTTTTTTAGTTTCCTAAAGTGGAAGCTTAGATGATTAATTTTAGAATAGATCCTTCTTCATTTATAATATGTGCATTCAATGCTATAAATTTCTCTCTAAGCACTATTTTCACTGTACCTCACAACTTTTGATAAATTGTGTTTTCATTTTTATTTTTAGTAAAGTATATTTCTTAATTTATCTTGAGATTTCTTCTTTGACTGACCTGTGTGTTATATGGAAGTGTGTTGTTTAATCCCCAAGTATTTAGGAATTTTCCAACTATTTTTGTTATTAATTACTGGTTTAATTCTTCTGTTGACTGAGAACATACATTGTGTGATTTCTGTTCTCTTAAATTTGTAAAGGTGTTGTTGTTTTTTTTATGGTCCAGAATGTGATTTATCTTGGTAAATTTTCCATATGAACTGGAGAAGAATGCATATTCTGTTGGATAAAGTAGTCTATAGAGGTTTACTTTATTCAATTGATTGATGGAGATGTTGAGTTTAGCCAAATCCTTACTGATTTTCAGTCTGTTGGATCTGTCCATTTCTTAAAGAGGGGTGGTGAAGTCTGCAACTGTAATAATTTTTCCCCCAACTTTGTTTTTTAAATTTTTTAAATTTTCTTTTCATTTAATAAATCTTTATTGTTCAGATTATTACAATTGTTCCTCTTTTTTCCCCATAGCTCCCCTTCACCCGGATCTAATCCCTCCCTTTGCCCTTACCTCCCCCTGCCATTGTCCTCATCCATAGTGTATGATTTTTGTCCAATCTTTCCCTGCACCCTCTTTAACTCTTTCCCCTGAGAATTGTCAGTCCACTACCTTTCTATGTCCCTGATTCTATTATATTCACCAGTTTATTCTGTGCATCAGATTTTTAATTCACTTGATTTTTAGATTCACTTGTTGATATATATATATACATATATATTTGTTATTCATAATTTTTATCTTTGCCTTTTTCTTCTTCCTCCTCTTCTTAAAGAGTGCCTTTCAGCATTTCATATAATACTGGTTTGGTGTTGATGAACTCCTTTAATTTTTTCTTATCTGTGAAGCTCTTTATCCGCCCTTCAATTCTGAATGATAGCTTTGCTGGGTAGAGTAATCTTGGTTGTAGGTTCTTACTATTCATCACTTTGAATATTTCTTGCCACTCCCATCTGGCCTGCATAGTTTCTGTTGATAAATCAGCTGACAATCATATGGGTGCACCCTTGTAGGTAATTAACTGTTTTTCTCTCGCTGCTTTCAATATTCTCTTTTTGTCTTTTGCTATTGGTATTTTAATTATGTTGTATCCTGGTATAGTCCTCTTTGGATTCCTTTTGTTTGGGGTTCTGTGCGCTTCCTGGCCTTGCAAGTCTATTTCTTTTACCAGATGGGGGAAGTTTTCAGTCATTATTTCTTCAAATACGTTTACAGTATCTTGCTCTCTCTCTTCTTCTGGCACCCCCATAATTCGGATGTTGGTACACTTGAAGTTGTCCCAGAGGCTCCTTTCACTATCTTCACATTTTTGGAATCTTTTTTCTTTTTTGCTTTTCCAGTTGAGTGTTTTCTGCTTCTTTGTATTTCAAATCTTTGACTTGATTCTTGTGATCCTCTAGTCTTCTGTTAGGTCTCTGTATAATATTTTTTATTTCAGTCAGTATATGTTTAATTTCTAGTTGGTCCTTTTTCATCTCTAGTTAGTCCTTTTTTATCTCCTCTTGGGTCTCTCTAAATTTATCCATCTTTTCTAGGATATTCCTGAAAAACCTTATAACCGTGGTTTTGAACTCTATATCCAGTCGTTTGTTTTCCTCCATTTCTTTCATTATCTGTTCCTTTGTCTCTGCATTTTCACTGCTTCCCTTATTTGGTAGAGTAGCTTTGTGTGCTAGGTGTCCTATAGGGCCCAGTAGCTTGCCTCCCCAGTTACCTGAGGGAGACTCTCTTGGTGAACTGTGTGTACAGCCTTGTACTTAAGTCTTGATTGTTGTTGGTATCACTGGGGGAATTCACCTCCAAGTCAATTGGTTGTGAGGGTCAGCTATGTGTATGCAGGGAAAACTTCTGTGCTGGAGTCAGCCTTATGATACAAGACTTGCAATTTTGCAAAAGCCTCTATGTTCAGCTTGGATGGGATGGAGTCTCAGGGCTGAGCAGACAGCCTTGGCTTCCTGTCAGTCCTGCCCTATGTGGTCTGTGGGTGTCAGTGTCCCTCAGTAATTACTGAAGCCCTCTCTGCGTGCACTTGCGCTCATGCGCCTCCAGACTTCTGCCTTTCTGGCTCCCCTGAGTTTCCATGTGCTCTGGGGACCCATATGATTCTGGGTCCCCAGGGTCTTCCCAAAACTGGGATTCAGTGCAGTTGGAATTGGATTTCAGCGCATTTGGGAGGTTCTGTCTTCCTCCCACTAGAGAAAGCTAGGGGCACAATCAGCAGTCAGCCCTCTTTGTGAGCACTCACGCTCACACGCCTCCAGACCTCTGCCTTTTGCAGCTCCCCTAAGTTTTCATGCACTCCTCCCTTTTCACAACAGTCCAAACTCCCCCTGCCCCCTCTTCCCTGCCCGTATAAGTCTTGCTCGGAACTGGAGTTCAATTCAATCAGAAGTGGGGTTCAGTGCAGTCAGGAGTTTCCATCTCCCTCCCGCTAGAGGAAGCCAGTTAGGCACTCAGCCGCCTGTCCTCTCCACACACATGTCTCCATACCTCAGCTTTTTGCAGTTCCTCTGAGTCTCCATAAGCCCCTTTCTTTCTTTCTAGTTGTAGAATTTGGAGCAATCAGGCAGGCAGGTGAGCAGCTAGAAGCCAGTGGTCCCAGATTGTGAGAGATCAGGCCTAAAGAATTTCCACTCAGCCAGCTTTCCTGTGTTCTGGATTATGTTCCTTCTGACTTTTAGCTAGAGTTTTGAAATTGTTGTGCCAAGTAGGAGTTTAGATGTTCACCTATGCCGCCATCTTGGTTTCTCTCCTGCAACTATAATAATTGATCCATCTGTTTTTCCTTGCAGTTCTATCAATTTTATGTATTTTGAATCTAAGTTGTCAAGAACATACATATTGCCAAAACCGGTTTGGCTCAGTGGATAGAGCATCAGTCTATGGACTGAAAGGTCCCAGGTTTGATTCCAGTCAAGGGCATGTACCTTGCTTGTGGGCACATCCCCAGTAGGGGGCATGCAAGAGGCAGCAGATCGATGTCTCTCTCTCATCGATGTTTCTAACTCTCTATCCTTCTCCCTTCATTTCTGTAAAAAATCAATAAAATATATTTTTAAAACATAAATAAAAAGAACATACACATTAAGGATTATGTTTCTTCATGAAGAATTGACCCCTTTATCATTATGTAATGTCCTTCTTTATCTCTCATAATTTTCATTGATCTGAAATCCACTGTGTCTGATATTAATAAAGGTACTCCAGCTTTCATTTGATTAGTGTTAACATGATACGTATTTATCCATCCCTTTAATATTAATCTATCTGTATCTCTATATTTAAAGTGGGTTTCTTGAAGACATTTTATAGTTAGGTCTTGCTTTTTGATCACTCTGACAATCTCTCTTTTAAGTGGGTACTTAGACCATTGACATTTAAAGTTATTACTGATACTACTACTACTACTACTACTACTAGAGGCCCAGTGCACAAAATTTGTCCACAGAGGGGGGGTCTCCTTAGCCCAGCCTGCACCCTCTCCAATCTGGGACCCCTCAGGGGATGTCCAACTGCTGGTTTAGGCCTGATCTCTCACAATCTGGGACCACTGGCTTCTAGCTGCTCACCTGCTTGCCTGCCTGATTGCTCCTAACAGCCTGTGCCTGCCTGCCTGATTACCTCTAACTCCCCCCCTTGCCAGCTTGGTCACCCCTAACTGTCCTCCCAACCCCCGCCAGCCTGGTCGCCCCACACAGCCTGCTTGTTCAGTTGTTTGGTCATCCCTTGGGCTGGCCCTGAGTGGCTGGGGCAGCTGATATTCGAGGCTTGTCTGTGCCTCAGGCCATCCTGGGGAACTTGGGGACTCCTGTTCTGGGGTGGGCCCAGCGTGCTCTGTACCTGCCACTCCAGTGGGGCTGAGAGGTCTGGGTGCCTCCATCTTGTGACTGTGGTTGCCACTGTCTTTGAGGGCGTTGCAGTCATTTAGCATTTTCCCTCTTTATTAGGTAGGATTGGATTAATAACCACCATATTTGTTACTGTTTTCTATCAATTGCCTTTTTTATTTGTTTTTGTTTTGTCCTTTATCTTTTTCTGTCTTTAATTGAACATTTTCTATGATTACATTTTTCCATCCCCTTAGCATATCATTTTACTTAAAAAATAATCTTTTAATGCCTGGATGGCATAGCTCAGTGGTTGAGTGTCAACCTATGAGCCAGGAGTTCATGGTTCAATTCCTGGATAGGGCACATGCCTAGGTTGCAGGCTTGATCCCCATTGTGGGATGTGCAGGAGACAGCAGATCAATGATTCTCTTTCATCACTGATGTTTCTGTCTCACTCTCACTTCCTCTCTGAAATCAATAAAATTTATTTTTTAATGTTTAGAAAGAGTTTGCCCTTGAATTTGCAATATACATTTATTTCACAAGCTGTATATTGTTCTGCTAATTGTGTCCCACAAATCTCTTAGACTCTGTTCACTTTTCTTTGTCATGTTTTCTTTCTGATTTTTATCTAAAATTCACTCCCAAGTCCATGTCCAACTATAACTATACCACTTTATGGGTAGTGCAAGTATCTTATGACAGTTTTTCCAGTTCTTCCAATCCCTTATGACATTAAGGTCATTCATTTCATTTCTATAGAAGCTACAGTCACCATATACATTGTTGCCATTATTGATTTTTCTTTTTTTCTTTTTTTGCTTAATTCCTTTACCTTTTTCACCCAGTTCCACACTGCCATTTTTGTTTTGAACAAACTTATTAGATCAATTAAGGAAAAAAAATTTACTTCATTTATTCCTTCTTTGTATAGATCTGTTTCTGCCCTGTAACATTTTCTTTTTCTTTTTTTCTTCTGAAGAACTTTTAACATTTTTTGCAAGTCCATTGACTAAATTCTCTTAATTTTTGTTTATTTAAGAAAGTCTTGCCCTAGCCAGTTTGGCTCAATAGATAGAGCATCAGCCTGCACTGAAGGGTCCTGGGTTCAATTCCAGTCAAGGGTGCATACCCAGGTTGTGGACTTGATCCTTAGTAAGGGGCATGTAGGAGGCAGATAATCAATGATTCTCTTTCATTATTGATGTTTCTCTCTCTTCCTCTGAAATCAATAAGAACATATTTAAAAAAAAAAAAAAGAAAAAAGAGCCAAGACCGGTTTGGCTCGGTGGATAGCGCGTCGGCTTACGGACTGAGAGGTCCCGGGTTCGATTCCGGTCAAGGGCATGTACCTTGCTTGCAGGCACATCTCCACTGTGGGGCATGCAGGAGGCGGCTGATCGATGTCTCTCTCTCATCGATGTTTCTGACTTTCTATCTTTCTCCCTTTCTCTCTGTAAAAAATCAATAAAATATATTTTAAAAAAAAAGAAAAAAGAGATTATTTGGAGCTAGAAAATGTTGGCAGAATAGATGGATGTGTCCAAAGCCTTGTCACTGAGCAGAGAGAGAGAACAGCTGAGGGTCGCACTGGGAGCATTTGTTGTCGAGTTAAGGGACATTTATCCTCCAGGAGAAGGACCTATAGTCTCCGAGGTCAATTCTGAAACACTGCCACCCAGGGGATGACTTACAAATTGACTCTGTGTAATCACAAAAGAATAAAGAGATTAAGACACACCGCTTGCTTAAAAATCAGGACTGGCTTACAACACTGAGCAACAGTGGAATGCAGGGAACTGCAATACTGTCCTGACTGGGAAATAGGCATGACTAACAGAACAGTAGAGGAAGTGAATGACCTTCACTTCTGTACATAATATTCTTTTATTTTTTCATCTTTTAATTAAAAAACTAATTTCTTTCTTTTTTCCTCAATTGATTTTACCTTTTTAATTATTACATTTTTATTTTCAACCAGTATTATTACTACTTCTATTTTATCTTTTTGAAAAAAAGAAGTGTCATTTTATTTTCTCTTTATTTTACTTTTCAGATTAGAGTTCTACATTCTATTTTCATCTTTCCTTTAGCATCATTTTATTCTATCTCAATTCTACCATTATGCCATCACTCTCTTCCTAAATTTTCCCATTTTGTTGTCTTGTTTCTCTTACCCTTTTCCTACTTTAAATTTTCCCTATTATTTCTTTTTACTTGGTTAAAATATCACCCCACTTATATATCTAATTTCCAGTCCCCTACTTCATGTGCATACATACCTATCTCTTCTCTGTTTCACCATCCCTAAATATTGTTTTTCTCTATGTCCTTTTGTTATTGTTTGCTTGAACATTGATTATATCAATTTTTTATACTTTGTGAGGTTGTTTTTGCTTATTCTACTTTTATTATTTTGCTTTTTGTTTACTTTGTTTTTCATCTTTGTTTTCCCTCACCTCCCTTAGTTGTTATTTGTAGTTTGTGTTAATCTCCAGGTACTTGTTGCTGGCATTTGTTGGGATTAGTGGCTGTTCTATTGGAGTTTTCTCCTCATATATATAATTTGTTTCCCTTTTCTTTCTTATTCTCTTTTCTCTCTTACTTTTTTTTTCTTATTCTTTTTCCTTTTCTTTCCTCTTTTTTCTCCCTCCTACCAATTTCATTTGGTACTTCTTTTCTTTTTTCCTTGCTTCTCTCTTCTTCTTTCTCTACTTTCCCCTAATTTGTCTTTCAGTGGTGGTCACATTATTTGTGGTTATTAACATCATGAATACCTTTATGTTCAGTGCCTTGTGCATTGTACCTGGTTTTGTTGTACTGTGCCTTTAAATCAACACAAGAAAGAGAACTACACAAACAGACACCTGGAGAAGAAAGACCATGGGCAGACAAAGAAACAGCCTGCATATGAAAGACAAGCAGGTATCACCAGAAAAAAAAGTAAACGAAATAGAGGCAAGCAACCTGCTAGAGAAAGAATTCAAGAAATGGTCATAAGGTGGCTGAAAAGAATGGAAGACAAATTCGACAATATGAGTAAGAACCAAGAGGAAATGAAGAAGAATCAAGAAGAAATGAAAAATGACATCGCTGCTGTAAAGAACTCAATAGAAAGCATCAAAAGTAGACTAGAAGAAGAAGAGGACCATGTCAGTGAGCTAGAAGACAAGGTAGGAAAAAATACCCAAGTAGAACAGCTTCTAGAAAAAAAAATTAAAAAGCAAGAGGAGAGCCTAAGGGAACTTTGGGATAACATGAAACAAAACAACATCCACATAATAGGGGTTTCAGAAAGAGTAGGAACTGAGCAAGGAATAGAAAACCTGTTTGAAGAAATAATGACAGAAAACTTCCCTGATATAGGGAAGAAAAAACCCACACAAACCCAAGAAGCTCACAGAGTCCTAAACAAAATGAACCCCAAAAGACACATTATAATTAAATTGGCAAACACCAGCGACAAATTAAGAATCTTAAAAGTGGCCAGAGAAAGACAGAAAGTTACCTACAAAGTAACTCCCATCAGACTAGTGACTTGGTTTCTCAACAGAAACTTATCAGGCCAGAAGAGAATGGAATGAAATATACAAAGTCATGCAAAGGAAGGGTCTGAATCCAAGAATACTATACCCAGCAAGGCTTTCAATCCAAAGTGAAGGTGAAATCAGGAGCTTCACCAACAAAAAAAGTACTAAAGGAATTTATTACCACGAAACCAGCAATGCAAGACATGTTAAAGTGTCTGCTGTAAAAAAAAGAAATAGAAGCGAAGAAGGAACACAGAAGTAAAAAATAAAAATGGTGACAAAAAGTACCTATCATTAATAACTTTAAATGTACATGGATTAAATGCTCCAATCAAAAGACATAGGCTAGGGGGAGAATCCAAGATGGTGGCATAGGTAAACACCTACACTGCTGCCTCGCACAACAATTTCAAAACTACAACTAAAAGACAGAACAGACATTATCCAGAACCACAGGAAAGCTGGCTGAGTGGAAATTCTACAACTAGAAGGAAAGAGAGGGGCTCACAGAAACCCAGAGGAGCTGCAAAAAGCTGAGGTACAGAGGTGCGCGTGGAGAGAGCGGGTGCTGGAGTACCTGGCTGGCTTTCTCTGGCAGGAGGGAGACGGAGACTCCCAATGGCATGAACCCCTTATCCTATGACACTAATCCCCAGGTCCAGCCAAAACTCATACAGGGGGAGTTGGGACTGTGAAAAGGAAGTACACGGAAATTTAGGGGAGTCACAAAAGGGCAGAAGTAGGGTGGTGCGCAGAGTACTGCACGCAGAAGATGGACTGCTGACTGTGCCGCTGGCTTTCACAAGTGGGCCACTTCTAACCGAACCACTTCTAACTCCACTAAACCCCAGTTTCGGGCAAAACCCTGGAGACCCGGATTCATATGGTCCTGAAGTGCAGGGGAGCCAGAAAAGCAGCAGTCTAGAGGCATTGCGAGAGTGTGCGCACACACACAGGGAGTGCTCCAGCGATTACTTAGTCACGTGAGACTCAGGGGCTGTATAGGGTGGGGCAAACTAGAAGGCAAGGCGGTCCCTTAAGCCCTGAGACTCCACCCCTCCCAAGCTCAACAGAAAGGCTTTTGCAGTTTTGCAAGTCTTGTAAGGCTGAATCCAAAACAGAAGTTCTCCCTGCATAGTGAAAATGCCAAGACAAAGGAAGAGATCACAAACAAAAGAAATGGAGGAAAACAAATGACTGGATATAGAGTTCAAAACCACAGTTATAAGTTTTTTCAAGAATATCCTAGAAAAGATGGGTAAAATTAGGGTGACCCAAGAGGAGATGAAAAAGAACCAACTGGAGATGAAAAATAATCAACTAGAGATGTGAAAGGACCAACTAGAGATGGAAAAAAACCAACTAGAAATTAAACATACACTGACTGAAATAAAAAATATTACACAGGGACCTAACAGCAGACTAGAGGAAGGCAAGAATCAAGTCAAAAATTTGAAATATAAAGAAGCAGAAAACACTCAACTGGAAAAGCAAGAAGAAAAAAGAATCCAAAAATATGAAGATAATGTAAGGAGCCTCTGGGACAGCTTCAAGTGTACCAACATCAGAATTGTAGGGGTGCCAGAAGAAGAGGGAGAGCAAGATACTGAAAACCTATTTAAAGAAATAATGACTGAAAACTTCCCAAATCTGGTAAAAGAAATAGACTTACAAGTCCAGGAAGCACACAGAACCCCATATAAAAGGAATCCAAAGAGGACCACACCAAGACACATCATAATTAAAATACCACGAGCAAAAAACAAAGAGAGAATATTAAAAGCAGCAAGAGAAAAACAGTTCATTACCTACAAGGGAGCACCCATATGACTGTCAGCTGATTTCTCAACAGAAACGATGCAGGCCAGACAGGAGTGGCAAGAAATAGTCATCGTGATGAATAGCAAGAACCTACAACCAAGAATACTCTATCCAGCAAAGCTATCATTCAGAATTGAAGGGCAGATAAAGAGCTTCACAGATAAGAAAAAGCTAAAGGAGTTCATCACTGCCAAACCAGTATTATATGAAATGCTGAAAGGTACTCTTTTAGAAGAGGAAGAAGAAAAAGGTAAAAGAAAAAAAATTATAAACAACAAATACATATCTATCAACAAGTGAATCTAAAAATTAAGTGAATTATATATTTGATCAACAGAATAAACTGATGAATATAATAGAATCAGGAGCACAGAAAGGGAGTGGACTGATAATTCTCAGGGGGAAAGGGATGAGGGATATACAGGGACAGACTGGACAAAAATCATACACCTATGGATGAAGTCAACGGGAGGAACGTAAGGGTAAAGGGAGCGGTGGGAGCTGGGTGGAGGGGAGCTAAAGAGGGGAAAAAAGATAAAAAAATAATAATTTGAATAATAAAGGTTTAATAAAAGGAAAAAAAACGACATAGGGTAACGGATTGGATAAGAAAACATGACCCATATATATGCTGTCTACAAGAAACCCACCTCAGAAAAAAATATGCACACAGATTGAGGGTGAAGGGATGAAAGATGGTTTTTCAGGCAAATGAAAATGAAAAAAAAAGCTGGGGTTGCAATACTAATATCTGGCAAATTAGCTCTCAAAGTGAAGGACATAACAAGAAATAATGAAGGCCACTTCGTAATACTAAAGGGAGCAATCCAACAAGAAGAAATAACTCTGGTAAACATATATGCACCCAATGCAGGAGCACCTAAATACATAAAAAAAAACTCCTAAAGAATATCAAGGGAGAGATTGAAAGCAATCATAGTAGGAGATGTGAATACCCTACTATAACCACTGGACAAATCCTCAAATCAGCAAAGAAACATCAATCCTAAATGACTCACTAGACCAGATGGAATTAATGGACATCTTCAGGACATTTCACACCAAAGCCACAGAATATACATTCTTCTCAAGTGCACATGGGTCATTTTCAAAGATAGACCATATGTTGGGTCCTAGGTAAAATCTCTTTAAATTCAAGAAGATAGAAATCATATCAAGCATTTTCTCAGACCACAGTGGCATAAAACTGGATATCAACTACAATAAAAACAATACAAAAAAATCAAACACATGGATACTAAACAGCATGCTATTGATGACTGGGTAACCAGAGAGATCAAGGAAGAAATAAAAATCATCATGGCAACAAATGACAATGACAACACAACAATACAAAATTTATGGGACATTGTGAAAGCAGTCTTGAGAGGGAAGTTCATAGCTCTACCAGCCTACTGCAAAAAAACAAGAAACAATGGTAATAAATTACCTAACCCTACATCTCAAAAAGCTAGAAAGAGAGCAACAAGAAAAGCCCAGTGTAAGCAGAAGGAAGAAATAGCAAAGATCAGAGCAGAGATAAATGACACAGAGACCAAAGAAATAATTCAAAAGATCAACAAAACCAAGAGCTAGTTCTTTGAAAGGATAAACAAGATTGATGGACCTCAAGCCAGGCTCACCAAGAAGCAAAGAGAGAGGACCCAAATAAATAAAATCAGAAATGAAAGAGGTGAAATAACAACAGACCCCACCAAAATACAAAGGATTGTTAAAAAGTACTATGAACAGCCGAAACCGGTTTGATTCAGTGGATAGAGCGTTGCCCTGCGGATTGAAAGGTACTGGGTTTGATTCCGGTCAAGGGCATGTACTTGGTTGCTGACATGGGGGTGTGCAGGAGGCAGCTGATTGATGTCTCTCTCTCATCGATGTTTCTGATTCTCTATCCCTCTCCCTTCCTCTCTGTAAAAAATCAATTTTATATATATATATAATACTATAAACAACTCTATTCCAACAAATTGGACAACCTAGAGGAAATGGACATATTCCTAGAAAAATATAACCTTCCAAAACTCAATCAGGAAGAATCTAAACATCTCAATAGGCCAATAAATATGGAAGAAGTTGAAGCAGTCATCAAACAGCTTCCAGCAAATAAAAGCCCTGGACCATATGGCTACACAGGGGAGTTTTACCAAACATTCAAGGAAGAATTAAACCTCTCCTCCTCAGACTATTCCAAAAAATTCAAGAAGAAGGAGCACTTCCAAACATCTTCTATGAAGCCAGCATCACTCTTATACCAAAACCAGATAAAGATAACACAATGAAAGAAAATTACAGGCCAATATCCCTATGAACATAGATGCCAAAATCCTCAACAAAATTCTAGTAAATTGGATCCAGCAGTACATCAGAAAGATCATACACCATGACCAAGTAGGATTTATCCCAGGAATTCAAGGATGGTACAATATCTACAAATCAATACACGTGATACATCACATAGACAGATTGAGAGATAAAAATCACATAGTCATATCAATACAGAAAAAGCATTTGAGAAAATCCAACACCCTTTCTTGATAAAAACCCTCAACAAGGTGGGAATAGAAGGATCATACCTCAACATCATAAAATCCATATATGATAAACCCATAGATAACATCACACTCAATGGGCAAAAACTAAAACCATTTCCCCTAAGAACAGGAACAAGACAGGGATGCCCACTCTCACCACTCCTATTTGACATAGTACTGGATGTATTAGCCATTGCAATTAGACAACAAGAAGAAATAAAAGGCATCCAAATTGAAAAGAAGAAATAAAGCTGTCCTTATTTGCAGATGACATGATATTGTACATAAAATAATCCCAAAAGACTCCAAAAAAACTAATAGACCTAATAAATGAATTCTGCAATGTAGCAGGATAGAAAATCAATGCCAAGAAATCTATGACATTTCTATACACTAATAGTGAACTTATAGAAAGAGAGACTAAAAAAGCAATCCCATTTACATTGCACTAAAAAAAAATAAGATACTTAGGAATATACTTAACTAAGGAGGTAAAAGATCTATATGCAGAAAACTACAGGACACTGAAAAAAGAGATAGAGGAAGATGTAAACAGATGAAAGAGCATTCCATGCTCATGGATTGGGAGAATCAACATCATTAAAATGTCCATACTATCCAAAGCAATCTATAGATTCAATGCACTGCCCATTAAAATACCAATGACATATTTCACAGACCTAGAAAGAACTCTTCAAAGATTCATTTGGAACAAAAAAAGATCCCGAATAGCCACAGCAATCCTGAGAAAGAAGAATAAAGTGGGTCGTATCTCAATACCAGATTTCAAGCTGTATTACAAAGCCACTGTTCTCAAAACAGCCTGGTACTGGCACAAGAACAGACACATTGACCAATGGAATAGAATAGAGAATCCAGATATTGACGCAAACCATTATGCTCAATTAATATTTAACAAAGGAAGCATGAACATACAATGGAGTCAAGACAGTCTTCGATAAATGGTGGAGAAAATTGGACAGATACATGCAAAAAAAATGAAATTAGACCACCAACTTACACCATTCTCAAAAATAAACTCCAAATGGATACAGAATTTAAACATAAGACGGGAAACCATAAAAGTACTAAAGGAATCCACAGGCAGCACAATCTCAGACATATGCTGAAGGAACTTCTTCACTGATATTGCTCCTAGGGCAATGGAAGCTAAAGAGAAAATAAACAAATGAGACTTCATCAAAATAAAAAGATTTCTTATAGCAAAAGAAACCATCAACAAAACAACAAGAAAACCCACTGTATGGGAGAACCTATTTGCAAATGTTATCATTGATAAAGGCTTAATCTCCAACATCTATAGGCAACTTACACAACTTAATAAAAGGAAGATAAATGATCCAATAAAATAAATGGGAAACGGACAAAATAGAATCTTTTTGAAAGAAGACAGAAGGAAGGCCAAAAGACACATGAAAACATACTCAAAGTCACTAATTATCCAGGAGATGCAAATCAAATCGACAATGTGATACCATCTCACACCTGTCAGAATGGCAATCATCAACCAGTCAACAAATGACACGTGTTGGTGAGGATGCGGAGAAAAAGGAACCTTCATGCACTGCTGCTGGGAATGCAGACTTGTGCAGCCACTGTGGATAACAGTATGGAGTTTCCTCAAAAAACTAAAAATGGAACTTCCATTTGATCCAGTAATTCCACTCTTGGGAATATATCCTAAGAAAATAGAAACACCAATCAAAAAAAATATATGCACCCCTATGTTCATAGCAGCACAATTTACAATAGCTAAGATTTGGAAACAGCCTAGGTGCCCACCAGCAGATGACTAGATCAGAAAACTATGGTACATCTACACAATGGAATACTATGCTGCCATAAAAAAAGAAGGAATTCTTACCATTTGCAGCAACCTGGATGGAACCGGAGAGCATTATGCTAAGTGAAACAAACCAGTCAATGAAAGAAAAATACCACATGATCTCACTCACTTATGGATAATAAAGAACATTATAAACTGATGAACAAAAAGATAGATACAGAGGCAGTAAAGCATCAAGTAGACTGTCAAATTACAGCAGGAAGGTTAGGGAGAGGTGGGATAGATAAGAGATCAACGAAAGGATTTGTATGCATGCATCTAAGCATAACCAATGAACACAAGACACTAGGGGGTTAGGGTATGCATGGGAGTTGGGGGGAAATGGGAAGATATATATACATGCAATACATAAATACAAAAATTTTTTAAAAAGAAAAGAAAAAAATTCTTTATTTGCCCTGGATGGTGTGGCTCAGTTGTTTGAGTGTCGTTCCATGCCTGGGTTGCGGGTTCAATCCCTGGTCAGAACACATATTGTGTGACAGCTAATCGATGTTCCTTTCTCACATTGATGTTTCTCACTCCTGCTCCCTGTCTCCTTCTCTCCCTCCATCCCTCTTTCGCTCTAAACATATTCTAGGGTGAAGATTAAAAAGAAAAGTTTCATCTCTCTGCTTATGTTACCCGTGTGATCTTACATGTTGTCCACATTTTTGTATTAGAGTTTTAACATACTAATCATATTTTATATTCCTGGCTTGATAATTATAACATATCTGCTATCTCTGAGTCTGGCTGGATCTGATGCTTACTCTTACCTCTTCGAAGTCTGTGTTTTTTTTCTTCTAGTATGCTTTAGAATTTTTTGAATGCTGGATATGATGCACTGGAAAAAAGGAACTCAGGAAATTAGGCCTTTAGTATGAGGTTTTATGTTTATCTATCTAGGAGTTAGGCTGTGTTTGCTATAGCTATAAGTGTCAGAGCTAATATTTCCCCTGGTGTCAATGTTTTTGTCTCTTCTGTTGTCTTTAGAGTTTCATAGGGACTTCTTAAGGTTTGAATAGTGCAATTTCATCAGTTGTATTTGCCTGTTATTATACATGAGCCCTGTTGATGTGGTAAAGGAAGAGAAGTTCTGTGATTAGATCTTAGCCTTTTAGTGAACCTCCAGACTTTGACCTTCACAATTGCTTTTCTGTTTTGGGTGCCCCCCTCCCCCTTATATGAATTAGGAAGGCAGAGAGGGATAGAGGACATTTTCTTTTTCCCAAGTCAGTTAGGTTCTGGTAAAACCTGAATAAGTTAAGCTCTGATAAAACAGTTTATCTGAGCCCTGCTGGCGTGGCTCAGTGGTTGAGCACCGACCTATGAACCAGGAGGTCATGGTTTGATTCCTGGTCAGGGCACATGCCCAGATTTTGGGCACAATTCCCTGACTGGGTTTTGGGCTCGATCCCCAGTGGGGTGGGGGGTAGGGGAGAATAGGAGGCATCTGATCAATGATTCTCTCTCATCATTGATGTTTCTATCTCCCTCTCCCTTCCTTTCTTAAATTAATAAAAATAGATTAAAAAACAATAACAATAAGGAGGAACCAAGATGGTAGCATAGATACATACTTATACTTGCTGCCTCTCACAACTACTTCAAAACTACAACTAAAAGACAAAACAGATGTCATCCAGAACCACAGGAAGGCTGGCTGAGTGGAAATTCTACAACTAGAAGAAAAGAGAAAAGCACATTGAAACCTGTAGGAGGTGCAAAGGTGTGGAAGTGCAGCAATACAGAAGCGTGTGCAGCAATGGGCTGGCAACTCAGTGCGCTGTTGTCTTTTTCAGTTGGGAGGGAGATACAAGCTCCCAGTTGCTCTGAACTCCAGTTCCAGTTGAGACTCTGGGGACCCAGACTCATATGGAAAGAAACTGGATTGTCTGGCATCAGGCTGGAATGTGAGGTTGGCTTTCTCACAGAGGTGCTTGCAGTGATCATTGTTCTTGCACATGGCCATGGGACACAGAGACACCTCTCTGAGGCAGAGCAGAGTAGCAGCCATTGTGGTTTGCTCCACCCTGATGATTCCCTGAGACCCCACTCCACCCAATTTATAACTCCACCCAAGCTGTGAGCAGAGGCTTTTGCATATGAATGGCCTGTTCTTTTGCAATCTATAACCTAACAAACTGCAGCTGGGTCAGAGAATGCCAAAGCTTCCAAAAGAAGGTGTAGATAGCAACCTGCATTGCTTCACAGCTGGGCCTCATCTGGGCACTTCCAAACCCCAAACGAAGAGGAGGAATCTGCAGATTTCTCTGTAGCTCCTGCTGGGTGACCTCTCTTCTTGGAGATCCAAGAGCAAGTGTACCCAGTGGTCAGTGTCAGACCATACCAGAGTACAACTCTTCACATCCATAAGCAACACACTCAAGGAGCAGACTCAGTGAGCACTAAAGCCCCACTGAATCAAGTTATGCTCGATAAAGCTGTCTCCAGCACAATTCTCCCATTGTAGACACTGCTGGTCCTCACAGCCAATTGGCCTGCTGGTCAGTACCTCCCAGTTATACCAATAGCAGTCAAGACTGGACTACAACAAGACTGTGCACCCAGCCCACAAAGGGGTGCACCAAGAATGTCTACCTCAGGTAATTAGGGAGGCTGAGCCACTGGGCCCTATAGGACACCTACCACACAAAGCCACTCTATCAACACAGGGAAGCCAAAATGCAGAGACAAAGAAACAGGTCATAAATGAAAGAAATGCAGGAAAGCAAACTACTGGATATAGAGTTCAAAACCACAGTTATAAGGTTACTCAAGAATCTTCTAGAAACCTCTGAGAAATTTAGTGAGACCCTCAAGGATATGAAAAAGGATCAACTAGAAATTAAGCATACACTGATTGAAATAAAGAATAATATACAGAGATCCAACTGCAGATAGAGGACCCCAAGAATCAAGTCAAAGATTTAAAATATGAAAAACCAAAAACCCAACCGGAAAAGCAAAAAGAATCCAAAAATATGAAGATAGTATAAGGAGCCCGTGGGACAACTTCAAGCATACCAACATCCGAATTATGGAGGTGCCAGAAGAAGAGAGAGAAATATATTAAAAAACTATTTGAAGAAATAATGACCGAAAACTTCCCCTACCTGGTGAAAGAAATAGACTTACAAGGCCAGGAAGTGCACAGAAACCCAAACAAGAGGAATCCAAAGAGGATCATACCAAGATACAACATAACTAAAATGCCAAGGGCAAAAGACAAAGAGAGAATATTAAAAGCAGCAAGAAAAAATGGTTAATTGCCTATAAGGGAGTACTCATACGACTCTCAGCTGATTTCTCAATGGAAACCATGCATGCCAGAAGGGAGTGGCAAGAAATATTCAAAGTGATGAACAGCAAGAACCTACAACCAAGATTACTCTATCCAGCAAAGCTATAATTTAGAATTGAAAGTTAGATAAAGAGCTTCACAGAAAAGAAAAAGTAAAGGAGCTCATCAACACCAAACCAGTATCATATGAAATGCTGAAGGGTATTCTTTAAGAGGGAGAAAAGGTAAAGATAAAAATTATGAACAACAAAGTGACAACAAATACATATCTATCAACAAGTGA
>JAAGEH010002525.1:4874126-5066408 GCA_011751065.1 Lasiurus cinereus
GTTATTTACATGCCAAATTAGAAAATTAAAGTCCCTTGCCTTTATTTACTAATTTATTTATTTTTAAAAATATTAAAGTATAGTTGGTATACAATATTATATTAGTTTCAGGTGTGCAGCATAGTGATTCTGATGTGATTGCCACAATAAGTCTATTAATCATCTCTCACTGGACAAAGTTATTACAACATGTTGACATAGTCCTGGTGCTATATATTACTTCCCCTTGGCTTATTTATTTTATTTTATTTTATTATTTTTTAAAAATATTTTTTAAATTAAATCTTTATTATTCAGATTATTACATTTGTTTCTCTTTTTTCCCCTCAATAGCACCTCTCCACCCAGCTCCCACCCCTCCTTCTGCCCTTAGCTCCCTCCCAGTGATCTCATCCATAGGTGTATGATTTTTGTCCAGTCTCTCCCTGTACACCCCTCACCCCTTCCCCCCTGAGAATTATCAGTCCACTCCATTTCTGTGCTCCTAATTCTATTATATTCACCAGTTTATTCTGTTGATCAAATTTTTAATTCACTTAATTTTTAGATTCACTTGTTGATAGATACGTATTTGTTGTTCATAATTTTTTGGCTTTTACCTTTTTCTTCTTCCTCTTCCAAAAGAGTACCTTTCAGCATTTCATATAATACTGGTTTGGAGTTGATGAACTCCTTTAGCTTTTTCTTATCTGTGAAGCTCTTTATCTGCCCTTCAATTCTGAATGTTAGCTTTGCTCGATAGATTATTCTTGGTTGTAGGTTCTTGCTATTCATCACGTTGAATATTTCTTGCCACTCCCGTCTGGCCTGCATCGTTTCTGTTGAGAAATCAGCTGACAGTCGTATGGGTGCTCCCTTGTAGGTAATGAACTGTTTTTCTCTTGCTGCTTTTAATATTCTCTCTTTGTCTTTTGCTCTTGGTATTTTAATTATGATGTGTCTTGGTGTGATCCTCTTAGGATTTCTTTTATATGGGGTTCTGTGTGCTTCCTGGACTTGTAAGTCTATTTCTTTTACCAGATGTGGGAAGTTTTCAGTCATTATTTCTTTAAATAGGTTTTCAGTATCTTGCTCTCTCTCTTCTTCTGGCACCCCCACAATTCTGATGTTGGTACGCTGAAAGCTGTCCCAGAGTCTCCTTACATTATGTTCACATTTTTGGATTCTTTTCTCTTCTTGCTTTTCCAGTTGAATGTTGTCTGCGTCTTTATATTTCAAATTTTTGACTTGATTCTTGCCTTTCTCTAGTCTGCTGTTAGGACTCTGTATATTTTTTATTTCAGTCATTGTATGTTTAATTTCTATTTGGTCCTTTACCATCTTAGTTGGACCTTTTTCATCTCCTTTTGGGTCTCACTAAATTTATCCAACTTTTCTAGCATATTCTTGAAAAACCTTATAAGTGTGGTTTTGAACTCTATATCCAGTTGTTTTTTTCCCTCTATTTCTTTTGTTTGTGATCCCTTCTCTTGTCTCAGCATTTTCACTATGCCGGGGAAACTTCTGTGTTGAATTCAGCCTTATGATACCAGACGCAAAACCGAAGAAGCCTCTGTTGAGCTTGGGAGGGGTGGAGTCTCAGGGCTTAAGGGACCGCCTTGCCTTCCAGTCTACCCCGCCCTCCACGGCCCCTGAGTCTCAAGTGACTGAGTAATCGCTGGAGTGGTCCTTGTGCGCCCGCAGTGCCTCTAACTGCTGCCTTTCCAGCTCTCCTGCACACTAGGACCACAGGAGTCTAGGTCCCCAGGGTTTCGCCCGAAACAGGGGCGCAGTGGACTCAGAAGTGGCACAGTTGGGAGGGTCTGTCTCCCGCCTGCTGGTGAAAGCCAGCGGCACAATCAGCAATCTGTCCCCAGCGCAGCACCATGCGCGTGCGAGAGCAGACCTGATCTTCTGCGACTCCCCTAAATTTCCGTGCACTTCTCCCTTTTCACAGTCCAAACTCCCCCCCCCCCCCGTATGAGTTTCTGCTGGATCTAGGGTTTAGTGTGTAAGATAAGAGGTTCAATGCCATTGGGAGTCTCTGTTTCCCTCCCGCCAGAGAAAGCCAGCCAGATACTCCGGCACCCGCTCTCTCAGCGCGTGCGTCTCCGTACCTCGGCTTTTTGCAGCTCCTCTGGGTCTCTGTGAGCCCCTTTCTTTCCTTCTAGCTGCAGAACTTACACTCAGCCAGCTTTCCTGTGGTTCTGGATGATGTCTGTTCTGTCTTTTAGTTGTAGTTTTGAAATTGTTGTGCAAGGCAGCAGTGTAGGTGTTTACCTATGCTGCCATCTTGGATTCCGGCTTATTTATTTTATAACGAATTTTGTACCTCTTATCCACCTTTACCTTTTCTATCCTTCCCCCTCCTCCTTCCCCTCTGGTAATCTCAATATGTATTCTGTATCTGTGGGTCTGTTTCTGTTTTGTTTTGTTTATTCATTTGTGGTTTTAAAAAAATATATTTTTATTGATTTTAGGGAAGAAAAGCAGAGGGACAGAGATGAATGGAGGGAAGGAGGGAGGGAGAGAGAGAAGCACTGATTGGTTTCCTCCTATACCCACCCCAACCCGGGACTGAACCTGCAACCTGGGCAAATGCCCTTAGTGGGAATTGAACACTGACCTTTTGGTGCATGAGACGACATTCAGCCAACTGAGCCACACCAGCCAGGGCAATAAGTATGGCACGACACTAATATGAAATTTTTAAAAATAAAGGTGACATTCCATTGTCCTCTGTCTTAAAGTAGAATTCTCTTATCATTCTTATTCTTATTTATATATATATAATGTGCTTTTTTAGCCTGGCTACTTTTAAGATTTATTTTCTTTCTTTTTTCTTTTCTTTTCTTTCTTTCTTTCTTTTTTTTTTCCAGCAAGTTGGATTAATTCCAGGTGTTACACAGAGTATCTTGAAGAACACGCTTTGACAGGATTCTGAGCTGGGTTTACTCTGACCACACAGCTAAAATTGAAATGGCAGAATGAGAAGAACTGAAGAGATGAGCCGATGCATGATTATCATTATTAATTTTTTTTTGCAAAAGTTTATTCTTAAATGTACCACAGGCTCCAAGACAACACTTCATTTTAGCTCTAGGAGTCAAGAGATATGAGAACAGGGAATCCTGATGTTAAAACAGGAATGGAATTAAGGATTACCATTGCCCCAGGCACAAGGAACAGTTCACTTTTTGCCAGATTTCTTAATTCCACCTGTGGCCAGGGTGTCCTTCGCTTTCAGCTCGCTCAGAGTTTCTTCTGCTCCTCCTTCTGCTGCTGCTTGAATGCGTCTTCCTCATCCATCTCCTTGGCCTGCTTCTTGAGCTGCTTCAGGGGCTTCTTCTTGCCACCTTCGCAACTTGATATGGTGCCTGCCGCCCTGGCTCCAGACCCTGCCACCGGAAGCCTTAAGATTTCTTTTTTAATACTGGTTATCAACAGCTTGCTTATGATGTGCCGTGGTATTGATCCTCCCCTCCACCCCCATTCCACAACATTTTAAAAATTTTATCTCATTACTTTCTTTACTTATTTTTAATATTTGTATTTTTTTATATTTTATTGATTTTTGATAGAGAGGAAGGGAGAAGGATAGAGAGTTAGAAACATTGATGAGAGAGAAACATCGATCAGCTGCTTCCTGCACACTCCTTACTGGGGATGTGCCCACAACCAAAGTACATGCCCTTGACCAGAATCGAATCTGAGACCCTTCCGTCCACAGATCAATGCTCCATCCACTGAGCCAAACCGGTTAGGGCTATTTTTAACATTTTTATTGATTTCAGAGAGGAAGAGAGAGGGAGAGAGAGAAACATCAATGATGAGCGAGAATCATTGATTGGCTGCCTCCTGCATGCCCCCTACTGGAGATCGAGCCAGTAACCTGAGCATGTGCCCTTGACCAGGACCCTCTAATCTGCAGGCTAACACTCTATCCACTGAGCCAAACCAGCCAGGAATTTGTTTATTTTTTTAAATACTTTTTAAAATTCTTCATTGTTGAAAGTAATACATAAGTCTCCTTCTCTCCCACCCCATTGACCTCTCCCAACCACTTTCACCCTCTTGGTGTTGGTTTCGTGAGGGTTTTTTTTTTTTTTGCTTGAGTTTTATAATCCTATTAGATCTGTGAATGTGTAGTTTCTATTATATTTAGGACATTTTTCTTATTATTTTTTTTCAGACGTTATTTCTATCTATTGCTCTTCTTTTTCTGGGACTCTACTGTCATGCACATTGGATTACTTGATAATGTCTGGTGCTTTCCCCTCACACCCTCTTTGTGCTTTATTTGAATAGTTTCATGTTCCATGTTTTTAAACTTTGATTTTTTCTTTTTTTCCATTTTCTTATTAATGTATTACATGTGTACATATCTTCCCATTGCCCCCCCGACCCCAGGCCCTTACATGCCCTCACCCCTCAGTGTCTCGCATCCATTGGTTATGCTTATATGCATGCATACAAGTTCTTCGGTTGACCTCTTATCTACTCCACCTCTCCCTAACTTTCCCACTGTATTGGACAGTCTGTTTGATGCTTTACTGCCTGTGTATCAATCTTTTTGTTCATCAGTTTATAATGTTCTTTATTATTCATAAATGAGTGAGATCATGTGGTATTTTTCTTTCATCAAACTGGCTTATTTCACTTAGCATAATGTCCAGTTCCATCCAGGTTGCTGCAAATGGTAAGAATTTCTTCTTTTTTATGGCAGCATAGTATTCCATTGTGTAGATGTACCATAGTTTTCTGATCCAGTCATCTGCTGACGGGCAACTAGGCTGTTTCCAAATCTTAGCTATTGTAAATTGTGCTGCTATGAACAGAGGGGTGCATAAATCCTTTCTGATTGGTGTTTCTAGTTTCTTAGGATGAACTCTGATCTTTTCTTTTTCAGTGTTTATCTGATGTTAATCTGATAATGTATATGTTTTCATTTCAGATATTGTTTATTTCATCTGCAGAAGTTCCAAGATTTGGGTTTATACCTCTCATAATCTCATCAAGCTCTACCTTCCTAATATATGAAGAATATCTGTTTTATTGTCCTTTAATGTATAATATCTGTTTTGTCCTTGTCTGCTGGTTCCTCTATCTCTGTCATTTTTAGGTCAGTTCCTATTCATTGATTTTTCTCATAGTCATGGTTCATATTTTATCTTTTTTGCACATCTGACATAGTAGTTATCAATCCACTCTTCATTGCCTATTCGTCATACTGGAACATTTCTCCTTTGTCAGCTAGCCTGGTGCTAATCTTGCCAGTGGAGGGTGCTGGAAGGGAAAAGTCCTCTTTTCTTGGTTCTTTGTGCTTTGCTTATTACTGTGCTGTGATGTGGACTAACATGTGGGACACATAAGGGTGCTCACCTCCAGTGAGTTTCCATGGTACTTTTTCTGGCGTCTTCCTAGCTATAAATTCAACAGCACTCTCACAGATGTCAGCGGTGAGGTTATTTATATATCTGGAAGGGGACAGTCACTGCCAGGCAAGTTCTATGGGAACCCCCGCTGGCCTCCCTGGTAGCTTTCTGGACTCTTCACTCTGGTGGCATCCTACACTCTGGTGGCACCCTAGCACTCTTTGCAGACAGCTTCCCAGCTAATTTTGTTAAGCATCCTAGCAGGTCTGGAGAGCCATTGGATTTCTGTCCATTGGGCTGTGACCACCCATCTCCCAAGCTGGAATCCTTCCCTTGAATATCTCTCTTCACCCTAGACTCTCGATTCCAATTATTACAGGTGTTGATGTGCCCCTATCTCAGTGGTCGGCAAACTCAATCAACAGAGTGGCAAACCGCAGCTCGAGCTGCAGTTTGCTGACCACTGCCCTAGGGTATTCTGTAGAGTTCCCTTTTGTTTTTTTTAGTTAATTCCCTATAAATAGTTAATAATTCTTTATATTAACTTCCATTGTTTAAAATACCATGTGATTTCTGTGGCCTGAGCCCTGATAGATATGGCCATTTTATTATGGGATACTGGATATTGTGAATTTATGTTGTTGGTTGCTGAGTTTTGTTATTTCTTCAAATAGTTTAAATCTTGGTCTGGCTTGCAGTTAAGTTCCTTGGCATCAGTTGGTCCTTACAGTCTTGCTTCTGAGGTTTGTTAGGGTGGGTCCAGAGCTGCCTTTGGTCTATGGCTAATTTAGCCCCATTCTGAAGGGGGATGCCCTTCTAAGGATTCTACCCAATACCCTGTGAATTAGGAGGACTTTCCACATGGCTTGTGGGAACACAAAATATTTCCATCGCTCGATGAGCTCTGGCAATTATTCTGTCTGCTCATTTCCAGGGATTTTTGCCTGGTCCTCCTTGCATAGTTTCTCTCACACAGACCTGTCCGCAGCTAAAGACTCAAAGGACCACACTATGCCTCATACATTCTAGCTACCTGGGCCTCCCTCACCTCCTACCTATCCTTCCAGGAGATGGCTGGGTCTGAGTTTGCCTCCTTACACTTTAGCCTGGAAACCACCTCGGTCAGAGCTGGTACAGTCATAAGGCTCAGTCTGTAATTTCCCTTCTCTTGGGGAATCATTGTTCTGCACTGGTATTCAGGGACTAAAAACACGTATCATTTCTTGTCCAGTTTTATCATTGTTCAGGGTCCCGTTTACTCTAAAATGAGTTCAGCCCTAGCCGGTTTGGCTCACTGGATAGAGTGTCGGCCTGGGGACTGAAGGGTCCCAGGTTCGGTTCCGGTGAAGGGCATGTACCTTGGCTGCAGGCACATCCCTGGTGGGGTGTGTGCAGGAGGCAGCTGATCTATGCTTCTCTCTCATCGATGTTTCTAGCTCTCTATCCCTCTCCCTTCCTCTCTGTAAAAAATCAATAAAATATATTAAAAATAAATAAATAAAATGAAGTCATACCTGCTGGCATGGCTTGGTGGTTGAGCATTGACCTATGGGCCAGGAGGTCACAGTTCGATTCCTGGTTGGGGCACATCCTCAGTGTGGGGTGCGGGAAGCAGCTGATCAATGATTCTTTCTCATCATTGATGCTTCTGTCTCTCTCTTCCTCTCCCTTCCTCTCTCAAATCAATAAAAATAAATTTTAAGAAATAAAATGGGAGAATCCAAGATGGCGGCATAGGTAAACACCTACACTGCTGCCTCACACAACAATTTTAAAACTACAACTTAAAGACAGAATGGACATCATTCAGAACCACAAGAAAGCTGGCTGAGTGGAAGTTCTACAGCTAGAAGGAAAGAGAGGGGCTCACAGAAACCCAGAGGAGCTGCAAAAAGCTGAGGTACGGAGACGCACGCGCTGAGAGAGCGGGTGTCGGAGTACCTGGCTGGCTTTCTCTGGCGGGAGGGAAACAGAGACTTCCAATGGCATTGAACCCCTTATCTTACGACACTAAACCCCAGATCCAGCCGAAACTCATACGGAGGGAGTTTGGACTGTGAAAAGGGAGAGGTGCATGGAAATTTAGGGGAGTCGCAAAAGATCAGAGGTTTGGTGGTGCAGAGGACAGATTGCTGATTGTGCCGCTGGCTTTTGCGAGTGGCCGGGAGACAGACCCTCCCAACTGTACCACTTCTGACTCCACTAAGCCCCTGTTTCCGGCGAAACCCTGGAGACCTAGACTTGTGTGGTCCTGGTGCGCAGGGGATCTGGAAAGGCAGCGGTTAGGGACCGCTCCAGCAATTACCCAGTCACGTGAGACTTAGGGACCATGGAGGGTGAGGCCGACTGGAAGGCAAGGCGGTCCCTTAAGCCCTGAGACTCCACCCATCCCAAGCTCAACAGAGGCTTCTTCGGTTTTACAAGTCTGGTATCATAAGGCTGAATTCAACACACAAGTTTCCCCGGCATAGTGAAAATGCCGAGACAAGAGAAGGGATCACAAACAAAAGAAATGGAGGGAAAAAAACGACTGGATATAGAGTTCAAAACCACACTTATAAGGTTTTTCAAGAATACGCTAGAGAAGTTGGATAAAGTTAGCGAGAGCCAATTGGAGATGAAAAAGGACCAACTAGAGATACAAAAGATCCAACTAGAGATGGAAAAGGTCCAACTAGAGATGAAAAAGGACCAACTAGAAATTAAACATACACTGACTGAAATACAAAATATTATACAGAGTCCTAACAGCAGACTAGAGGAAGGCAAGAATCAAGTCAAAAATTTGGAATATAAAGAAGCAAAAAACACTCAACTGGAAAAGCAAGAAGAAAAAAGAATCCAAAAATGTGAAGATAATGTAAGGAGCCTCTGGGACAGCTTCAAGCATACCAATATCAGAATTGTGGTGGTGCCAGAAGAAGAGAGAGAGCAAGATACTGAAAACCTATTTAAAGAAATAATGACTGAAAACTTCCCACATCTGGTGAAATAGACTTACAAGTCCAGGAAGCACACAGAACCCCATATAAAAGGAATCCAAAGAGGACTACACCAAGACATATCATAATTAAAATACCAAGAGCAAAAGACAAAGAGAGAATATTAAAAGCAGCAAGAGAAAAACAGTTTATTACCTACAAGGGAGCACCCATACGACTGTCAGCTGATTTCTCAACAGAAACGATGCAGGCCAGACGGGAGTGGCAAGAAATATTCAACGTGATGAACAGCAAGAACCTACAACCAAGAATAATCTATCCAGCAAAGCTATCATTCAGAATTGAAGGGCAGATAAAGAGCTTCACAGAGAAGAAGAAGCTAAAAGAGTTCATCAACTCCAAACCAGTATTATATGAAATGCTGAAAGGTACTCTTTTAGAAGAGGAAGAAGAAAAAGGTAAAAGCCAAAAAATTATGAACAACAAATACATATCTATCAACAAGTGAATCTAAAAATTAAGTGAAAAATTTGATCAACAGAATAAATTGGTGAATATAATAGAATCAGGAACAACACAGAAAGGGAGTGGACTGATAATTCTCAGGGGGGAAGGGGTAAGGGGTGTACAGGGAGAGACTGGACAAAAGTCATACATCTATGGATGAGATCAATGGGAGGGAGGTAAGGGCAGAGGGAAGGGTGGGAGCTGGTGGAGGGGTGCTATGGAGGGGAAAAAAGAGAAATGTAATAATCTGAATAATAAAGATTTAATTTTAAAAAAAAGAAATAAAATGAGTTCATAAACAAATGATTAAAAAATGGAACAGCCTGTCATGAGTTTAATGATATTTTAGAACAGGTGGTGCCTTCTGGCTAATATGACTGACATTAACACTCCCTTTTCTCTTTTATTAACTAGTCACTGTATGAATGGGAACAGCAAGGTGGCACAGAAAGCTCATGTTTTACCAGCTTCAATGGCTATCATTGGTGGGCTGAGGTACCTGTGAGGATTACTGCCTTCTCACAGAAGCCCAAGTGAGGGAAGGAACAGATCACCCATGAACTGGCACAGACAGAACCTCCCTCCGCATGCTTCCAATGGCCACCATGACTCCGGCAGTCTTCCGATGACAGGGAAGCTGGACCAACAAGACCCCTACTTCTAGTCATTCTGCCTTGGTCGGAGGACCAGGTTGAAGAGCACTGAGTTGGACTCATCCTGGCTTCCTGCAGCCATCTCTGCTTCTCTGTGAAGCTCTATCCATGGCTATAGCTGGGTTGAAGTGGCTGGTGGTGGCCAGTGCTGCCTTCCTACACTTCCATGCGTGGTGCAGCTCTGCTTCCATGCAGGCCACCCAGAGTCTGGAAAGTTAGCCTCACAAGGTGAGTGGAGTGTAGAAGTGGGGTGAGAACCAGGGCTGCTCCCCAGAGCCTGGAGCTTGCAATTCCCAAGGAGGCCAAAGTCTGTAGCTGCCTTTTCTGGTCTCCTCCTTCTTGTTTCCACAGCTGAGACTCTGCATCTTAGGCCCCTCCCTGGGGCAGTGCTAGACCTCTGGGTGGAGAATGGAAGTAAGGCCTTCTGTCTGCCCACTATCAGGGGCCCTGCATAAGCAGGTAGGACAAGTGCAGCATCTTTCACTGATGGCAGGCTGACAAGGTGTCTGTTTGGAGGACAGTTAGGGAGAAGGCTGAGGCACTGGGGGGATGGTTCAATAAAAGCCTTTCTCCTCATACACCTGAGCCCCTCACAAGCTCTCACTGTGCATGTCCTGTCCCCCAAGAGAAGAATTTATCTGTAGGACTATTACAGCTATGGTGTCCTATGGTGGTGCAGGGAGAAGCACAAGGGGAGTGTCCTCCCCACTGATAGGGCCACATCACCTCTTTCCTGCACTCTGAAGTGCAAAGGTACTCAGAGCATGGAAGGTGGGCAGAGGGGTGGGGAATAGTGGACATGGTGACTAAGGGATGTGGGGAAGACAGCAGGAGCAGCCTTTTTAGCTGGCTCATCTGGAAAGGAGTGGGCAGAGTTGGAAAAGATGCCCACTTTGGGGGCTCAGGCGAGAGGTTCCCTGGTGAGAGCTGTGGTGGCCTTTGTGTTGTGGGGCAGCACCATCACACAGGTATCAGCCCCTGGGACCATTTGCCCACATGACAGTCCTACTGTGCTTGGGCACAGGCGGTCCCCTTCTCTCAGTGGAGATAAGCCCACGGCAGCTGTGCTCTGGGTCTTGTTCCCTGGCAGTCCTCAACCTGTCCTCTGGGATCTCCATGACAGAGCAGAGTCGTTCTGAGCTCTGCTTTCTGGCCAGGCCTTACCTGGGTATTGCTCTGAAGGCTCCTTAGTCCATGGAGAGCCTCCCTTCCTTCTCATTAGGAGCTGTAACTTTGGTGCTCCCTTATCTCTCATGCCTCTGTCCTATCAGGATTTGGGACATGGAGGCTGAGGAGAATGGCCCATGACAGAAGCCTGTCCTTTTGGTCATTCATCAGAGAGGACCAAGTCAGCTCCACTGTGTGAGATTCTCACACTTAAATAAGACAACCAGCCTAGCTGAAGAGGGTCCATTCTCAGAAACCATCAACCCCATCTGAAGCCATCATTGATCATTTGGCTGAGGAGGCACAGTCCCCAGAAAGGATGCAGCCCTAGTACTGGCAGTTGCAGGCACCCAGGCTTCTCCACGAGTAAGGTAATAGCCCTGAGCCAAGGATGAATGCTCCTGTTCTCAGAGGAATGTGGGATGAACTTCTAACATGTAGAATTGCCATGCCTTGGTGCTCTGCCATCCTCTTTTAAGACTGGCTAATGAGGACAAATACCGTAGGGTTCAGATGATCATACAGAGGCATTCAATCCTGGAGATTCTTTTTTTTTTTAAATATATTTTATTGATTTTTTACAGAGAGGAAGGGAGAGAGATAGAAAGTCAGAAACATCGATGAGAGAGAGACATCGATCAGCCGCCTCCTGCACGCCCCACAATGGAGATGTGCCCGCAGGCAAGGTACATGCCCCCAACCGAAATCGAACCTGGGACCTTTCAGTCCAGCCGATGTTCTATCCACTGAGCCAAACCAGTCTCGGCAATCCTGGAGATTCTTGGATGGGCAGAGGGAATGGGCTGTGTCCCGTCTGGCTTTCTCATTGGCTGCATATCTCTGCATGGGACATTTATACCTCAGAGATGTCCACGTGGCCTATGCTAGTTGGACCAGCTTGCCTAGTTATCAACCCACATGACTTCCAACTCTCCATTCTAGTGATTCCTTCCAGGTAATGAAAACCTGCTTCTGGCCGTGGAGTAGCTTGCAGTAGACCACTGCCTGCTAAGGACTCAATGGCCATAACTCAGAAGGCATCAGCTTGAAGGTCTGTAGAGTCACTCCAGCAGCCATGACTCAGAGGGGAGCTCAAGAAGGTAAGCCCTACTTCCTGCACTGGCTTTCCCCTGGGAGCTGGGTAAGGTGGCTGAAAAAGGCAGAGAAGCTAGAGGAGCTCTGCACAATTGTACAGGGCTGGGAAGACCAAAGCCAGGAGTTAGGGCCTGCCGAGGAATCAGGAACTGAGGGCCAGGATTCCTGCAAGGAAGGAGGCCAAAGAAGTGAAGTTGGCAGCAGCAGTTTTCTCTGAAGGGATTTGCTGGTAATATTGTTTAGATAAGAGAAGCAGAGTGTGCAGAAAAGCAGAACAGGATTTTTGGCAGTTTCATGGTGCTGGGGAATTGTTCAGGGTGTCTTAAAGACGAATGACCCTAAGAAATATGCCAGACTCTCAGCTGGGACCTTTGCAGGTGACACTCTGGGAGTGGGGGCAAGCCACAGGTAGATTGGACTTCATAAGGACTGCAGACAAGCTCAGTTTCAGCTGAGCTCCCAATTGGACTGTGGAAGCCTGTCCCAATATTGCTCATCCTGGAGGGAGACATCATCCTGACTCACCACTATTCTGACATACACAATGCATGACAGTCAGGTTACTAGGCAACTGAGAAACAGGACTGGGGGTGGGGAGAGTGATAGACCCACCAGAGATATAGAAATTGGAGCTATCAGACATGAACTTCAAAATAACTGATTAGCATAATAAAGTAAATAAAGAAAATGAAGAGTTTCACAGAGAACTGGAATTCATAAAAAATTAAAAATTTTTAAAGCAAAGGTGCAATAACAGATGCTGTGTTGCACTCAAAGCTGAGTGAGCTCAGAGGAGTAAGGAGAATTTCCGTGTTTGCTGCAGTAACCTCATCAGCCTACTGAGATGGCAATGCAAGCAGTCAAGAGAGTGAACATTAAACTTCCACCTGAAGTAAATCCGATTTTGTATATAAGGAATTTGTCTTACAGAATCATAGCTGAAGAAATGTATGATATATTTGGAAAATATGGACCTATTTGTCTAATCAGAATGGGGAACACACCTGAAACTAGGGGAACAGTTCATGTGGTCTCTGAAGATATCTTTTTTTTTAACTTTTCATCTGAAGATATGTTTTTGTTGATTTTAGAAAAAGGGAGGTAGAGGGAATTAAAGGAAGAGGGAGAAGGGGAGGGAGAGGGAGAGGGAGAAGGAGAGAAATATCATGTGAGAGAAACATCTATCAGTTGCCTCCCTTATATGCTCCTACCAGGGATCAAACCCGAAATCCTTTGGTGCACAGGACCAATCAACTGAGCCACACTGGCCAGGGCTATGAAGATACCTGTGATGCCAAGAACACCTGGTATCACCTGTCAGGATTCAATGTTTGTAAGAACCTTTGTAGTGTAGAAATTGGAGCTATCAGACATGAACTTCAAAATAACTGATTAGCATAATAAAGTAAATAAAGAAAATGAAGAGTTTCACAGAGAACTGGAATTCATAAAAAATTAAAAATTTTTAAAGCAAAGGTGCAATAACAGATGCTGTGTTGCACTCAAAGCTGAGTGAGCCCAACAGGGCATTTTAGAAGATAGACACAAAGGAGGAACAGTTAAAGCTTTTCAAGGAGAAATATGGCATCAACACACATCTACCAAAATAAACATTTTCTGCATTTTCATTTTTTACTGAAACCAAATAAATCACCACCATTACCCTTTTTGATTTTTAATTAATATGGTGATTTCTTATTTGAGGTTCAAAATGACTTGCTTGAAACTTTGATTTATGTTAGAATATAATTGTTAGTAAAATTGTAAAACATGTCAGTGTTTTCTCTTGAACTTTCTCCATCCTGTTTGATATGGGGATGGGGTGGAGGACAGCAGCTGAAACATATGAAGAATTCTTTGGTGGTAGGTGGTCCTGGAGCCTTAGCTTCTTGAGAACAGGGACCTATTTGTACTAGTATTCTTTTTAAAAATCCTTCCTTGTTGAAAGTGTTGCATATGTTCCCTCTTTCTCCCTCATTGACTCCCTCCAGCCTGCCCCCGTCCCCACTTCAGGCCCTCACCACCCATTGTCTGTGTCCATGGGCTGTGTATAAATGCATACAAGGCCCTTGCTATTTGTATTCTTAATGCCTCCAGTGTGCAATCGAGTGTCCAACCATCAGGAAATTTGTTAGGGATTTGTCATTTATTGAATGTCTATTAATAAAGAAATTTCATTTTTTTTTAAAAATATATTTTATTGATTTTTTACAAAGAGGAAGGGAGAAGGATAGATAGTTGGAAACATCGATGAGAGAGAAACATCGATCAGCTGTCTCCTGAAAGTCCCCTACTGGGGATGTGCCCGCAACCAAGTACATGCCCTTTACCGGAATCGAACCTGGGACCCCTGCATCCACAGGCCGATGCTCTATCCACTGAGGCTAACCGATTTCAGCTATTAATAAAGAAATTTTCAGAGTAACTCAGTGAAGGTAGATTATCTCCATTTTGCAGTTAAGGAAACCAAAGCTCATCATGTTGGTTGAATGAATAAAGTGCTTCCATTAAAAAAAAAAAATAGGAGTGGCCTCTTTGCCTCTTTCCACCACCCAGATGCAGCACAGGCCACTGGCATCATGAAGATCTGGACTTTGGAGCATGTCTTTGACCAGCCATGGGAAACTGTTACAACAGCTACAATGTAGAAAAATCTAAACCCTGTGAACCCAAGCACGTTGGAGTTGGTGTGTTGGGCAGACATATAGATCCTTCTGGAAAGTTGCACAGCCATAGACTTCTCAGCACAAAGTTGGGACTGCTTTTCATTGTGACATCTCTTATTGGTGTAGCAAGAACCAAAATATATAGTATGTGGAAGGACATTCTGTAGTTGATCCTGTAAAACAATGGAACTTAAATCCACTAACATATCATTTACAAATATGCTTTCAGTAGATGAGAGACTTACATAAAAACTATATTCTCAGAACGCAGAAAAAACTGTTTTGACTCAAGACCCCATAATCACTATGAAAGGAGTCAGTCTCAGAGTTATTTCAAAGGATTGATGGCAAGTATGATATCTTCAAATGCCAATAAAGAACTGCACAGTGTCAATAGAGAATTGTTGAAGTCAGGGACCAGATCTTCTAGGATTTTTATTTAACTCTTTGGTTTGGAGCTTGTATAGGGTTTTGGTTTAAAATATGGACATAAAAAGAAAAAGAGAGGAGAAACAAGATGACAACATAGGTAAACATCTAAACTGCTGCCTCACACAACAATTTCAAAACTACAACTAAAAGACAAAATGGACATCATCCAGAACCACAGGAAGGCTGGCTGAGTGGAAATTCTACAATTAGAGGGAAAGAGAAAAGCACACGGAGATTCAAAGGAGCTGCGGAAGTAAAGACAGGCACGTGCACAGAGAGGGCTGGCAACTGAGTACACGGCTGGCTTACTCAATCAGGAGGGAGACAAAAACTCCTGACTGCTCTGAACTCCAGTTCTGGGAGAGACTCTGCAGGCCCAGAAACTAGACTGTCTGGCAGCGGGCAGAACTCGAGGGCAGCTTTCTCTCAGAGGTGCTTGTGATTACTGCGGGAAACTAAGACACAGGGGCCTCTTATGGCAGGGCTGATGGGAAGCCATCGATGTTTGCTCCGCCCTGAGACTCTGCCCCATCCAAGTTGACCACAGAAGCTTTTGCAAGTCTTGTCTCATAAGGGTGTCTCCATATCAGAAGTTCTCCCAGTGTAGACACAACTGATCCTCATAGCCAGTTGGCCTGAAAGTCAATTCCTCCCAGTGATACCAACAACAATCAAGGCTTATCTAGGGGGTGCACCAAGAGTGTCCACCTCAGTAACTGGGGAGGCTAATCCCCTGGGCCCTATAGAACACCTACCACACAAAGCTACTCTACCAACTCAGGGAAGCAGCAAATATGTGGAGACAAAGAAACAGGTCACAAATAAAAGAAATGGAGGAAAGGAAACGATTGGATATAGAGTTCAAAACCACGGTTATAAGGTTTTTCAAGAGTTTTCTAGAAAAGGCTGTTAATTTAGTGAGATTCTTGAGGATATGAAAAAGGACCAACTAGAAATTAAGCATATACTGACTGAAATGAAAAATAATATACAGATCCAACAGCAGACTAGAAGAACACAAGAATCAAGTCAAAAATTTGAAATACAAAGAAGCAGAAAACATCCAACTGGAAAAGAAAAAAAAAGAATCCAAAAATATGAAGACAGTGTAAGGAGCCTCTGGGATAACTTCAAGCATACCAACATCCAAATTATGGGGGTGCTAAAAGAAGAGAGCAAGATACGAAAACCTATTTGAAGAAATAATGACTGAAAACTTCCCCACCTGGTGAAAGAAATAGACTACAAGTCCAGGAAACACACAGAACCCCAAACAAAAGGAATCCAAAGAGGACCACACCAAGACACATCATAGTTATAATGCCAAGAGCAAAAGACAAAGAGAGAATATTAAAAGCAACAAGAGAAAAACAGTTACCTACAAGGGAGCACCCATACAATTGTCAGCTGATTTCTCAACAGAAACTATGCAGGCCAGAAGGGAATGGCAAGAAATACTCAAAGTGATGAATAGCAAGAACCTACAACCAAGATTACTCTACCCAGCAAAGCTGTCATTAAGAATTAAAGGTCAGATAAAGAGCTTCACAGATAAGAAAAAGCTAAAGGAGTTCAACAACAAACCAGTATTATATGAAATGCTGAAAGGTACTCTTTAAGAAGAGGAAGAAGAAAAAGGTAAAGATAAAAATTATGAACAACAAATACATATCAAGAAGTGAATCTAAAAATCAAGTGAATTAAAAATATGATGAACAGAATGAACTGGTGAATATAATAGAATCAGAGGTATAGAAAGGGAGTGGACTGACAATTCTCAGGGGGAAAAAAGTAAAGGGGGTGCGGGAAGAGACTGGACAAAAATCATACACCTATGGGATGCAGACAGTGGGGGGGAGGGTAAGGGCAGAGAGTGGGATGAGAACCAGGTGGAGGGGAGCTATGTGGGGAAAAAAGAGGAACAATTAAGATTTATTTAAAAAAAGAAAAAGAGGGTTTGACCTCACCCCCAAAAGGGACTATTGTAATAATGAAATAAATGAAACATCACTGTCATTTAATTGTATATTCTTTTGAGAACATCTTTTACATATAAAATAAAAATCAGTTTATACACCAAAAAATGCAATACAATTCAGTAGTGGATTTAACAGGAGTTAGAGGAGCTGAAGAGGGGCTCAGTGAACTGGAAGAGAGGTGAATAGTAAATATTCAAATAATACATAGCAAATGCCAGTGCAACCAGCTGGCACTATCCGGTGAGCTTCCTTGTCCTGGCCTTCAGGATCCTGCTTTTCCCTTCTGTTGAACTTCAGACTTGGGTGGAAAGGGTATGCTGTGATAAGGCTTTTTTGTGTGTGGGAGAAACGGGGCGGAGGGGAGGCCCCTGGAAACTTGGAGAAGTTTCCAGAGCAACCTTTTTGGGCACATTACTAGCACACTGGGAGTTCAGTCAGTAGAGTTCTGTGGCAAATAAAAATCTTTAAGAGCCTTGAGATTACTATCAGGAATACGCGTATGCTTGTGCTCATGGACTAAAGCTAAAGATGTACTGACTTCTCCAACATAACCTGAAAAAATGCCTTTGCTTCTCTCCTGATTGTAGAGTATAGAAAAGTAGCATTGAGGGGCGGGGTGATTGGGGAACCAATAGAGGCTTGTCTGTGATTTGCAAAGGGGGTGCATATGTTGTTGTTCAGGCCTCCTATCCTGTGGAACTCGAGTGCCACCTGCTCCACTGACATTCTGAGCATAGGCATGGCAGGGTGAGGAAGCAGGGACTGCTGCTGAGCGTGACTGTGAAGCTGTTTTGGATTGTAGCAGTTCAGACGTCTGTTCTGAGAAATTTTCCATCCTGGGTTAATGGTTTCTTTATAATGAGGGCTGGTGACTTGTGCCTGGACCAAGGCCAGTGTGCTGAGTTGAGAGATGTCTGCTAACCATAAGGGTTGATTGACATGGGTTAAAGCAATGTCACAGCAAACAGGTCAGCCCTTTATCTGTAGTAAAAGATACAAGCCCCTTTGTCCCCTAAAATGCTGTCCGTGGGGTTAGCAAACATGACTCGTGAGGGGAAAGGAGTGATCCTGGGTGGAGTCTGACAGAAGGGGGGCATGCTTGTGGGGCCACAGTAGCTGTCAGCTCCTGGGAACTTCTGGTCATTTTAAGTTGGGTGCCCAGAGATCCCTGGGATGCCTCGCAGTGTCTCTGATGCTTCAGGACAGAAGGCTGCGCTGTGTTCCCTGAGGAGGGTCCACAAGGAAGGGAAGTTCGCTCTCTGTAGCCAGGAAGGTGGGGAGCAGGAGGCAGGTGTATCACCCCACTGCATCCAACCTGGTCTGCGGAGCGCCTCCTGCACGGTAGGCCCTGTTTTAGGCATGGGGCCGGTTCATGGACAAGGTGGACAAGGTCTCTGCTCCTGTGGGGCTCGTGTTCTATCTCATCCAGAGGCCAGTGTGCTGAGTTAAGGCCTTAAATGAGTATAAACAGGTAAGAGCAAACACATTAAAACAAAGAAAAGAAGTGATAGGGTCATGAAAAGTGACAGTAGGAGCATGTGAATGGGGAGAGAACAGCCTCCCTGAACAAGTGACTTGTGAGCTGAAATGGGAATGACAAAGTGGCCCTGGCCCTCCAGGCAGCATGGAGGCCCTGAGCTAGAATCACTCAGGCCTTGGTAAGTTCCATTTTTCAACGAAAGGACAATGGGAAACGGATGATTGTTTTAAGCAGGGGAACATCATCATCTGAGTTCACGTTCACAAGATATGCCGGGTGACCACTATGTGTATTCAGGGAAGGACCCTGTGTGGTGGCTGCAGAACCTGGAGGAGTACAGACTCGGCATGCATTTGGGACAGGGCTGAGGGAAAGCGGGGACACAGATTTGGGTACCTGAGCATCTGGATGGAGGTTGGGCCAGTGTGAGTGCAACCAGAGACTCAGTCCGAAGTCTGGTTCTGCTGCGGCAAGTTTATGAAGTATGTTGGAGTTGAGTGGGGATGTCCCAGCTACTTCCTGAGCAAGTGGGAAAACACTGACCTCAGGACTTGACAGCTGATCATTGTCTATCAACCCTCAATGTTTGACAATTTGAAATCTTTCTTGTGCCCCACATCCAATTTGCCACCAAACCCTGTCCTAAAGCTACAGTTCCCCCAACCTCACCATCCCTTCTGTTCTGCCTGTCCTTTGTTCCTTTCCTTACCACAAGCCAACCTACTCGCTTTCCCTCCTCCTAAGCCCAGCCCAGCGCCTCACAGTGACCAGAGGCTCTTTCTAACTTGCAAAACTAGTTATTTAAAGCATTTTGAGTTATTTTATTTTTTATATTAACTTTTTGTTACCATTTCTAATGATACATTGTATTCAGTTGCATGACTTGCAAAATTTTTGATTCATCAAAATTTTTTAAATTAAAAATTTCAAAATATTCAAAAGTAGAGACTAGTATAATGAACCTTTATGTACTCACTACCCAGTTTTAGGGCCAACATTTTGAAGCAAATCCCAGACATTGTATCATTTTATCCTTAAATATTTCAGTGTAATTTTGAAACTAAGGATCATTGAAAACCTAACCAGAGTGACATTACCAAACCCAACAATCTAATAATTTCATTACTTACCAGTGTTTTAATTTCCCTTGATTGCATCTTAAGTGATTTGTTAAGCAACAGGTTAACAAATGGTCAAAGAAATTGTTTTATAGGATCCTGACAAAGATGACATATTGCATTTAGTGATATACTTTGTTTTTTTAAATCTGTTAATTTCTCCTCTCTTCTTACTTCCCCCCCGCCCTTAAAATATATTGGTGAGACCACCCTTGGTCCTGTAGTTTCCCACAGGAAGGATTGTGCTATGTACCCAAAATGCTGGTGACCATGAACTTCTGCCCCTAGAGTTTGATCAGATTCAAGATGGCCTGGGCAAGTTTCTTCCTATATGATGTTGAATTCTCTGATCTGGAGGCTGGTTGTAGTCAATGACAGTTAGAGCCTACATGAAGGGTTGCAGGTTGTGGAGCCTGGAATTCTAGCATCCTTCCTTATTGGTAAGCTGTAATTTCTCCATAAAGAGAAATTTGTCTCAATAGTGCCATGTACCTTCTTTTACTTTGCCAGTTTGCAGAATAACAAGTTGGCTCCCTTGGTGACTGGTGAGTTTTTTACATCAGTACGAACTCGCATGCATAAATATAATTGAGATGTTTAATCTATTAAAATTTGTACACTTGAAATTATTCATCTCATTAGCAGTTTGCAGACTTGTAAATTTCTTTGTGACAAGATATTTAGCATGTTGTAAATGAAGACCATAAAATAAGGTATATCAGTATAGTAAGATACATGATTTAGTAATGCAGGCATACTCCTTATGTACGTTAAATCCTCAACATTCTTAGTTCAGAACACCTCTACTTAAGGTTCAGTATTTTAAGGAACCCTAAGCCTAAATAATACCTAAGTTTTACTTATTCAGTAAGTCCAAACAACATAGTGTTTATGTCCTAGCTATTTATAGTAGACATTTGGAAAAGTAATACAAATTTAAAGAAATTTTTTTTCTTCATTTCATTTTGTAAGTAAGCACAACTACTTACAAACGGAATGTGTATGCGTGTTGGATTTTTCTTGAAATCTTAGTATCATATTGGACACTGCTACGCTTTTGCCTGTTCTACACTGATTTCACATAGTATTTGCTTTTTTAATAACTGCCAGAAAACTAGTTTTGCAGAAACATGAAATCAGGGAAAGGGATGTAGCAAGATATGAATGATGAAGTGTCCAAAAATGTTGAGAATCACTATCCCTTTCAAAAGTAAAATGTATCCTGTGGTGTCAGAGTTCACTGTGGGGCCAAGGGCACCTCAGCACACTTTTAGGAACCAGAGCTCCGTGTCCCACCCTTTCTCTCTGGCCCTGTGGATGTCCCTCTCCCCTGGGCCACACATTGGTGTGCAGCTCATCACTCTGTCCCCCATGGCTCTCAGGGATGGATCACTAGATCTTGTCACACCCGACAACTTGCATGGGTCCAGTTTCCTTTCCATTTGCTCCCAGTCTCAGTGCTTAGAGGATGTTTTTCTTTTTCTTTTTTTATTGTTTTTTATTTTTTAATTTAATAAATCTTTATTGTTCATACAATTGTTCCTCCCCCCTCCCCCACAGCTCCCTTCCCTCTGCCCTTACCTCCCCCACATTGTCCTCATCCATAGGTGTATGATTTTTGTCCAGTGTCTCCTTGCACCTCACCTCTTTCCTCTTGAGAATTATCAATCCACTCCCTTTCTATGCCCGATTCTCTTTATACTCACCAGTTTATTCTGTTTATCAGATTTTTTTACTCACTTGATTTTTAGATTCACTTGTTGATAGATATTTGTTGTTCATAATTTTTATCTTTACTTTTTTCTCCTTCTTCCTCTTCTTAAAGAGTACCTTTCAGTATTTCATGTAATACTGGTTTGTGTTGATGAACTCCTTTAGCTTTTTCTTATCTGTGAAGCTCTTTATCTGACCTTCAATTCTAAATGATAGCTTTGCTGGGTACAGTAATCTTGGTTGGAGGTTCTTGCTGTTCATCACTTTGAATATTTCTTGCCACTCGTCTGGCCTGCATAGTTTCTGTTGAGAAATCAGCTTACAATCGTATGGGTACTCCCTTGTAGGTAATTAACTGTTTTTCTCTTGCTGCCTTTAATATTCTCTCTTTGTCTTTTGCTCTTGACATTTTAATTATGATGTGTCTTGGTGTGATCCTTTTTGGATTCCTTTTGTTTGGGGTTCTGTGCACTTCTTTCACCAGGTGGGGGAAGTTTTCGGTCATTATTTCTTCAGATAGGTTTTCAGTCAGTAGAGTTCTCTCTCTCTTCTTCTGGACCCCCATAATTCTGATGTTGTTACGCTTGAAGTTGTCCCAGAGGATCCTTACACCCTAACCATCTCACAGTGATGTTTCTGTCTTACCTTCCCCTCTGTCTAAAGTCAATAAGCATGTCCTTGGGTGAAGATTAAAAAAAGAGAAAAAAGAAAGCTATCCCAGCCTCAGGGATTGAGGACAGGAGATTCAGCGATCAAACCTTTGCAAGACTGCAGTGGGGCTCCTGGCAGCTTGAGGAGCAGGTCACCTGATTTCATCTACAGACACCTTGTCAAGGGACACATGAGCTGGCTGGCATTCCTGCTGACAGCCAGAGTCGTCCATCAGCATGCTTTCATTACTTTAGAGGGCTCTGGTCTGGTGAAGTTGATTTACCAAATGAACTGTTTTTAATCCCTGCTGTGTCCCTGGCTTCATGACCAGCTGGCCTGATCTGTGGCACTTTTGTGACTTAGGCCGTGGTCCCTACGGACTGCTGCTCTCAAGCGCCCCTTCCTCCCACACTCTAGCCCTGCGCAGCCCTACACCCTTTATGGCAACAGAGTAGCAAGACCCTTCCATCCCAGGGAGGGACCATTTCCTCCCCACACTAGGTGGTGGGCTTCATAATGGCACCCCAAAAGGTATCCATGTCTTAATTCCTGGAACCTGTGAACCTGAAACCTGGAAGCTGAAGCCTATATGGCAAAAAAGGACTTTGCAGATGTGATGAAGGATTTTGAGATGGGGAGATGGTCCTAGATTATCTGGGAGGACCTTAAATCCAACCACCCGTGTCTTTATGAGAGGGGGCAGTATGAAGATGGAGGCAGAGATTGGAGTGCTGTGGCCACACGCCAGGAACACCAGGAACCCCAGGAGCTGAAGAGGCAGAAAGGACCCTCCTACAGAGCCTCTGAAATGCAACCGTGTTAACACCTGGATCTCAGTTCCATAAGATGGATTTTGGACTCTCTGCCCTCTAAAACTGTTAAGAGATTAAATTTTAAGCCACCAAATTTGAGAATACAAATGGGAGTCAAGGGTTCCAAAAAGAAATGACTGGACCCAAGGTCTGTTGTAAACCCTCCCAGATACTGCCTACCTACTACGCCTGGAACACACAGGCTCTCTTCCTCTCTCACAAAGGCTCTCTACTGCCTTGCTGGCAACTGACGTGGGCCCCACAGTCCCCGCCTCTTCCTGGCACCCAAGCCTTGAAGCTCCCAAGGCTGCATCACACATGTACTCCACAGAGCAAGCATATCAAACATTGCAGCAGACGGAATTTGACATGCTTGCCATAGAGCCCCAGCTTTTAGCCAAATTGCCTGCAGCCCTCACAGCTAATGGATTAAGAAGCAGAGCTGGGATTGGTAAGAGACCTAGTGTGCTCCAAGGCCACCATGGGCTCTATTTGCAACATGCAATGTGGAATATCTGGCTTTGACCACTGGCTCCAAGGTCATCTCAAGTCCTGCATACTGGAGTGCAGCCAGGACCCTGCCCTCCAGAGCACACCTGTTCCCCATCCCTGGGAGAGAAGCATGTGTGAAGGACAGACACACTAGCCTTTGGCCCAATTGCTAGATTTTTAAAAACTAAGTGCAAATAGCATCAGGTGCTCTTTTTACAGCACCAAGAGCCTGTGCCTGTTAAAATAAACACATGCCAACCACTCACCAATGTGGGAAAGCCACACAGGCAGCGCCACTGTTCTGCATCAGTCAGGTGATGCCTGGGAAAGGTCACAGCCACCTGAACCTTTAAAACCCCAGGCGCGACGAGCATTCCGTGTGGGGATTCAGAGCTGTAGCAGCTCTGTGTGGGGCTCTTAGCTGTGTTTCTTAATACGCTTCCCCTTATAAATTATTTTTATTTTCTTCAAGGAAAAGGAGAAAATTGATACCAGAGAATACCAATTCCTGGTTCTTGGCAGAATACCCATCACCTTTGGTAGAAGTGCATTTCAGGTGAGTGTGTCTAGTCTCAAGAGCTGTGACTTGTGGCCAGTTGGGGTCCCTCTGGGTGACCGTGGTCAAGCTGGGAAGAACTCTGGCCAGGCGGGTGCCTGGAGCAGGGAGGGCAGTGAGCCAGTGTCCCACTAGCTTGAATGCTTCCTCAGTCTAGGGATCCTTATAGGGGCCTGTCTTCTGGTGTGTGGAGGGGTGAGAAGATGCAGGTCCTTTCCTGGGCGCTGGCGTACGGCTCTCTGCATGCTGGCGAGAGGGTTGAGGTGCACCTGGCTGCTCAGTACTGCCCATGAAGTCACTCACTCAGCTTTGGGCTCCACCAGCTCCGCGTGGCTGGACTGAGGGAAGATGGGGTACTGTCTTCTCTAATCCAGACCCACATGCAAATGTCCCTCCTCTTCCAGAATGAAGGGAGCCAGGCTGATGGGGGTGCTGCTCACCCTGACTGGTGTGCTACACGTGGTCCTGCCCCTGAGAATAGCAGCCTTCAACATCCAGACTTTTGGTGAGACCAAGATGTCCAATGCCACTCTCTCCAACTACATCGTGCAGGTAGGTCCAGGCCAGCGGTCAGTCCTGAAGGCTACCAGACTGTTCGGGCTGAGGCCTCTGCTCTCAGCCCCGTCACCTGTGGGGACAGGGTCCTGATCACTACCGTGGCCGACATCAGGCCACAAATGTGAAAGCAACCTGGGAATAGCAGCTTGGCTCCTGCGGGGACTTGGAGCGGGCAGGGACCAGACATCCCAGGCTCCGTCTAACCTGTCACCACTCAGCACCACTGTGGCCCTGTCCCTAGATCCTGAGCCGCTATGACATTGCCTTGGTCCAGGAGGTCAGAGACAGCCACCTGACGGCCGTGGGGAAGCTGCTGGACAGACTCAATCAGTGCGTGAGGTGGCAGGGTCCTGGGGAAGGACATGGGGACAGTGATCACCCTTCAGGGCATGATGCCACTTTGGCCCCAGGGACACTGATGTGGGCAGCAGCCTGCTGTAGGTGGCAGGATGGCCCTGACTGGTACATGTTTCCTCAATCTAGGGATGACCCCAACGCCTATCACTACATAGTCAGCGAGCCACTGGGTCGCAACAGCTATAAGGAGCGCTACCTCTTTGTGTTCAGGTAAACCCCAGGTGTCGAGAGATGAGGCTCCTTCTTCTAAGGTCGCTGGCAGAAGCGGGAGTGTGGAGGGGGTGGTGGGGGTATAGAAAGCCCATGAGCCTCTCCTCCAGGTGTGGGGCAAGAACTAGCAGCCAAAGAGCAGGGGCCGCGTTGGGCCTCACCACCCGGGCAAAAGTAGTTCTGGGTTGATGGATCTGTGTGCTATCCCAACTTAGACCGGGCACCTTGCCCGCAGCAACAGGTAGGTTTGCCAAGGCAGTGCCCCGGGCCCAGGTTAAGCCCCCTCTGGCCTGGCCTTCCGCAGGCCTGACCAGGTGTCGGTGCTGGACAGCTACCAGTATGATGATGGCTGCGAGCCCTGTGGAAATGATACCTTCAGCAGAGAGCCAGTTGTTGTCAAGTTCTCCTCCCCATTCACCCGTGAGTGCTGCTGCCTGGCCACGGGCCCCTACCTGACCCTTCCTAGACACCTTGAAGAGCCACAGCACATCATGCCCCCACCATGTACCTCTTTGGGGAGCTTGGTGCCTCCCCATTCCTAGTACTTTGGTCTTAGTACATTTAAGTTACTTAGGGATACGTCCACCCACCCCTCACTATTCCCGCCCCGGGACTGTTTCATGTGTCCCTCATCCCAGCCCTAAACACTTGACAGCCAGGCCAATGCACCCTTGGGTCAGGACTGCCTCCCCAATCCACTCCCACCTCCTTGCTTAGCACGACCATCTTCTCCACAGAGGTCAAGGAGTTTGCCATCGTCCCCCTGCATGCAGCCCCACTAGATGCAGTGGCTGAAATTGACGCTCTATACGATGTCTACCTAGACGTCCGGCAGAAGTGGGACATGGAGGTGAGGCCCCACGCATTGGATTGAGCTCTTAAGGGCCCTGTTCTGTCCCTGGGCCAATCAGCTGGTGTCTCCTGGCAGGATGTTATGTTGATGGGTGATTTCAACGCTGGCTGCAGCTATGTGACCCCTTCGCATTGGTCATCCATCCGTCTGCGCACAACCCCCACCTTCCAGTGGCTGATTCCCGACACTGCTGACACCACGGCTACATCCACGCACTGCGCCTACGACAGGTGAGCAGGACCTGCGCCCCCGTGGGTTCTGCAGGCCCAGGGTAGAGAAGGGGCGCTTCCACCAGCAGCCTCGATTCATCTCAGGCCAGCTTCAGAAATGGTTTCCAAGACCTTTGAGGAGACACGCATCCTCCTGAGCTCTGGACCACTTATGAAGTGGAATAACAAGCAGCATTCTTTAACTTTCTAAAAAGCACATGTAGACTGCTCCTCTGGGCAGTCTCAGGTGTACAAGCCAGCCCCAGGTACAAGGCTGGTCCTGGCCTAGGTGGGGCTGGGGTGCCTTCCCTGAGCAGTGACACCCAGGGGCCATAGAGGCAGATGGGAGCTGGCTCCTGTTGGGATCTGAGGTTTAAGTGCACAGAGCTGGACAGTGGGCTGAAGGGGACTTTCTTGTGTCTGGCACTGCAGGATTGTGGTCACCGGAACTCTGCTCCAAAATGCTATTGTTCCCGACTCAGCTGGTCCCTTTGACTTCCAAGCTGCATATGGACTGAGCAACCAGACTGTATGTGACCATTCTTTACAGCCTGTAGCTCTATTAGGGACCTAGGAAGGAGGGGCGGAGTGAGATCTGGACCCATGGGACTTGTCGCAGTCGCTGCTTTATTCACTGACTTGAAAGAACCACTTGTCCACAGCCTGGGAGCCCCTTCCCCGGCCGATGTGACAGTGCAGTATGCGGGTGCAGGCCCTGGCCCTCAGGGAGGACTGCTCACGGACACCCCTTGTCTCACTGCATGTTTCCCCACAGGCCCAAGCCATCAGTGACCACTACCCGGTGGAGGTGACACTGAAGAGAGCCTGATGAGGGCAGGCCCAGGGCCCCGGCTGGACCTCTCGCCCGCCTGTGGCTGCTGCTGGGGACCTGCACAAAGAACTGAAGATACCGGCGGATTCTTTGTCACCTTCAGGTTCTGGGGATGGAGTTTAGGAAACCAGTGCGAGTTCCCTGAGCACAGAGCCAGCGCCCCCTCTCTTCCCTCCTACTGTCCCCCTGACCACCATTCCAGCTTGAGGAAGAGGATGGAAAGTAGGCTTTTCTCACTGTCCCGATCACTGTAAGGATGGGGTTGTGTCACCAGAGTAACTTACCCTGTCAGTATGCACACCAAGTCCAGCATTTAGATGAAGAAACATCTTTTAATTTAAGTAAATAAAGCTCAAAAGGGGGGTTCTCATTGGTGGCATCCAGTCATTCCTTCCCGGCTCCTCCTCCCATGACACAGGCCCACAGTTCCATCGGCATCTTCCCTGGAGCCCTGTCAGTGCAGGAAAGATGTGGGGCTCTCACAGCTGCTGGGCTGCACCCTGGACCACAGGGCCCAGGCATCAGTGTCGCTCCAGGGCCTTGACAAGCAGGTTGTTCAAGCGATCCACCATGGGCCGGGGGTCATCGACCAGCCCTGCTGCAATCATGGCGTTCTCATAGATCTGAAAGGCAGGGTGGTAACCTTGTTAATGGGATGGGGGCCCTGTCCTAGCTCCAATTCAGGAACATTTTAATGTGGAGAGAAGAAAGGAAGAGAGCTGTTCCTTCTTAAAACAGGGTTGTAGAGGAAACAGCTGTCCAACCTCAAAACAAGGTGCAGGCTCACAGAACTGGCACCTTCTGTTCTCGCGCTCTCAGCCAGTCTCCACGAGACTCACCTGATCGGCAAGCAGCTGGGCCAGGTCAGGCTCACTCTCTCTCAGCTGGCTGAGCTTCTTGATCAGCACGTGCCTGCAAGAGAAACCTCCAGAAGTGAATTCAGAGCTGTGCCACCAGCACAAGGGCCTCTCACTTCTGAGATGTTGGAGTTATTAGAACATTCAAAAAAGTGTAATAGGACAGTCCAGTATAAAAATAGTAAGGCACTTAAAAATATAGGAAGATGTAAATAATCACTGAGAGATAATGAGATTATTATTCCCAAAGAAACATTCAAGTTTTGATATTAGAAAATGAACTACTAAAATTAATATAAACTTAAATACCGAAAGGAAAAAATTTAACATATAAAAAGCCATATATCAGTGCATGGAGACCATAATTAAAGATGAAATTTTCCCTAGATTAATACATACACATTTTTTTATACTAAGAGTTTACTTTTATATCTAAACAATCTAATATAAAATTCATAAATAAAAGTAATATGGAAGAAAAGAGCCAGGAGAAGCTGGAGGAGGAAGTCCCAGATGCCAGTAAATAGTTTAGTTCTGGAAAAGGAAAGGGCAACAACTAAATGCAAAAAAATGTCAACAATGTATAAAAAGTCACATACACACACACACACACACACACACACGGAAATTTCACTTGTCCTTGATTAAAGATAGCATTCACAAGAGGGGGAAGGACAGGATAATTGGCCAGCCAACCAATAAAGTTGGATTCTGCCCTAACTGGTTTGGCTCAGTGGATAGATCATCGGCCTGCGGACTGAAGGATCTCAGATTCGATTTGGGTCAAGGGCATGTATCTTGGTTGGGGCCACATTCCTAGTAGGGGGCGTGCAGGAGGCAGCTGACTGATGTTTCTCTCTCATCCATGTTTCTAACGCTCTCTCTCTCTCCCTTCCTCTCTGTAAAAAAAACAATAAAATATATATTAAAAAAAGTTGGATTCCCACCTGATTCTTTAGACCAAATTCCAAGAGGATAAAATGTTAAATATAAAATATTAGAAGAAAATGGAAAAAATGTTTTATAATCTCAGAAGGAAAAGCCTTCCAAGAAGAATACAAACCGAGAAGTCAAAAATAAAACAATGATATAATTCTGACAATATAAAAACCTCAATTTTTTTTCTGTACAGGAAAAAATACCATAAATATAGTGTCTGACCTTACTCGTAAGAAATGTATATTAAAATTATAATTTAATTTTTTCATTATGAGAAGGACAAAAATTGAGAAGTTTGCTAAAACTGAAGGCATTGGGGAAACAAATTTGTTTAACTTTTATAGAAGACAATTGGAGTCTATAAAAATTAAACATGGATGGTGCTCTGAGACTTAGCACTTCTCTTTCCTTACAGCACTATTTAAAATCAAAAATATATATATTTCTTTTTATTTTATTTTATTTCAGACAGGAAGGGAGAGTGAGAGAAAACATCAATGATGAGAGAGAACCACTGATGGGCTGCCCCCTACTGGGGATCGAGCCCATCATCTGGGCATGTGCCCTTGACTGGAATTGAACCCAGGACCCTTCAGTCCACAGGTTGATGCTCTATCCACTGAGCCAAACCAGCTAGAGCAGAAACACTTTTTAAAATGCAAGTGGCTCAGTTGGTTGAGCATCATCCTGTGCACCGAAAGATCATTGGTTTAATTCCTGCCTAGGTTGCGGGTTCAGTTCTGGGTCAGTGTGTGTATAGGAGGCAACCAATTGATGTTTCTCTCTCTCTAAAATCAATAAAAACGTGTTTTTTTAAAAAATAAGAAAAAGCAAGGTGGGATCCCTGTATAGCAAGTTACTGCTTGTGTAACAGTGGAAACCACAGACGAATCTATTTGCACAAAGTATCTTTGAAAAGATAAATGCAAAACGTATAAACTTTGATTCTTTTGAATTCTTAGCCATGTGAATTTACTACCAATGTTAAAGGCAAATAGCATTAAGAAAAAAAAAAAAGCCTTCTGGCAATAGAAACTACTTTTGTGCCAGAACTATAGCCATCAGCATCCAGGGACTCAGCTAAAGCTGCATTCCTTCCTGGAGAGGGAGGCACACGCTCAACTGGTGCAGCTCTAACACACTGCATGACTAGCCACAGCCAATTTAACATCTTTCACCCAGTAATTCCATGTCTAGTAATTTGGCTCAGAAAATGTAAAAGGCATTTCTGTGTACTCCCCATTAATGTACCAAAAAAAGTTTATGGCTATAAAGCAACACAGAAAAATACTTGTAATAAATGAAAATATTAGACGTACTATATTTAAAAAAAGAGAGAGAGGAGATAAAAGTCCAAAGGAAAATATATCAAATCGGCCACAGTAAGTTGTTGGGGATAAGACGACAAATTTTGTTTAAATTTCTTTAACATTTTTGGTGAACTATCTATGTATTTAAATTTAAAGATTATTGTATATAAAATCAACTAAACAAAAACCCGTTTTCAACAGTTAGAAAATGAAATGTCAAAATATTCAATAAATGTGACACATCAAAGAATAACTACAAAAAAATGTGTAGGAATTCTTCAGAAAACCTAAGTTATCAAAAGACATGAAATAAGACCTAGTAAGTATATATTATGTACGTGAATGGAAAGAATTGACCATAAAGATACTAATTCTTTAAGTTAATGTATATACACATGAGGACCTAGAGTAGCCAAGACATCTTTGAAGGAAAATAAAGGGAGTGAGCAATCACTATTTGACTGTGAAGGCTTGGGGAAAAACTGACTAGTTAAGACAGTGCGGTACCGCTAAAGACAGACCAACAGACCAGACACATGAACAGATACTTGATGCTCTATGATGCAGAAGCCAATTTGGATGGCTGGGGTGGGAGACAAAATAAATTCATGTTTTTGGTGATAGATTTCTTAAGAACCAAAACACATCATAAAAGTTTATTAATTTTACTATATTAAAATTAAGAACTTATCAAAAGACATCTTAATGCAGGTGAAAAGATAGAGTAGGAAGAGAGAATTACAAATCAATTTTTTAAAAAGAACCCAACAGGAACTATATATATAAAAAGGCTAATATGCTAAGTGAGTGTCTGACCATTCCACTGGTAGCTATGATGCACACTGACCATTAGGGGGCAGGGGCTCAACACACAGGCATGGAAACATGGAACAGGGATAGAGGGGAGGGGGCAGAGTGGGAAGAGATTAACCAAAAATCTTATATGCATACTAGAGGCCTGGTGCTGTGCACCATTGGGGTCCCTTGGCCTGGCCTGAGGGGATTGGTCGGAATCTGTGCACCAGGCCTCCAACATGACCCAAAGAGTCCTGGATTGCGAGAGGGCGCAGGCCAGGCTGAGGGACCCTATTAATAAATAAAGTCTTACTCTTTCTCATGTTATGAGAAAGCCAAGGCCTTAAGTAAAAGAGACCTGTGGGTTCTCACGCTTTGTGGGGGGGAGCTGGCACCAGCAAGCTAGAAGCAGCTGGGCATGACCCAGCCTAGCTAAGCATATGGCAGTTTCATATCTGGATGCACAACTTGGAGAAACTCACGTATGCACACGTGTCAGACAGGGATAAGAATGTTCAGAGCAATTGTTCCCAACAGCCCCAAACAGAAACTACCCATGTGTTGGTCAAAACAGAATACATAATTGTGCAGGGGCAGATTCAACCCATGAATAATAGCCATGAAAACAAACCACAACCCTAACCCAGTGGTCAGCAAACTGGGGCTCACGAGCTACGGTTTGCTGCTCTCTTGACTAGTGAGTTTGCCGACAACAGCGTAAGGCATTACCCTTACCCAGAAGTTTTGACTTCAGGTTAAAGACATTAGTACATTATTAAAATGTTTTTTAAGTGTTTTTCCCTAAGGCAGCGGTTGGCAAACTCATTAGTCAACGAACGGCAAACTGCAGTGGCTCGAGAGCTGCAGTTTGCCAACCACTGCCCTAACCGGTTTGGCTCAGTGGATAGAGTGTCAGCCTGTGGACTGAAAGGTCCCAGGTTCGATTCTGGTCAAGGGCATGTACCTTGGTTGCAGGCACATTTCCAGTAGGAGGTGTGCAGGAGGCAGCTGATTGATGTTTCTAACTCTCTATCCCTCTCCCTTCCTCTCTGTAAAAAATCAATAAAATATAATTTAAAAAAATAAAATAAAAAGAGAAAACAAATCATAGCTTCCCTCCACAGGGACAGAGGTCTCTCACACACTGAGTTAAGAAAGTAAGACTTCACATAAACAGTTTGTTAAGGATGCACAGAGAGACTATAAAGCAAAGTAATTATCACAAAGGTCAGGACTATGGTTACCTGAGAGGTACAGAATTCTAATGGCATCCGAGGGCCAGCAAGGTCATTGCTTTTGTAATTTTATATGGGTATAGTTTAAAGTTAAATTGAATAGTTTAATTATACAGGTACTGTGTTTATAAGTTTATGCATTTTTTCTATGTGTTATGAATAAAAACACATTTTTAAAGGAGTGGCAGGCAGGTCAAAAACAAGCTTGCTGTTCCTGGGTATCGAGGGCCCAAGCAGCCGGCAGCCTTACCTGGGGTTGATCTCCAGGGTGGGCTGCAAGAGCTGAGCACGCTCCTCCTGGGTCTTGGCCAGCTGCTGCATGCGCAGGAAGTGTCGAGCGGCCCCCATCTCCAGCACGGTGATCATCGCAGGGTGGGTGTCCAGTCGAAGAGTCACCTGTAAGCAAGGCCAGGGGTGAAGGTGACCCTGGGCTGGCGGTTTTGGCCAGGTGTAAAGCTTCCCCAGATAACAAGGCAGAACATAGGTCTCCAGGGATGAACTCTCAGACCTCCCTCCCAACCTAACGAGAAGGGAGCCTGACCTGCAGCCCAAGTTCCTACAAGTATCCCACTTGGGGGCTCTCCTTCTTCTATCCCCCAAAGTCGTTTCTAATGTGTCAATTACTGCCCAACATCCATCTCGCCTGGTGTCCTCTGCACCTTTCTCCTCCACAGGGTCATTGCCAAGTCCTACAGCAACTAGGATCACTTATGCCTGGCCGTTCCATCTCCCTAGGCCCAGCCTCTCCCCCTGTCTGTCTGCAGTTCTCTCCCTCACTCCCGTCCCTCCAGAACACTGGAGCCTCCTTCCTGCAGTCCTTACTCTCTCTCACCCACCCCTTTCTGTGCTCCCTCTGGTCTGACTCCATCAAATACATCTTTTCCCAACAAGTGGTCACAAACCCCTCTCCCTGGCCAGACCTTCCCCTTTGCCCACCCTACAGGCCTCTGGCTCACACCAGAGACTCTAAGCTTGCTGGCCCCCCAGCAAGCCCTTCCTGGAGCATGGCACTGAGAAGAACCTGAGCTCTAACTTAAATCCAGCCCCATGACATCCTAGCTATACGACCTGGGGATGTACTTTGCCTCCTATCCTTCAGAGGATGAGGATAATTCTACCTGCTTCATAGTTATCTGAGACTTAAATGAGCCCCTAGAGTAAAAGAGTGGACACAGTGAATGTGTTACACAGAAAAATCCCAGCTGCATGCATTGCTTCTCGATGCTCCCTACCAAGAGCCTCTCCTCTTTCAATCTGTGCCCATTCCTCCCCCGCAGAGTCCTGCTGCTACCTCCTCCAGAGCCACCTGAGCCCACTCTCCTGCTCTTGGCCATCTCCACCCGGCACACCTGCCTGTCCCTTGGGGCGACTCCTGGACTATTCCTGAGCCAGTGACCTGGATACCTGTTCTCTGGTAGCTGGCTTTCTCTTGCAACTCTGAGCTGGACTTCTATTTCTAGCTTCCTGAAGTCAGAACTCCAGCTGAACTATAAGCTCCCCAAGGGCTAGATTGGAACCCCTTGAGTCCTATGCTATCACAGTTCCTTTGGGGCCTGGACCAGGCCAGCATTGGGGTGGTCAGCTGGGAAGCCCTCTTCTAAGTTTCTACTTGCCCACCAGGCCATTAGCTCTTCACTTTTCACTTTCTACTTTTTAGTTCCCACCTGTGCTATAAAGCGTAGAAACAAGTCAGCCGAGCTTGCCTGTCCTGCCCCAGCAACAACCCTGGACATACGTGGCTACACACATGTAAGCTCATATGCAGAAGCGGCAGTAACACGCTTGGTCTCTCCCACATATCAATCGCCATTGGGAGAACACCCATCAGGCCAGCCACTCAGAGCCGGCAGGCTGCCAGGTGCGTGGTCACTGGAGCCACGGAGCCAAGCGGTGGTCTGTCTCCAGAAGACCTCACCTTCACATTGGTGACACGCGACCCCAGCACATTTCTCATCCAGGCCATCAGGTCCTCCACCTCCTTTTCTGACAGGCGGTCATCAGCTTGAGGAGAGACGTGAGTGAGCTCAGAGACCGTTCTCTATCATTCCCATCCCATTCCCATGGGGGCCTGAAATGTCGACATTCCAACGCCAAGTGTCCGACTGCCCCACCCCACCCTGGTCGTCGGCACCAAGAAGCCACCAGAGATGCTTTCATCTAAAATGCAATGGGTAAAACTGAACCTCAGAAGGACATTTTTGGATGTCCGGAGGCCCATGTGGTTTCGTTACAGCTTTAAGATATTTTTGGATTCTCTTAGGAAATCAACTTGGAAGAGGCACTGGAGGGACCTGGGAGCTAAAGAGGAACATTTTCTGTTAAACATTAAGGTGTTTCCAAGCTACTGCCTTTGTGCAGGTTAGTGACCCCAGATAGACACGAGAACAGATAATCCCTATAAACTCACGTTGCAGGACAGAAGAGGCCCTGCAGCAGAGTGTCAGCCCCTGGGCCATCCCAGCTTGACCTGCACCCCAGGCCACCACCCACCTCTGCCTAGAGCAGTGGTTCTCAACCTTTTTAATGCCGAGACCTGGCTTCTAGTCAGGTCTGGGAGTCCTCACATTTAATACAGTTGCTCATGTTGTAGTGACCCCCAATCATACAATTATTTTCGTTGCTACTTCATAACTGTAATTTTGCTACTGTTATGAATCATAATGTAAATATCTGTGTTTTCCGATGGTCTCAGGCAACCCTGCTAGTGGTTCTCAACCTGTGGGTCGAGACAGGCCTCTGGTTGAGAACCGCTAGCAGGGTCACCTAAGACCATCAGAAAACACAGATATTTACATTACAATTCAAAAATTACAGTTATGAAGTAACAACGAAAATAATTTTATGGTTGGGGGTCACAACATGAGGAAGTGTATTAAAGGGTTGCGGCATTAAAAAGGTTGAGAACCACTGGCCTAGAGAGAAAGGATAGAACCAACCTGGAGATTTGTCTTCAAACTTCTCCTCCTTGTAGTGATCAACAACGATGTCTGTTTCCACGGAGATCAGCTTCTTCTTGTCAAATTCACGAAGGTGAAGCAAGGTCAGCTCATCAAACTGCTCATAGCAGAAGAGAACCTGTGAGGGGCCAAGAACATCTCCATCAGGCTTGGAGAGGGCTCTGCCACGGCAGAGAGAGGGGGCCATTGGAGTAAGGGCTGTAGGCTGGGCCCCCAATCCTGGAACAGCCACACGGGATGGTGCTGGCGCGTCCTGGGCCTTTGCAGATGAGGCGGATTACCAGAGGGTTGGGAGGGAGGCTCTGGCTATGTCTTAGTAGTAGAAATAGTGATTCTACTTACAGATAAATCCTTGTGTCTCCTCCTACAGGGACACACAAACTACATGGCAGACTTCAGCCTGGGCCTCTGTGCCCCTGGACGTGTGGCTTTCCCAGGTCCTGGGCACATTCAGCCATTTTTCACTAACCAGAGAGACCCCACCCCACTTCACCCCACCCTGCTGCCTTGGGTGCTCAGACCCCACCTTATGCCCTGACCTGGCCCCAGCAGCCTGTAGGGATGCAGCCTGCCCTGTTGCTCACCCACCTCCATGTTTTTCTGCTTCATGGCCTCATAGTAGGGTGAGTGCTCAGCCAGGTGCCGGTTGGGGGTGCACAGGTAGTAGATGTTGCGGGTGCCAGGCTGCATGCGGCTGGCATAGTCCACGAGGCTGGTCAACTGCCCAGCAGGCAGTGCTGAGGACTCGTATCGCAACAGCTTTGCAATGTCCTCCTAAAAACAGACAAGGGCAGGTCACTGCTCATTCCAGATCCTCACTCCGAAAGCCTCAGAGCACCTGGGCACTGACATGGGAAACCTCTGGCTAAAGGGAGATGTCTGCTGGCTGCACCCCTGGCTGGTGGGCAGCTCCCACAGAAGCCTGGCCCAGAGATGGCTTCTAGTCAGGTCTGGGAGTCCCCACATCAAAAGTTCAGGGAACCTCAGAGAGCACCTTCCCCTCAGGTGGCACAGGGTCTCACAGAGGAGCTTTTTGGGCAAGCTGTGTGCAGAGACTGTTCCTGATGGTGGGGTTTGATCAGGACACATACCCAGGCTGCTGGTTTAAATCACTGGTTGGGGCTTGTACAGGAGGCAACTGATCAATGTTTCTCACACTGATGTTTCTCTCTTTCTCTCTCCTTCTCTTCTCCTTTCTCTCTCAAATCAATAAAAACATATCCTCAGGTGAAGATTTTTTTTTAAAAAGGCCAAAATATGTTTATTGAAGACTCATATCATATATTAAGTAGTGCTGCATGATGAATTGAACTGAAAGCGCAGTAGCACCATGTTAAAGGAGCTCCACCCATCACATGATAAACAGGCCCTGTCTAGGCACAATGTCCCTGCCTTCCCCGCCCTAGTGAACCAGTACCTGGCCCTGGCCCTGCCTTTGTGATCTTCTGAGGCCCCTGAATGAAGTCTGTGGGAGGAGACAGAATATATACCTACTTCTCTCCAGCCTCCGGTGAGAGGAATGAGGGAGATGAGCCTAGTCCCACAGGACGATGGGAGGACACATGCTGCATTTACTGGCACCTGGGCAGCAGTAGCTGGGTGCCCAGACATGCCAGTGTTATGTCCTAGGAAGCTCAGGTTTCTGGCCTTCACCAGCTTCCTCCACAGCCCAAGGCAGTAGAGAGAAAGGCCGAGAAACCTGGACCCTTACCTTTTTCAAAATATATATATATATTTCATTATTGATTTCAGAGAGGAAGGGAGAGATAGAAATATCAATGATGAGAGAGAATCATTGATTGGCTGCCTCCCGCATGCCCCCAATGGGGATAGAGCCCACAATCCGGGCATGTGCCCTTGGACGGAATCTAACCTGGGATCCTTCAGTCTGCAGGCTGACACTCCATTCACAGAGCCAAACTGGCTAGGGCTGGACCCTTACCTTGACCTCCTGTTCAGCAGTTGTCACAATGCCTTCTCTCATGAACAAGCCATAATCTTCAAAAAACCTGGCATATGTCTCAGCGTCTTTTTTACTCTGGTCAACGAAGAATTTTATTAGCCTCTGTTGTAGAACATCCCGGAGTTTCCTACAGCACAGAAATGAATTTATCATGCACAAGCAACTTTTATAAAATACTAACAGCCAGAGGTATGAAAAAATGTTCTGCTCCACTAATAATCAAATCAGGTACAACAACATACCATTTGGGCCAAATTTTTAAAAATAGAAAAAGAAAGGGTGACCCTTGACAAATACCAGGTGAGAAGACACGTGCCCCTAGAGGCAGGAACGTGGACTGACAGCCCTTTGTGGAGGGCAGCAAACAACCGCCCAACCTTGGTGGTTCCAACTGTACAGATTGCTTTCTGGGAAATATAAGGGGTCACCAAGATTTACAGAGCAGGAGTTTCACTGTAGCACATATAAAAGATAAAATAATTATGAACAACCTCAATGGTCACCAGAAGAGAAAAGACTGAAATGAAAGGTAAGTGCACTCATTAAAAATCACCTCCTGCTGAAACCGGTTTGGCTCAGTGGATGGAGCGTCAGTCTGCAGACTGAAAGGTCCCAGGTTCGATTCCAGCCAAGGGCATGTACCTTAGTTGCGGGCACATCCCCAGTAGGGGGGCGTGCAAGAGGCAGCTGATCAATGTCTCTCTCATCGATGTTTCTAACCCTATCCTTCTCCCTTCCTCTCTGTGAAAAATCAATAAAATATATATATGTATATGTATATGTATATGTATATGTATATGTATATGTGTGTGTGTGTGTGTGTGTGTATATATATATATATATATATATATATATATAAATAAATCACCTCCTGCACTAGCTGGTTTGGCTCAGTGGATAGAGCATTGGCCTGCAGACTAAAGGATCCTGGGTTAGATTCCAGTCAAGAGCATGCACCTTGGTTTCAGGCTCAATCCTTGGTCCTGGCTGAAGCGTGTACAGGAGATAACCAATCCATGTGTTTCTCTCACATTGATGTTTCTCTCTCTCTTTCTCTCCCACTCCCTTACATTCTCTGTAAATATCAATGGAAAAATATACTTGAGTAAGGATTAACAACAACAACAAAAATCACATCCTAGCCCTGGCTGGTGTGGCTCAGATGGTTGGGTGTTTTCCCATGCATTAAAAGGTTTCAGGCTCAATCCCCAGTGTGGGGCGTGCAGGAGGAAGTCAATCAATAATTGACTCCCTCTCAACATTGATGTTTCCCTCAATCTCCCTTCCTTTCTCTGAAATCAACTAAAAAAAAAAAAAAAAAAGAAGAGAAAAATTCCAATATGAATAAATTACAATATACACATATACATATCACGAGCCACAAGCCACGCCCACCAGCCAATCAGGAGTGAGTATGCAAATTAACCCAACCAAGATAGCTATGGCTGTGGAGCAAGCAGGAGGCTTCAGTTTTCCCGGAAATTGAGGAAGCTAACTTTTCTGCACACCCTGGCCAGCCTAGGTCTCCACTCAAGGCTACAAAGTTTCAATTATAGAAGATAAATAAATGCCAACAAAAATGGTGGCAGCCAGGGAGCTGGAGAGAGCAGGAGGCTTGAGTTGCCCCCAGCAATGGAGGAAGCCAAGCTTTCCACAGCCCTGGCCTCCTCCACTCAAGGCTACAAATTATAGAAGATAATTTATAGAAGATAAATCAATCCCAACAAAAATGGCTTTGGTCACGGAACAAGTAGGAGGCTTGGCTCCCCTCAAGGCTACAAAGTTTCAATTACAGAAGATAAATAAATACCCGGGCCTCTGCGTGGGTCTTCAGGGGGCATGGCTGGCTGGCAAACCACCACAGGCCCCTCACTCAGGCCGCTGCACACCCCAAGGGAACCCCCTACCCTGATATGGGACAACCTTCAGGGCAAACCAGCTGGCCCCCACCCATGCACCAGGCCTCGAACCTATCTAATAAAAGAGTAATATGCAAATTGACCGTCACTCCAACACATAAGATGGCTGCCCCCATGTGGACATAAGATGGCCAGCAGGGGAGGGCAGTTGAGAGGGACCAAGCCTGCAAGGGAGGGCAACTGTGGGTGATCAGGCCAGTAGGAGAGGGTAGTTGTGGGAAACCATGCTTGCAAGGGAGGGCAGTTGGGGGCGATCAAGCTTGCAAGGGAGGGCAGTTAGGGGTGACCAGACCGGCAGAGGAGGGCAGTTGGGGGGGACCAGTCCTGCAGGGGAGAGACGTTGGGGAGGATTAGGCCAGCAGGAGAGGGCAGTTAGGGGTGACAAGGTCTGCAGGGGAGGGCAATTAAGGATGACCAGGCCTGCAGAGAAGGGCAGTTAGGAGCAAATAGGCCGGCAGGAGAGCAGTTAGACATCAATCAGGCTAACAAGGGAGTGGTTAGGGGGTAATTAGGCTGGCAGGCAGAATCAGTTAGGGGAAATCAGGAAGGCAGGCAGGCAAGCAGTTGGGAACCCAGCAGTCCTAGATTGTGAGAGGGGTCCCAGATTGAAGAGGGTGCAGGCTGTACTGAGGGACAACATCCTCCCCCCAATGCACAAATTTCATGCACTGGGCCTCTAGTGTATAATAAAACTCTACTACTTTCTGTACATTATAGTTTTGCATAATTAGGATTCATACTATATATATATATATATAATATGTACACTATAACTTGGGTACATAACTGGTTATACTATGTGCACACTACAATATTACAAAATTGGGATTTTGTAAATCGAAGTGTTAATATAGCATTATTTAATGGCATAAAATTATGAGCAGCTTGGCATCCTTTCCCAATGTATAAATACATCAAATTACCATGATTTACACTTTAAAAATATTAGAATTTTATATGTCAATTATATTTCTCATAAAGATGAAATTTTAAAGTGTTAGAAAACAATTATATTTAATGTAAAAAGTAAAAATAAAGAACCATTCAAATTTTTTTTAAAATTATGAGCAATTTACTAGTGGAATTAGGGAGATTTTTATTACCTTCTTAATATTTTGCCTTTTCTTTAAAAAAAGTGAAATTACCATGTATTTCTTTAATAATCCAGGATAGGGGAGCAGTAATGTTTAATATTAATTTAAGCCGAAACCAGTTTGGCTCAGTGGATAGAGCATCGGCCTGGAGACTGAAGGGTTCCAGGTTCGATCCGATCAAGATCATGTACATTGGTTGTGGGCACATCCCCAGTAGGGGGCATGCAGGAGGCGGCTGATCGATGTTTCTCTCTCATCGATGTTTCTAATTTTCTATCCCTCTTCCTTCCTCTCTGTGAAAAATCAATAAAAAATATATTTAAAAAAAAAACATTCATTTAAGCTTTTCCTCTTCTACTCATGTCCTGAATGAGTGCGTTCTTTAGACTCAGAGTGGCATGAGACCGGGCAGCACTCGAGCCTGTGGCAAGTGAGCCACAGCAGCTAGGACTGGGAGAGCCCCAGGAGGGTGTCCCCACAGGGTGGAGGAGTGGAATCCTGGCATGGAGTATCCAGGCCCAAGGACCCCAGAGGAGGGTGTCCAGACTGGCAGTAGTGGGCAGCTCCTTGTGTGGAGTCAGAGCCCAAGTGGGAAAGCCCATGTCAGTGGACAGCAGTGGTAATGGCAGACCAGGAGGGGGACTGGCAAAGGCAACACAGGAAGAAAAATGAGAGGCAGCCTTCTCATCATCACAGGGAGCAAGCAGGGAAGTCCCAGTGGTACTGGGTGAACTTCATAGATACAGAAACAAGGATGGAGAGATGACACACACACATAAGTACACGGACTCTCACTGCTCAGTTCTGTACTGAGAGGGCCTGGGAGAAGTGAATGCCCAACAGCAATGGCATCTCTGGTGCCCAGATCTTTGCTTAATACCATTCTCCATTCAAATGAATCCAGCCCCTTGGAGGAATGAGCAATTCCAGTGCCAGGAAATGATGTAGGCAAAACACAAAGTGAGCCCGAAACATCCTGTGCCAGAAGTGAGGACGTGCTCAGTGCATGACGGGCATGTCAAAGGGCCAGCAGTCGGCCTGAGTGGGCTCCCACTGGCTAAACTGGGGACCGTTTGGGCATCAAAATAAATAATGACACTAATAAGTTATAACCCACTAAGTAAAATAGGAATTAGCTCATACAAATAAATTATGGATATTAAAAAACATGAAAGCAATAAATAGATTGAAAATTTGATGAAGCAACATGCTCTTCATATAGCTGCAAACACCACTCTGCAATTATGATGTATTAATGACAAACAAGAGGACCTTCACACAGAGAAGGCTGGCACACACTCCTTCATCATGTCAACTTGTGAATCTCCACGAACAGGATAAATCTAAGTCAGGCCCCATCTGACAGGATGCAGTCATTCTGTACTAGTACTGCATCCATGAGCCACACAAGGGCAGTCCACAAAGTCACTGGCCTGAAGCCTTCAGAAGCACCCTGGTCACAAAAGTCAGGGAAAGACTGTGGATCTTGGCCAGCCTGAAGGAGGCTGGAGATAACTAACGGCACATGTGACTCTGCACTGTACCTCTTACGGGGCGGCACAGGGAATGGATCCAAGGGTTAGACAGCGGAGGGGCCACACCAGCCAACTCCCTGACTGGAGGCTGTCCTGCAGCCAGGGGAGAATGCCTTGTTCATCGAAAATACACCCTAAGATATGTGGGGAGGATGGGGCATTGGCGGACACCCTACTCTCAAAGGGCACAGGGGGAAATGTCCTCTGTATCATGTTTCCACCTTTTCCATAAATGCATGATTCTTTCAAACACATCATTTAAGTCTGACTCTTTTCTTATCAACATGAGCCTCAGACTGGAAGAGGTGAATGCCCAACAGCAATGGGATTGAGCCCATTCTCAAGGGCTCAATCTAACCCTTGAGAACCACAAGCAGCAACCAAGTGGCTAGACACACCCTGCTTGAGCCTCAGGTTAAGCCCAGCTCCGTTGCTGGGAACAGAGCGTATGCCTGCGGTCAGAAAGTGTGGGTTCAAATACAGGCTCCCTCTGTGATTGCTATGACCTCTCCACAACTCAGTTTCCACAGTTCTGGGTGAGAATGAACACTTGGTAACAGTAGCTATTGCTGCCATTAGAATGGGGACACAAGAACCTGGTCACCTCAGCCCATGGGATTCCAAGAGCAACATGTCCAAAAGAGGGTCTGGTCCAGGGCCGGCCCTCGCCTACTTCACAACATCAATGACCTTCTGGGACCAAGATCAGGTGATCTCCTGGCTCTGTCACTATCATTAGCTTCATCCACACCAGAGACCGCCTACCTGGACTCTCCCTAGCTGTGGCCACCCCAGATTGGCTAATGGAGTCTGGCTAAGGGAGGGGACATGTGCTAACACAGCTATAATTTTCCTCAATGCATAGTCCCCCCACCCATTTTATAAAAATGTGATGCCGAAACTGGTTTGGCTCAATGGATAGAGCATTGGTCTGTGGACTGAAAGGTCCCAGGTTCAATTCCGGTCAAGGGAATGTATCTTGGTTGCGGGCACATCCCCAGTGGGGGGCATGCAAAAGGCAGCTGATCGATTGTCTCTCTCTCTCATCGATGTTTCTGACTTTCTATCCCTCTCCCTTCCTCTCTGTAAAAAATCAATAAAATATATATTTTTTAAAAATGTGAGCAAAACATCAGGCAAAGCATGCATGATATGCACACATTCTCCAGGCACATGCCCCCTCAGCCACAGCTCCTCTCTCTGTTCTCAGCTCAGAGCCAGTGAGGGCCTCTCAGCAGGTGCCTGCCCCTGGAGGCTTACCTGATTAGAGCACTTTCTTGGAGGAGCTCCCGGCTGAGGTTCAGGGGAATGTCCTCACTGTCCACCACACCTTTGAGAGACACACAGAGACATCAGGACCCTGGCAGTGCCTGAGACTATGCCCCCACCACCCTCTTGAAGGGCCACTGGCTTCCCACCAGACCTCCGCATTCTCCTTTGAAGCCCACAGGATGTCAGACTACATGTAAGTGAGGCAGGAAAGACAAAGGCAGGAGACTCAGTGGGGCAACACTACACCAGCCCCTGCAAGTCCTGATGTCCTGGAATTTATACAGCCTCGGTCAGGACGATGTGACCGGAAGAAAAACAGGCAAGGCTGGGAGCCTTTCCAGTGAGGTTTCCAACATTTCAGCATCACTTTCTCATTCTGAAAATGACTTCTGGATTTTACTTTTTTAAAAATATATTTTATTGATTTTTTTACAGAGAGAAAGGGAGAGAGATAGAGTGTTAGAAACACCAATGAGAGAGAAACATCGATCAGCTGCCTCCTGCATATATCCCCCACTGGGAATGTGCCCACAACCAAGGTACGTGCCCTTGACTGGAATCGAACCTAGGACATTTCAGTCCTCAGGCTGATGCTCTATCCACTGAGCCAAACCAGTTTCAGCTGGATTTTACTTTTAAAGTCATAAATATGTCGTGATATTTTGCATCTCTCTATGCTATGATGAATACAAAGGTTTATATGCTGAGGTCTTTTTTTAAATTTTTATTAAACTATAATCTGTTTAAATGCAAGGCAGTTCATGTCTAAATCTAAAACTCATATAATATCTTTGAACACTAAAATACTCAAGCCCTAGCCAGTTTGGCTCAGTGGATAGAGCGCCAGCCTGTGGATTACAGGATCCTGGGTTCGATTCTTGTCAAGGGCACATGCCTCAATTGCAGGCTCCTCCCAGGCCTAGGCCCTGGTTGGGCCTCTTGCAGGAGGCAACCAATCGATGTGTTTCTCTCACATCAATGTTTCTCTGTCTTTTCCACTCTCTCTAAATCAACAGAAAAATATCCTTACGTGAGGATTACAAAATAAATAACTCAATTTAAACATGTCCATATGCCCCATTCCCCCAAATCAACCAAGACTAGTATGTGGAGGCAGTCAGCTTCCTAAGAGGCTCTGTGAGCGTGCCCATCGGGCTTACCCAGCCACAGCTGAGGCTGCTGCCCTGACATCTCACTCATTAAAGATGAGCTCCTTCTGTCCAGCCAGTGCGGCTCAGTGGTTGAGCATTGACCTATGATCCAGGAGGTCATGGTTTGATTCCTGGTTGGGGCACATGCCCATGTTGTGGGCTTAATCCCCAATAGGGGGTGTATAGGAGGCAAGCAATCGATGGTTCTCATCAGTGATGTTTCTCTCTCTCCCTCCTTCTCTGAAATCAATAAAAAATACATATTTTTTAAAAAAGATGAACTCCTTCTAATACAGTCAGCACCCTGGGCCATAGGCTGGGAGCCACACCTGTCCCAGGGCGCCAGCCCCATACCTCGAATGAAACGCAGCCACTTGGGCAGGATATCAGTGGCCTTGGTCTGGATGAGGACTTTGCGGCTGTACAGAGAGACACTGGAGCTCAGCTCCCGGCTCACATCAAACATGGATGGTTTCTGTGGGCAAAGAGGAAAGGGCAGTGTCAGCTGCACACAGGGGGAGAACCTACAAGATCATGGGGAGCCCGGATGACAGTTCTGTGAACCACCCTACTCAACTGGGACTGGACTGGGAGTTGTGCATGGACATGCAGTGATCCAGAAGTGGACATAGGCCAGGAGACCTCCCACATCTGTCTGTTCAGAATTCCAGTGCCCAGGGAGGACCCCCAAAACAGCTCTCAGAGGGCCTTCTCTGGACAGCCGCTGCCTTCCCCAATTCGCTCTCCCTGGAGGATATTACAAAAGGAACTCATTAGTGTGTCCTGTGAACAGAACCAAACTTGCTAGGGGTTGGAGTCAGGAAACTATAGCCCATGGACCAAATCTGGCTCGTCACCTGCTTTGTGTAGCATAGAATGGCTTTTTCGTTTTTAAATGGTTGGGTGGGGGGGAAAACAAAAGACTACTATTTCATGGTATGTGAAAGATACAGGAAAAATAAATCCCAGTGTCTCGTTTCCTGGACACGACTCTGCTTGCTCCCTGAGGTGTAGGTGTGGTGCTTTCATGCAGTGGCAGAGTGCTGTGGCTGTGTGTGACCTGCAAAGCCCAACCAGGCAGTCTGGCCCTCCACAGGGGTGTCTGCCAATCCTGCTCTACCCCAGTGCTTCAAAACCTGCAGTTTGCACACACTTTACATCGGATCTTATAAAAGGGAGACTGATTCTGGAGGTCTTGGGAGAACCCGAGATCCTCCATTACCAACAAGTGTCAGGCAATGCTGGTGCAGCTGTGCTACAAAGGACACTCAGTGATGAGGATCGAGAATAGTTCTTTCCAAAGCAGATAACAGGGCTCTAGTCTAATGAAGCCAGGAGAGGCTGGGTCCAACCCCAGAGCAGGCTTCTCTGTTGCAGGCTTTGTCAGAGACTTCACCACACTACTTTGTGAGCCAGGAAGTCTTAGGGGCAAAACAGAGGATTGGAGAACACACAACTTATGTGCGCACCGCAGAATCCATCCCCCTCAGAGCTTTGGAATGTGCTGCCTGGAGCCAGAGGAAGCCTGCAGGTGGCTCCAAGGGTCGCCCCTGCAGGCACCCTGTTTACAAAACCCACCCAAAAAAATCCAGGTAAAACACTCGCTCACTTTACAACTCTGAATGCTCACCCGCCCAAAGGCACAGGTTTTCCTTTTACTCTGATGCTGCCAAGTAAATTCTGGGGATATATCACAGTTCAGGAAGTGTTGTGGGTGATGGAAAACGCTGTCACCGCGGGGGATGCCCCCGCTCAGGGAGCTGCAGACTTGCCGCTGGCAGCCCCGCATGCTGAGCTCACCATTTCGGGCACATAGAAGATGCTGCGGATATTGAGAGGGGCATCCGTCTTGTAGTGCAGAGTGTAGCGGGGCTTGTCGTGGGCCTGCGCAATGTAGCGGTAGAATTCCTCGTGCTGCCACTGGCCCACGTCCTTGGGGTCCATCATCCAGATGGCCTGGAAATGGACGTCAACTGGGAATGTTAGGTTTAAGACACTTCCCCACAACCACCACATGGAGCTGAGCTGGGGGAGCTCATGGCGCCTGGTGCTAGTGATGCTCCCTCGGGATGAGATGAGGACTGGCCTCTAGTACAAGCCCCTCCCTCCACCTTTGGCCTCACCCGCTCTAGCACTGAGGGAAGGGGTGCTCCAGAATGGGTGGGTAAGGGGGTTCCACAAAGAGAGAGACACACAAAAGGCTCAGAGAACAAGTACCCCCTTCCCAAGTAGTGTGTCCAGAAGGGCCAGACAGGAGGCAGGATCTGGACGTGCCCACACAGTAGAAATACTTGACGTCAACCAGCAAATGGTAAAGAAACAGTCTAGCCAAACATTGGGATATTACTCAGCTCAAAAAGGACAACATAGGTGAACAGTGAACATATTATGGGAGGCCAGACACAAAAGGCCATATCACTGATTCCATTTATATGAAATGTCCAGAATAGGCAGGTCCAGAGACAGAAAGTAGATTGTGGTTCCAGAGACTGGGGGTAGGTGGGGAGTGACTGCTAATGGGGTACAGGGTTTTCTCTGAGGAATGAAATGTTCTAGAATTGACTGTGCTGATGGCTGCATGGCTCTGAATACATTAGGAAACATGGCCCTGTGCTCTATAAGGGTGAAATGTGCAGTGTGTGCATTACAGAAGGTGCACAGAAATGAGGTGAGGGTAGTGGGATGGAACCTCGTTTGCATCATGGATCTCACTCTCCAGAAAGAATACCTTGTTCTGGGATTCTGACATCATCCAATCCTACTTCTTCCCATCTAGCCCCAAAATGTACCAACTGGCCTCCACAGCTGCCTGAGCCCTTCAGGAGCGGAGGGTCTCACCTGCAAGGTATTGATGCGCTTTCCGTTAAGGTACAAGGGGAAACTGACGAAGTTACTGTATTTTGTCACAACATCTGGAACAGACAAAAGAAAACAGTGACTACAGGAAGTTGCTGCAGGGGTCACTCAGCAGGCTGGGGAGGCCTCGGTGCTGTGCCCGTGCCCAGGTGGGGAGCCAGGACACAGCAGGGACACATCCTGCCCGCAAAGCTGAGCAGGACTCACACCAGAACCAGATGCCTCGAGGTCCAGGCCACCAGGAGACCAGGCTGCCTTCTGGGTCACATGAATGCGGTTTTATAAGCTGGCAGTGGACCCTGGGAACTACGTGGCACCGTTGATAAGCATTTAGTAAGACGTGAACAGAGAAAACCACACACAGCAGCACCCCCTCAGGTTCTCAGTGAAGCCTGGGCTCAGGCCAGCCAGGGGGGCAGGCCAGCGGTAGCTGACAACACAGGGAGTGATACAAGGACTGTGCAAGACCTCCACATGACCCAAGTCACACACTGCCCAAAGAGAAGGAGGGAGAGCGGCACCTGACTTGGCCAGCAGTCAGGATGCTAAGCCTTGCCTCCTGGTTCCACATGGAGTCATCCCGGAGTCTGTCCTCAGCATCTGTCCTCGGAGGCCCAGACAGCCATGCCCAGAAACACCAGCTCTGCCCGTGTTCCCCGCACACTCCCACCCTGGCAGGATCTCCTAAAACATGCCAGCAGGAGGTGTTGGGCTGACTGGTGCTGCAGCCCCAGGTTCCTGCTCACCTCGAACCCGGGCCTCGCTGGCAAACTCTCTGCAGTCTGACTTGAGATGGATGATGATTTTGGTTCCAGTTCTAACTCCTGAAGCTTCGGCGATTTGAAATACCCCAGAGCTAAGACACAGGAGAGAGAGCCAGGTCCCACATTACTACCGATAAATCCCACCCGCAGATCAGTGACTTTCACAGCAGAGCCCAAGCTGATACACAGAAGGGAAGCCAGATGCCACCTTTTATTACCCAGCTGAGCCCCTAGCCCGGCAACTTTCTGTCAGGGACAGTGGCTACTTCGGGGTGGGATGGGGGCCCTCCTGCTCCCCAGAGCATGGTCTCAGGAACAGAACCGCTCAAGTTTTATGTCCACCTGAGTGGGCCAGGGCACTGTGCCAGGCACTGGGAGCAATCAGAGGCCTGGAGACCACCCCATAACTCCCTTGTTAACAGCATTTCTGAGCCTCTAGTCTAGCAGAAGCCAGGGGGTCTCCTTAAGAGTAGAGAAACTGTTTTAGGAGAAAAAGAGGGGATGAACCCCCAACAAGTTGCTACCTTGTTGCTACCTTGGCCCAAGTGTACTCTGAGCACTGCTTTCATGGAATAAACAGAAACCTTTATTCTGACAGGGTGAAGAGCAGTGCTCTGGCCTGGCCTCCTTTTGTGCGTGCTACTGAAACCACATCGGGGGACAGAGCCTTGGTCAGGAAAGCAGGGTTCGGAAGGAAGTTGGGGGCCTGCTGAAACAAGTGCTCACATTTGGCTAAGGTACCATCTTCCTCAAATACTGTCTTGGAACAAGCACTTAACTGACCTGTAAGACAGAATCCCAGTGCACGCTGGAGAGCAAAACTAGCATCTGAGGGGAAACCCAGCCCTGTGCTGGTGGGAAAGCAGGGCCAGGCCCATGGGTCAAACTTGGAAGTTCCAGGGTCAGGAGGAATCAAATATGGGGCTCCCACAGGACAATGTCCAGGGATGCTGCCCAGGGCCAGGGGACACCAGGAGAATGGCCAAACCATGAACCAAGGAGCCTCACCTGGGACGGTCTACACTTCAGAACATAATCATGGAGCCCAAACAGACACCAGGGGCCACTAGGATCAGCAAGGAGCTGGCTCCCGAAGCAGGAGGGTCAACTCCCTATCAAAGGCCCGGAAAGGCCCGCAGGCATTTCCTGAGGGGGTCTAACTTTCCAAATGAAGTGCCACGCTTCCACTGAATTCAGGTGACACTGAGCTGCGGTGTCCCAAGGCAGGGGGCACTCCTTGTGTCTGACTCGGGGACGCTGCTGTCACTTACCCGTCTGAAAGCCACTGGTAACCCGGGCTGTCCGGGCTGGCTGAGCGGGAATAGACCTCAACTCTGTCGGCTACCATGAAAGCTGAGTAGAAACCCACTCCAAACTGGCCAATGATCTTGCTGCTGGCCTCAGCCTGGTTCTGCAGCGCATCCAGAAAGGCCTGTGGTGGCAAAGGCTGGTCAGAGGGAGGGACTCCATTTCCAAGAGAGAATGAATGTTTGCGACTTCCTGTGTGCATCCCTCTAACAAAGGCTAAGATACCATTTAATCCTCCAGACAAACATATAAAATACTTTTCACCCATTTTACACACAGAGAACAATGCCATGGAGCTGTAAAGTGAGTTGCCCAAAGACCCCAATCTGAGCAGCAGAGAGACTGGTTCTGTATCTGCTTCGTAGGGCTTGTAACCCTGCCTGTCAGCTGTAGGCCTGTGGGCCACACACTCCGGGGTGAGAAAGCGGCAGTGTGAGTGAGTGCACACACCCTTCCTGCAGGAAAAGGGCAAGTGGCAGCTTCTGAGGACAGCCCCTGAGGTTCAGTAGGTGAAGGGGTGTGACATGCATACCCAGATGTGTCCTATTCCATGCTTATTATAACTCAAGTTAACAAATTTGCTAAGATTAAAAATCAAGCAAAATGAATACACTCATTGCTATAAATACTGTCCAACTGAACATTCTGTAATGATGTAAATGTTTTATATGGTCCAATATGGTAGCTACTGACCTCATTTGACTAGTGCAACTGAGGAACTAAATTTTAATAAGTTGGTTTTTTATTTAAATATTTTATTGATTTTTTTACAGAGAAGAAGGGAGAGGGATAGAGAGTTAGAAACATTGATGAGAGAGAAACATCAATCAGCTGCCTCCTGCACAACCCCCACCGAGGACGTGCCTGCAACCAAGATACATGCCCTCAACAGGAATCGAACCCGGGACTCCTCAGTCCACAGGCCGATGTTCTACCCCCTAAGCCAAACTGATTTTGGCAGAGAGGAACTAAATATTAAATTGTATTTAACTTTAATTTCAATCCAAATGGCCACATGTAGCTAGTGAGATAGCACAGACTTCCTTTGATAGAAATACAATACATGTAATGGGGGGAGCAGGTTATAATAAAGAAGTTTTTTAAAAGTGGAAATTTCTGCCCTACTGATGTCGCTCAATGGTTGAGCGTCAACCTATGAACCAGGAGGTCAGGGTTCAATTCCCAGTCAGGGCACATGCCCAGGTTTCGGGATCGATCCTCAGTGTGGGGCATGCAGGAGGCAGTTGATGTATGACTCTCTCAACATTAATTCTTTCCTCTCCAAAATCAATAAAAAAGTATATTTTTTAAGTGGAAATTTCTGTAAATCACTTTGGACTAATAGATAGACTATTTTCAAGCACTTGGCACAAAGTGTCATTTTAGGCACCCCTTAGACCCACAAAAACAAGCAAGGAGAAAAACAAAGGCAGCCAAGGGCTGCCAGCCTGTCTTGGGCTGGCACAAGCATCACTGGAGGAGGACACCTTGACCACTGACACTTGCCTCCTCTCATAGGCTTCAAGTTGCACAGCAACCCAAACACCAGCAATGGGCATCCTGTCTCCACAGAGGATTTCTGAAGGACCATCCTGCCCACAGACCCACAAATTTATTCTTGTGACCCTTGTCTGAGAGGAGCAGTGCTTACTTCTGCCTGCCCTCTTTGCCACAAGCCTAATAAGCAGCTCAAGGAATCACTGAGAAATGAGTTAGAGAAAAATTTCAGGAGGCAGAATGTCACATTCCAGACTCAGACCAACAGGTCTGGACCTTGGGCCGGTCAATTCTCAACTACGCAAAAGTACTTATTTTAGCCTTTTCATCTATAAAATAATAGACACTTTCTCAGACGTCCCCCTGACCACACAGTGAAATCATGTCGCATGGTGGTTCTACAGCACCAACAAGGAGCTCACACCAGAGAATATTCCTACTGACGCTGGCGTTCAGAGCAAGCTGGTACCCTCCTTCTCCAGTGGGAGCTGCCTTTCAAGGAAAGGAAGGGGCACTGAGGGGCTTACCTTTGACCCTGACTTGGCAATTGTTCCCAGGTTGGACACCAACTCTTCCTGTGTCATCCCGATGCCAGTGTCCTAAGGAGAGAGACATGCTAAGCGCCAAAGTGCCGGCACCTGGGGAGGTGTAGGGATAGCCCTGAGTCACAAGTGGCATCAATTACACTTGCCAGGCAGGGCCAGCAAATGGCACATGGTAATGAGAAAAGATAAATTCTAGGAGGAAAAGAAATGGCGGTGGAATAGACAGACGTGTCCCGAGCCTTGTCTCTGAGTAGACAGAGAGAACAGTTGAGGGTCATACTGGGAGTGTTTATTGGCGGTTTAAGGGACACTATATTCCAGGAGAAGGTGGGGGACTGCTGGATGGGGCTCCCTGACCAGGAAGCTCCCACTGCTGCTGGGTTTTTCTCCTGTAGTGACCAGCTCAGATGCGAAAACCATCCCATCTTGAAGGGGAATGTGGATGTTTACGGAAGCCTCAAAATCTATAACTGTGGCACCCACCGAACAGCTACGAGCCCCAGAACACCGGTCCCCAATTGGTGCAAACATTTGGATTCAGAGGAGCTCTGCATCCACCAAGAAAGGTCAGATTTCGCCTTGGATACAGTGAGATCTCTGGTCCACAGGATAGAGAAACGCGCACACTGTGGGAGCTGGAGGATCGGGGAAATATGCACCTAGAGAAATCAGTAGGTATTGGGCCTGGCATGATCCATGAATGTGGAAGGGAGTCCTCAGAGCTGCTAACAGAGGGGATCTACAGAAAGCAACCAGTTTTGATCTGACACAGAAGGACAGCCTGGGAGTGACTCAAGTGTACCAGCTGCTTGGAGAAGAGTGGCACAGGCTTGCTTCTGATTGCTAAACCCAATACATAGGATCACCCAGTTGGGAACATCCTGGAAGACTGCAGGGAAAGTTGTTTTTCTGGAACCTGGGAATTGGAGTGGGAAGTGACCATTGGAGAACCAGCTCTAGGGCAGTCCACTCCCACAAACCGGTATTGAGTGCCACAGGGAAAGCAGGATCTAAGCACAAGATAGAGAGGACCTAAAGTCTCAGAGGTCAATCCAGAAACACTGCCACCCAGGGACTGACTCACAAATTGACTCTTGTATAATCACAAAAAAAAAGAATAAAGAAATTAAGACACACGCCTGCATAAAAACCAGGACTGGCTTACAACACTGAGCACCTTTCCTTTTATTTTTCTCTCTTCTTCTTTCTCTCTTATCTCCCAATTTGTCTCTCTCTGGTAGTCACCTTTATTTGTGGCTATTGATACCATGAATACATTTCTGTTCAGTGCCTTGGGCATTGTATCAGGTTGTGTTGCATTTTGTGCCTTCAAATCAACACAGGAGAGAGAGAACTACATAACCAAACACCCAGAGAAGGGAAACCATGGAGAGACAAACAAACAGCCCGCATATGAAAGAAAAGCAGGCATCAACAGAAAAGGAAGTAAATGAAATGGAGGCAAGCAACCTGCTAGAGAAAGAATTCAGAGAAATGGTCATAAGGTGGCTGAAAAGAAGGGAAGACAAATTTGACAATATGAGAAAGAACCAAGAGGAAATGAATAAGAAGAACCAATAAGAAATGAAAAATGGACTCGCGCACCGGGCTCTGGTTCCTGCGGTGTGGCAGCTGTTGGCAGGAGAGCAGCTGGCGAGGAGAGCTCTTGCCTCCAGATTATGTAAAACCTGATACTAGAAATTGCAAGAGACCAAGAGAGTTGGAACCTCAAATGCCAGATAGTCCACAACTGTCCTCTCCTGGAAAATCAGATGCCTCTTTCTCTGAAAGCTCTGGACTATTTTATAAAGATGAAGTCCTGGAGAAAGATTTGAATGATATGAGCAAGGAAATGAATCTAATGTTGTCTACATATGCAAAGATTTTAAGTGAGAGAGCAGCAGTAGATGCTTCTTATATCGACAAGATAGAAGGACTCTTCAAAGAAGCTAATACTATTGAAAATTTTCTAGTACAAAAAAGAGAGCTCCTGAGACAGAGGTTTACAGTTATTGCAAATACACTATACAATTAAAAGTCATATACTTAAAATAAGCTGATAATTTAAACCCAGTATTGTTGTAAGGAAAGAATGACATTTATGCTCTGAAAGCTCTCTCGTAGTTAAAGAAAATGTGTACCTTAAACATAAAAGGGGAAATACCTTGAATTTTTTTTCTAGACTTAAAGGGGGTTTAAACTGGATATTAATACCTTTTCTTTTGAAGGTCAACTCTTTGGTATAGTTTATAAAAGTGTAAATTATTTAAATTATTATTGATTCTTTTTTTTTTAAACCCCTAGTCTTCAACTTCTAAAAGATGATACAATGTGTTAACTTGATAATGTTTAATAATATTGTACTTTTTTGGGGGAATATTTTATTTAAATAGAAGAGAGCATTGGAGATAGTTTTAAAATATTTTTCATGCTTAATATTATAAAAAAATTAAAACCTAAAGGCGATTTGTCCAGTTTCTCAATATTTAGAAAACTCTGTGTGCTCTTCTACTTAATATAGTCATTTGATTATTTCATTATTAGTTATTATACATGATTAATAAGTTTTTGTTTAAAATTATTTTCTTGTGCTAAAATAAAAACCAGAAATTAAAAAAAAAAGATGAAAAATGACATCGCTGCTGTAAAAAACTCAATAGAAAGCATCAAAAGTAGACTAGAAGAAGCAGAGACTGCACCAGTGAGCTAGAAGACAAGGTAGGAAAAAATACCCAAGTACAACAGCTTCTAGAAAAAAAAAAATTAAAAAACAAGAGGAGAGCCTAAGGGAACTTTGGGACAACACACAAAAAATAACATCCATAAAATAGGGGTGCCAGAAGGAGAAGAAACTGAGCAAGGATTAGAAAACCTGTCTAAAGAAATAATGACAGAAAACTTCCCTGATATAAGGAAGAAAAAACCCACATAAACCCAAGAAGCTCACAGAATCCAAAGCAAAATGAACCCCGAAAGACTGACACTAAAGCACATTACAATTAAATTGGCAAACACCAATGACAAAGTAAGAATCTTAAAAACAGCCAGGAAGAGACAGAAAGTTACCTACAAAGGAACCCCCATCAGATTAGCGACTGGTTTCTCAACAGAAACTCATCAGGCCAGAAGGGAATGGAATGAAATATACAAAGTCTTGCAAAGGAAGATTCTGAATCTAAGAATACTATACCCAGCAAAGCTATCAATCAAAATCGAAGGGGAAATCAGGAGCTTCACCAACAAAAATGGATGAAGTGAATTTATTACCACCAACCCAGCAATGCAAGAAATGCCAAAGGATCTGCTGTAAAAAAAAAAAAAAAAAAAGAAATGGGAAGTGAAGAAGGAACACAGGAATAAAGAATAAAAATGGTGACAAATAAGTACCTATCAATAATAACTTTAAATGTAAATGGATTAAATGCTCCAATCAAAAGACATAGAATTCATAGACACTGGGGGGTTGGGGTATGCCTGGGAGGGAGGGGGGGCAATGGGGAAATATGTATTAAAAAATTAATAAAAATTTTAAAAAAAGAAAAAAAAAAGACATAGGGTAATGGAATGGATAAGAAAACATGACCCATATATCTGCTGTATACAAGAAACCCACCTCAGAATAAAAAGACACACACGGACTGAGAGTGAAGGGATGGAAAATGGTTTTTCAGGAAAACAGAAATGAAAAAAAAAAGCTGGAGTAGCAATACTTGTATCTGACAAATTAGTTCTCAAAGTGAAGGACATAACAAGAGATAAGGAAGGCCACTTTATATTACTAAAGGGAGCAATCCAACAGGAAGAAATAACTCTGGTAAACATATATACACTAAATACTGGAGCATCCAAATACATTAAAAAAACTCCTGGAGGATATCAAGGGAGATTGACAGCAATACAATCATAGTAGGAGACTTTAAAACCCCACTATCAACATTGGATAAATCTTCTAAACAAAAAATCAATAAAGAAACATCAATCCTAAATGACTCACTAGACCAGATGGAATTCATTGACATCTTCAGAACATTTCACACCAAAGCCACAGAATATACATTCTTCTCTAGTGCACATGGGTCATTTTCAAAGATAGATCATATGTTGGGTCATAAGAAAAGTCTCTTCAAATTCAAGAAGATAGAAATCATATCAAGCATTTTCTCAGATCACAGTGGCATAAAACTGAAAATCAACTACAATAAAAACAATACAAAAAAATCAAACATATGGATACTAAACAGCATGCTATTAACAACTGGGTAACCAGAGAGATCAAGGAAGAAATAAAAATCATCATGGCAACAAATGACAATGAAAACACAACAATACAAAAATCTATTGGACACAGTGAAAGTAGTCTTGAGAAGGAAGTTCATAGCTCTACAAGCCTACTGCAAAAAAGAAGAAACAATGGTAATAAATTACCTAACCCTACAACTCAAAGAGTTAGAAAGAGAGCAACAAGAAAAGCCCAGTATAAGCAGAAGGAAGGAAATAGTAAAGATCAGAGCTGAGATAAATGACACAGACACCAAAGAAACAATACAAAAGATCAACAAAACCAAGAGCTGGTTCTTTGAAAGGATAAACAAGATTGATGAACCTCTAGCTAAGTCATCAAGAAGCAAAGGGAGAGGATTCAAATAAACAAATCAGAAATGAAAGAAGATAAAGAACAACATACCCCACCAAAATACAAAGGATTGTTAAAAAATACTATGAACAACTCTATTCCAAGCTGGACAGCCTAGAGAAATGGACAGATGCCTAGAAAAATATAACCTTCAAAAACTCAATTAGGAAGAATCTAAACATCTCAATAGGCCAATAACTGTGGAAGAAATTGAAGCAGTCATCAAAAAGCTTCCAGCAAACAAAAGCTTGGGGCCAGATGGCTGGCTACACAGGGGAGTTTTTTCAAACATTCAAGGAAGAATTAAATCCTATCCTCCTCAGCCGAAACCAGTTTGGCTCAGTGGATAGAGTGTCAGCCTGTGGACTGAAGATCCTACGTTCAGTCTAGTCAAGGGGATGTATCTTGGCTGCGGGCACATCCCCAGTGGGGGGCGTGCAGGAGGTGGCTGAACGATGTCTCCCTCTCATTGATGTTTCTAGCTATCTCTCTCCCTTCTTCTCTGTAAAAAATCAATTAATTATATTTTTTAAAAAACTAACTATCCTCCTCATATTATTCCAAAAAATTCAAGAAGAAGGAACACTTCTAAGCTCCTTCTATGAAGCCAGCAAAGCTATCAATCAAAACTGAAGGTGAAATGCTTTTGTTCATTTGGATCCTCTCTCTTTGCTTCTTGATGGCCTAGCTAGAGGTTCATCAATCTTGTTTATCCTTTCAAAGAACCAGCTCTTGATTTTGTTGATCTTTTGTATTGTTTCTTTGGTCTCTGTGTCATTTATCTCCGCTCTGATCTTTACTATTTCCTTCCTTCTTCTTATACTGGGCTTTTCTTGTTGCCTTCTAATACCATTACCCTAATACCAAAACCAGAAAAAGACAACACAATAAAACAGAATTACAGGCCAATATCCCTCATGAACATAGATGCCAAAATCCTCAACAAAATTCTAGCAAATGGAATCCAGCAGTACATCAGAAATATACTCCATGACCAAGTAGGATTTATCCCAGGAATGCAAAGATGGTACAATATCTGCAAATCAATACATGTGATACATCACATAAACAAATTGAGAGATAAAAATCACATAGTCATAGCAATTGATGCAGAAAAGCATTTGACAAAATCGAACACCCTTTTTTTTACAATGAATAAGATGGGAATACAAGGTTCATACCTCAGTATCATAAAAGCTATATATGATAAACCCATAGCTAACATCATACTCAGTGGGCAAAAACTAAAACCATTTTCCCTAAGAACAGAAACAAGACAGAGATGCCCACTCTCACCACTCCTGTTTGACATAGTACTGGAAGTATTAGCCACTATAATTAGACAAGAAGAAATAAAAGGATTCAAATTGGAAAAAAAGAAGTAAAGCTGTCCTTACTTACAGATGACATGATATTGTACATAAAACACCCGAAAGACTACATCAAAAAACTAATAGACTTAATAAATGAATTTGGCAATGTAGCAGGATAGAAAATTAATGCCAAGAAATCTATGGCATTTCAATACAGTAATAGTAAACTTACAGAGAGAGAGACTAAAAAAGCAATCCCATTTACCATCACACCAAAAAAATTAAGATACCGCCAAAACCAGTTTGGCTCAGTGGACAGAGCGTCAGCCTGCGGACTGAAAGGTCCCGGGTTTGATTCTGGTTGGAGGCACATACCTTGGTTACAGGCACATCCCTAGTCGGGGATATGCAGGAGGCAGCTGATCAATACTTTTCTCTCATCGATGTTTCTGACTCTCTATCTTTCTCCCTTCCTCTCTGTAAAAAATCAATAGAATATATATTTTCTTAAAAAATTAAGATACCTAGGAGTAAACTTAACTAAGAAGGTAAAAGACCTATACATGGAAAACTACAGGACACTGTAAAAAGAGATAGAGGAAGACTTAAACGGATGGAAGAGCATACCATGTTGATGGATTGGGAGAATCAACATCATTAAAATGTCCATACTACCCAAAGCAATCTATAGATTCAATGCACCTCCCATTAAAACACCAATGGCATATATAACAGAGCTAGAAAGACCTCTCCAAAGATTCATCTGGGAAAAAAAAGACCCCAAATAGCCACAGCAATCCTGAGAAAGAAGAATAAAGTGGGTGGGATCTCAATACCAGATTTCAAGCTGTATTTCAAAGCCACTGTTCTCAAAACAGCCTGGTACTGGCACAAGAACAGACATATAGACCAATGGAATAGAATAGAGAATCCAGATATCAACCCAAACCACTATGCTCAATTACTATTTGACAAAAGAGGCATGAACATAAAATGGAGTCAAGACAATTTCTTCAATAAATGGTGTTGGGAAAATTGGACAGATACATGCAAAAAAATGAAATTAGACCACCAACTTATACCATACACAAAAATAACCTCAAAATGGATACAGGTCTTAAACATAAATCGGGAAACCATAAAAATACTAGAGGAATCCACCACAAGCAGCAAAATCTCAGACATATGCCGAAGGAACTTCACTGATACTGTTCCTAGGGCAATGGAAGCTAAAGAGAAAATAAACAATGGGACTACATCAAAATAAAAAGCTTTTGCACGAGCAAAAGAAACCATGAACAAAACAACAAGAAACCCCACTGTATGGGAGAACATATTTGCAAATATTATCATTAATAAAGGTTTAATCTCCAACATCTACAGGCAATTTATACAATTTAATAAAAGGAAGATAAATGATCCAATAAAAAATGGGCAACGGACTTAAATAGAATTTTTTCAAAAGAAGATAGAAGGAAGGCCAAGAGATACATGAAAACATGCTCAAAATCACTAATTATCCAAGAAATGCAAATCAAAACGACAATGCAATACCATCTCATACCTGTCAGAATGGCAATCATCAACAAATCAACAAATGACACGTGTTGACAAGGATGCAGAGAAAAAGGAACCTTTGTGCACTGCTGCTGGGAATACAGACTGGTGCAGCCACTGTGGAGAACAGTATGGAGCTTCCTCAAAAAACTAAAAATGGAACTCCCATTTGACCCAGCAATCTCACTCTAGTTTCTTCTAAGAAACTAGAAACACCAATCAGAAAAAATATATGCACCCCTATGTTCATAGCAGCACAATTTACAATAGCTAAGATTTGGAAATAGCCTAGATGCCCATCAGCAGATGAATGGATCAGAAAACTATGGTACATCTACACAATGGAATACAATGCTGCCATAAAAAAGAAGGAATTCTTACCATTTGCAGCAAACTGGATGGGACTGGAGAGCATTATGCTAAGTGAAATAAGCCAGTCGATGAAAGAAAAATATCATATAATCTCACTCATTTATGGATAATAAATAACATTATAAATTGATGAACAAAAAGATAGATACAGAGGCAGTAAAGCATCAAACAGACTGTCAAACTACAGTGAGAAGGTTAGGGAGAGGTGGGATAGATAAGATATCAACCGAAGGACTTGCATACATGCATATAAGCATAACCAGTGGACATAAGACACTGGGGGGTTAGGGCATGTATGGGAGTGTGGGGAAAAAGGGGGGGCAATGGGAAGATATCTACACATGTAATACATTAATTAAAAAAAAAGAAAAACAATCTCCTTTTATATTAAGCTAAAAAAGAAGAGACAAATTCTAGTCATATCAGCCATACTGCAGGAGAAAAACCTCACTAGAAAACAGACACACAGACCAAAGAGAAAACTGGTCCAAAAACAGATGCACAGAGTGTCACTTGATTTTCAACAAAGGATCTAAGATAATTTGATGGAGAAATGAAAACCAAATGGTGCTAAAACACTACATAGCCACATGCAAAACAATAATCTCAACCATGACCTTACTTACACTACATACAAAAATGGATCACAGACCCAAATGTAAGAACTAAGATTGTAACACTTTTAGAGGAAAATATAGGAGAATATCTTTTTAACTTCGGAATAGGTAAACATTTCTTATAGCACTAAAAGCCTGAAGCATTGAAGAAAAATGTGATAAACTGGACTTCATTAAAATTAAAAATGTCTGCTTTTCAAAAGCCACCTAAGAAAATAAAGAGACAAGCCACAGACTGCACCCAAGCCTGAAGTTAAGTGTCAATCTGTTAACTAAAAATTTAAGATGAACCCTCTCAGAAACCACTTCTTTCCTCTCCTACCAGTGTCTGAAAAGCACCTTTCCCTCAAACAGGCCAGCACACAGGTAGGGCAGGGGTGGGGAGGGGAGAAGTGGGCTGATCTGACCCCCAAGGGAACAGAAGCTGGACATCAAAAAGATACATAAATATCATATTTATGAGCACAAAATCTGGGAATATTTCCTGAAAAGTCCCTCTTAACTTTGGAAGTTGATGCTTTACTCTTCTTTAAAATTCTTCTTTGCAATCTACACTAATACAAGAGAAATATGCAAATTAACCATACTTCCGTGACACCCACCAGCCAATCAGAAGCATGCAAATTAACACAACAAAGATGGCAGATTAATTTGCATACTCAAGTGTGGAGGGGCCAGGCAGGGCAGGACACTTGCTATGAAGGGGAGGGCGGGGTATGGAGGGAGCTACAGGAGTGGCATTCCAGCCGGAGCAAAGGAGGAAGGCAGCAAAGGCCTGGGTCCTGGGTGCTGGAGGAAAACCAGTGCCGGTAGCAAGGGGAAGGAAGGCCTATTCTTGCATGAATCATCATGCAATGGGCCTCTAGTCTAGTAATAATAAACATGGAAACAATGATGGCCTCTTTGTTCTCTAATTTCTTCATAGTCTGTCATCCCTAGATGAGTTTTAATCTCCTTAGTAGCTCCTCCCTGCTCTATTCCACAGAAAAGAAAGTGTACACTAGTCAAAAATCAATCAACTGAAACTTACAAATTTTATTATATGTAAATCATACCTCAAGTAATCTTACTAAAACAATAACAAAGCACACACATACAGAGACTAGAGAGAGTAAGTTAAACAAGAGCCCTATAGCAAAGTCCTGAGCAGGTTAGCCAGTGTACGTGGTGGAGGCAGGAAACTCAAATGAAAAATGCCCACTTAGAGCCCAACTGAGGCACACTCTGCCACCCCCACAGATATGCACACTCCGGAATTCTACCATGACTCTGGGATGACAGGTTCTGAAGCAGCTTTCTCAATATCATAATATCCCTTCAGGGTCACTGCCTGGTAAACCTCCTTTGCCTAACTTTTTGACCTTAAAATTTTCAAAAGGTTACAACAGCAACCAAAAATATTGCTTCATCAAAAGCAATACTGTTAATTCAAAGAGCAGGCTAAGATTAAAAATAGTATTACAGCCCAACCAGGTGTAGCTCAGCCATTGAGCATCGACCCAGATTACTGATTTGATTCCCGGTCAGGGCATATGCCCAGGTTGTGGGCACGATCCCCAAAGGGGGCATGCAAGAGGCAGCCGATCAATAATTCTTATCATTGGTGTTTCTATCTCTCTTTGCCTCTCCTTTCCTCTCTGAAATCAACAAAAATATACTCAAAAAAATAGTATTACAGAATACAGCTGCATAGGAAAATATGCATTACAAATGAACAAGAACAATTGAGGCCCTGGCCAGTGTGGCTCAGTTAGTTAGAGCATCATCCCATGTACCAAAGGGTCTTGAATTCGACTCCCTGTCAGGGCACATATCCAGGTTTCAGGTTCAATACCTGGACAGGGCACATACGGGAGGCAACTAATCAACGTTTCTTTCTCATGTCAATGTTTCTTTTTCTCTCCCTCCCTCTCTCTTCCTCTCTCAACCTGGAATTAGTGAAAAACATATCCTCAAGTGAGGATTAAAATAAACAGCAACGGTGCAATATACAAATCTTGTAACATAGAAACCCACACCTGAAACCTATAGAATCATGTTGACCAATGTTAGCCCAATAAATTTAATTTTTTAAAAATGAAGAGTGCCAAAAACAGACAGATGGGTTATTTTAAATTTCCTCCTTTTCTACTTATTTGTGTTTTCCAAATTTTCTACACTGAACAAGTGTTGTTTTGATTGTATATTAAAACAGGAGTTATTATAGCTGTAAAGATGGTCAGCACAACTCTTTGGGCCTAGAGGCATAACAAAAAGGCAGGCCCATCTCCTCTATCCCAATGAGTGAAGAGGATTACTTCCTAGGCACCTCAGTGGCATCAGCACAAGAGGCAGGGAAGTGTGCCACCCTTCAGGACACAGGAGGAGGTACCTGGATTGTGATGGTGCCTTTCTCAGTGTCAGTCTGCAAGTGAATCTCCATTTCTGGCAGCGTTTGGCCTTCAGACACCAGCTTGTGATGAAGTTTTTCCAAGGCATCACTAGCATTGGAGATCAGCTCCCTTATAAACACCTACAGGAATGAAAATAAGATGCTAACACTACAGGATCTATTCAGATAGAAGCATCTGCAGCAACTGCTAAAAGGCAGGGGAGAATTGCCACAGAATATTCAGTTTTTACCCATAAAGACCTTCCACAGCTTTATACAGTACCCTCTAACTCTAAACTCTACTGATTGTCCCTCCTGAAAATCAAGCCTGAAGTTAGGTGTCAATCTATTAACTAAAAATTTAAGAAGAACCTTCTGAGAAATCACTTCTTTCCCATCTCTTGCCCAGGGATGACAAAATATTTCACAAACATCTTTTTTTCTACTCACTGAAGAGACTCTCTGGCTTTGGCTTCATTTACTGCAGGATCATCAAAAACCAGCCTTCCACGTTCAGGATAAAAAAGGGCCACAGGACCCCTCAGCCACCAGTATCTGAAGAGCACCTTTCTCTCAAATAGGCCTTCCACTCACAGTGAGGCCAGCACACAGGTGGGGCAGGGATGGGGGGAGGGGAGAAGTGGGCTGATCTGACCCCCAGGGCAGTGGTTGGCAAACTCATTAGACAACAGAGCCAAATATCAACAGTACAACGATTAAAATTTCTTTAGAGAGCTGAAAACCGACTTCTGCACATGGGCTATGAAGTTTCAATCGCACTGTACGTGCGCACCCACAAGTGGTATTTTGTGGAAGAGCCACACTCAAGGGGCCAAAGATCACAGGTGGCTCGCGAGTCGTAGTGTGCCGACCACTGCCCCAGAGGACAGAAGCTGGACATCAAAAAGATACATAAATATATATTTATGAGCATAAGATTTGGGAATATTGCCTAAAAAGTCCCTTTTAACTTTGGAAGTTGGTGCTTTACTCTTTTTCAAAATTCTTCTTTGCAATCTAGTAATAATGAACATGGAAACAAAGATGATCTCTTTGTTTTCTAATTTTTTCAGGGCCTGTTATCCCTAGATGAGTAACCCCTCCCTGCTCTACTTTACAGAAGTCCAAGAAATCTTCCTCTGGCCCAATACCCCTCAAGAATAAAGGAGGTACACCAGTTGATGAGAAAAGGGGCTTTTAAATTATCAGCAAAATTTATTAATTTCCAGAGTCAATTTGCCCTAAAGAATCATCTAGATATATTTACTTAAAGCAGATTTTGGCAAAAATACTCTTGCTGGTAACTGTCTAAATTTAGTGCATTCTCACCGCTAATATACTATCTGGCATCTCCCCACAATGATATAAAAACAGTTTTGCCATGCTAGGAATGACTGAAGGTACCGCACCTCTTTTTCTGAGTACAAGGAACGGGCAACAATGTCCAAAAGCTTCTTTGTCTCAGCCTGGAACTCATGTTTGGAAACAGAACCTAGTAACGAATCACAGAAAAAGCAATGAAGTTTAATTTCTATTTTTGTGGAAGAATATGCTATGTAACATTCAAAACAATGTTTAAGGTAATGAGTTTTAAACATTTTGCCAGAGTAAATAAAGAAGAAACCAATGCTCTGGGGCTCTAAGGCAGGCTCTCAGAAGCAGAACAAACCCAGTGGGTCCCCTCCTTCTCCACAGAGAAGGGCAAAGGGAGACAACTCTCACCCACCTCCCACCGAGGCCTACACCGAGGCTACAGAGGCCGGTACTTCCCAAAGTGTCCAGTCATGAGAACTGGACTGGCTCAACAACCAGACCCTGGATTCTAGTCTTCAAAACACTGGTTTCCAAATTAATTACTTATAAAGCAGAATAACAAGAAAACCTCACTCTCTTAACCCAAACATCAAAGATTCTGTTATCTCATTTGAAAGCCAAAGACTGGCTCTAGAGACCACTTCTCTACACTTTTAGGAATGAAAGGACAACTCCAGTATGTGGTCCTGCATCCGCCAGGCCAATAATGAGTTTCCTTCTGGCTCCCATGATTAACAGATGTGCCATGAATCACTATTTCGAAGGTACCCCATCGCAAACCCATGGGTAACCACTAGAGGGGGCAAAACATAAAAATGATAGTCAGGAGTTCCCAGGACGCATTCATTGTTTTGAGGAATGCTCACTCCAACCAAGACCTTCCTGTGTCTGAAGCGAGTGGGTGGTTACATCAATCATTACTTCTACCTCAAAAACCTGCCCTTGCCAAAACTGGTTTGGCTCAGTGGATAGAGTGTCGGTCTGCGGACTGAAAGGTCCCAGGTTCGATTCCGGTCAAGGGCATGTATCTTGGTTGTGGGCACATCCCCAGTGGGGGGCGTGCAGGAGGCAGCTGATCAATGTCTCTCTCTCATCGATGTTTCTGACTCTCTATCCCTCTCCCTTCCTTTCTGTAAAAAATTAATAAAATACATTTAAAAAAAAAACCTGACCTCATGAGTCAGCCAGGAGCTAAGCCTTCCCAGACCCCAACTCAGCTTAATGCAGTACCCTGTATGGTCTCTGTGCTGCTAATGATGGAATGTGGGGGCTCCTCCTTCTGGTCCTCAGCAGCTTGCGAGCTGAATGGACGTGCCATGTGGAAGCTCAAAGCCATGTTTCGCCTGGGGCAACTGGACTGGACTGGGGCTCTCCAAGGACTCAGAACTGATTTTCCTGAAAAGACAAACATGCACAAAGAATAAGCCCCTGGGAACAGATAATCCAATGTGCTCACCAACATACTTGGTAACACATCCTCACACAAGTCAAATACCAGTAAGTATCAGAACTCAGGGGCAGAATTCCAGATGTAGGCAGGGGCCACTTACTGCCAATTCCCATCTACATCCTCCCAGTGAAATCTTGTATCAAGTCCCCAAACTCAAACATCTCTCATCCCTCAAGGCTCACAGCCCCCAACAGGAGCCTGAATAATAACACACCAGCCTTTCTCACTTTGTTAACTGCAATGAAAAAATGTAGAAAATATGTCCCTTTGAGAGGAATCCAAACTTTTAAATGTTAAGATCCTGAAACAGTCATATAAAGGATCTTTGTTGATTCCTTTACTTTCCTTTTTTTTTTTGTCTGAAACTGTCAGTTGTTGTTGTTTTTTGTTTTTGTTTTTAATTAGTGTACTTAAAAAATGAAAAGTAGCAAGGGATCTCTTCTACCTCAGGAAGGGGTCTCACACCCTCACATTTGTTGTAACCTGCTCAGCACAGTGGAAACCGTAATTTGATGCTGGTGTCCCCAGCCTGGCTGACAGCTACTACAAACACATGTGGACGCCTCCACTGTACCTGGCAGGAATCAATCCTCACTATAGCCCCTCAGGACAGTGTCATGCACCAACTCCAGGACCACCAGCTTGGGGACTGGCATTAGTTTGTGCTTCATGGCCAATGCTTTTCAAGGATACAGGTCAGACATGCAAGACCCTCCGTGTAGAAGTCTAGACCTTGCTGAACTGTGCCTGACAGAATGTCCAGAAATAATCTTATGGTTTTAAAATCAACATATCAACTTCCACATGCCTACAAGGCATTCGAAGTTGACTTTTCTTTAGCTTATTCCTGGATTTATAAATAACATGGCCTTAGCCATTACCTCTAGGTGGAATACCTTACAAACATTTATCCCAACTCAAAAAATATTCAATTTCCAAACAGTCTACATTTTTAATTCTCTGTGCCCATTCTCAGTGTTTACTTTACCTATAGAGCTAAGAGAGAGAGAGAGAAAAAAGATTAAAACAAACAAACAAAAAATCTGGGGTGTCTCTTTCTTCTGGAAGTAAATATATTTGGTTAGAGGGCTGCTCTGCACCAGGCCAGGGGAGCTGAAGTCCCTGAACTCCCAGCCAGCCCCACCCCAGGCAGAGAGCCCATGGTGAGCTCTTCCCTGGACAGCACTCCTGGACACATTTGGAGACATAAGCAGGTTTCCCACCAAAGGTGGGGGCCCTCTGCCATAAAGCACAGTTAGACTTCAGGGACAAAACCAGTGAGAACGGGATAAAGAAGAGATGTCTGAGGGATGTCAGACCCAAGTTCACTTCAGGACGGGATCTGGATTTAAATTCTACATGAAACACTGATCCAGACAGATTGACAGGAGTGTGAGCATTGGAGCCTCTAAAATGAGGAGGATGGCCGAAACTGGTTTGGCTCAGTGGATAGAGTGTTGGCCTGTGGGTGGAACTCAAGGGTCCCAGGTTCAATTCCGGTCAAGGGCATGTATCTTGGTTGCGGGCACATCCCCAGTAGGGGGTGTGCAGGAGGCGGCTGATTGATGTCTCTCTCATTGATGTTTCTAACTCTCTATCCCTCTCCTTTCCTCTCTGTAAAAAAATCAATAAAATATATATATATATTTTTAATTTTTATTAATTTTTTATACATATCTCCCCATTGCCCCCCCTCCCTCCCAGGCATACCCCGACCCCCCAGTGTCTGTGATCATTGGTTATGTTTATAAGCATGCATACAAGTCCTTTGATTGATCACTTATTTACCTCACCTAACTTTAATCTTTCTGCTATAATTTCACAGTCTGTTTGATGCTTTATGATTTTTGTCCTCCTGAGAATTATCAATCAGTCTACTCCCTTTCTGTGCTCCTGATTCTATTATAGTCACCAGTTTATTCTGTTAATCAGATTTTTAATTCACTTAATTTTTAGATTCACTTGTTGACAGATGTGTATTTGTTGTTCATAATTTTTTGTCTTTTACCTTTTTCTTCTTCCTCTTCTAAAAGGGTACCTTTCAGCATTTCATATAATACTGGTTTGGAGTTGATGAACTCCTTTAGCTTTTTCTTCTCTGTGAAGGTCTTTATCTGCCCTTCAATTCTGAATGATAGCTTTGCTGGATAGATTATTCTTGGTTGTAGGTTCTTGTTGTTCATCACGTTGAATATTTCTTGCCACTCTCGTCTGGCCTGCATCGTTTCTGTTGAGAAATCAGCTGACAGTCGTATGGGTGCTCCCTTGTAGGTAATAAACTGTTTTTCTCTTGCTGCTTTTAATATTCTCTCTTTGTCTTTTGCTCTTGGTATTTTAATTATGATGTGTCTTGGTGTAGTCCTCTTTGGGTTCCTTTTCTTTGGGGTTCTGTGTGCTTCCTGGACTTGTAAGTCTATTTCTTTTACCAGATGTGGGAAGTTTTCAGTCATTATTTCTTTAAACAGGTTTTCAGTATCTTGCTCTCTCTCTTCTTCTGGCACCCCCACAATTCTGATGTTGGTACGCTTGAAGCTGTCCCAGAGGCTCCTTACATTATCTTCACATTTTTGGATTCTTTTCTCTTCTTGCTTTTCCAGTTGAATGTTTTCTGCTTCTTTATATTTCAAATTTTTGACTTGATCCTTGCCTTTCTCTAGTCTGCTGTTAGTACTCTGCATAATAGTTTTTATTTCAGTCAGTGTATCACTAAATTTATCCATCTTTTCTAGCATATTCTTGCAAAACCTTATAAGCGTGGTTTTGAACTCTATATCCAGTCGTTTTTTTCCCTCCATTTCTTTTGCTTGTAATCCCTTCCCTTGTCTCGGCATTTTCACTGTGCCGGGGAAACTTCTGTGCTGGATTCAGCCGAAGAAGCCTCTGCTGAGCTTGGGAGGGTGGAGTCTCAGGGCTTAAGGGACCGCCTTGCCTTCCAGTCGGCCCCGCCTTCCACGGCCCCTGAGTCTCACGTGACTGGGTAATGGCTGGAGCGGTCCTTGTGCGCTGGCGCACCCGCAGCGCCTCTAACCGCTGCCTTTCCGGCTCCCCTGCGAACAAGGACCACACGAGTCTAGGTCCCCAGGGTTTCGCCCAAAACAGGGGCCCAGTGGACTCAGAAGTGGCGCAGTTGGGAGGGTCTGTCTCCCACCCACTCGCGAAAGCCAGCGGCACAATCAGCAATCCGTCCTCCGCGTGGTGCCGTGCGTGACCGGACCTCCGATCCTTTGCAACTCCCCTAAATTTCCGTGCACTTCTACCTTTTCACAGTCCAAACTCCCCCCGTATGAGTTTCGGCTGGATCTGGGGTTTAGTGTCGTAAGATAAGGGGTTCAATGCCGTTGGGAGTCTCCGTTTCCCTCCCGCCAGAGAAAGCCAGCCAGGTACTCCGGCACCCGTTCTCTCAGCGCGCGTCTCTGTACCTCAGCTTTTTGCAGCTCCTCTGGGCCTCTGTGAGCCCCTCTCTTTCCCTCTAGTTGTAGAACTTCCACTCAGCCAGCTTTCCTGTGGTTCTGGATGATGTCCGTTCTGTCTTTTAGTTGTAGTTTTGAAATTCAAATTTTGGAAGATTTATTCCTGAATGCAACTTTGTCAACTCTAAATGCTTCAGAATGGCATTCCAGGCCCTCCACAAACCAAGAAAATTCTACCTCCTTCCAGAAACTCCAACCCAGGTTTGCTGACATCCTTCATACCTTGTGACCCACCTGTATGATGACCAGCACCAGGTGTGCCTCTACCATTCTCTCTATATACCATTCAAGCTCGGTCTTGACACAGAGGGAGCTTTGACGCCCCCCTCTCCCCCCAAAAAAAACACATTAGCTATCACATCCTAAAGAAGAGATGCTGGTTTTCCTCACTGGTGAATTTATTTGGAGTCAAGTATTCTTGATCCACTCCATTTGCATAAAAGCAGAATTTACTGAATTAATCTTTTGTTACTGGTTTATTAATCCTCACCTGAGGATATTTTTTCCATTGATTTTTAGAGAGAATGGAAGGGAAGGAGGGAATGGGAGAGGGATAGAGACAAGAGACACTGTTGTGAGAGAGATATCAATTGTCTGCTTTCTGCATGCACCCCAATCAGGGCCAGGGATGAAACCTGCAACCCAGCTACATGCCCTTGACTGGGAATTGAACCCGAAACCCTTCTGTCCACAGACTGACGATCCAACCACTGAGCCATATTGGCCAGGGCAATCTTTTTTTTAATCCTCATTCAAGGACATGCTTAGAAAGAGTGTACACAACACTGATCAGTTGCTTTCTGTATGAGCCCGATGGGAACAAACCCAGGTATGTGCCCTAATCAGGATCCAACTGGCAACTTTTTAGTGTACAGGACACTCAACCACTTGAGCCACTCCAGCTGGTTTTACCATTTAACCTCACTTCCTGTCCTGCCTTGCTCTGCTAACAGAGTCCTTTCCTTGCCATCTATCTTTTGGTCCTCAGAAAAGAACAGGTTGCCTTCCCCCATTGCCTCTGAGCTAAAACCTTCTCTACCCCAAGGAAAACCAGAAATCAGAGAAAAGAGAAAAATTTAGAGGCTAATGACTCTTAGTATTTTGAGACCTCCATAACTACCTGTTCTAAACCTACCCTCAAATTAGTGTGTATGTGTGTGTGGTGGGGGGGGGGAGGCGGGGGATAGGAAAGATAATGCTGTTTAATATATAGCTGGCATACTTTTTTTTAAAACTTCCATTCTTACATGTATAAATATTTTAATCAAGTACACATCTTAGAGATCATTCCAGATCACTACATAAGTTGTTTATTCTTTTTAAGAAACACAAAATGTTCTACTATATTGAGTACTAGTGTTCAATTTATGAATGTTTACACGGCTTCCGGTCTTGTACCATTAAAAATAATGTTCCAGCCCTAACTGGTTTGGCACAGTGGATAGAGCGTCAGCCTGCAGACTGAAAGGTCCCAGGTTCAATTCCAGTCAAGGGCATGTACCTTGGTTGCGGACACATCCCCAGTAGGAGGTGTGCAGGAGGCAGCTGATCGATGATTCGCTCTCATTGATGTTTTTAACTCTCTATCCCTCTCCCTTCCTAACTGTTAAAAAAAAATCAACAAAATATATGTATTTAAAAATAATAATGTTCCAGCCCCAGCCAGTTTGATTCGGTGGGTAGACCATCAGCCTGTGGACTGAAGGGCTGCAGGTTCGATTCGGGTCAAAGGCACATGCCTCAGTTGCAGACTCTATCCCTGGCACTGGTAAGGGTGCATGCAGAAGGTTACCAACCAATTGATGTGTCTCTCTCACATTGATGTTTCTCTCTGTCTCTCTCTCTCCTTTCTACTCTCTCAAATCAATGAGAAAATGTCCTGAGGTGAGGATTAACAACAAAAAATGTTAAAATAACAATAATAATAATGCTCCAAAGTGTTATCTACTGCATGCTATCCTTCATGAAAGAAAGACTGGATATAGGAAATTATCTATGTTTTCACTCATCTGTGCAAAAAAAAAAACACAGGAAGGATAAATTACAAACTAATGAGATTGTGTGTATCCATTTCCTAGGGCTGTGTAACCAAATGCCACAAACTGTGTGGATGATTACAACAGAAATGCGTTCTCTCACAGTCGTGGAGGCCAGAAAGCCAAAATAAAGGTGTTGGCAGGGCTGACTCCTTCTGGAGGCTCTGAAGGAGGGTTTGCCCACACCCCTCTCCCAAGCTTCGGGTGTTGCCACAATCCTTGATGCTCCTGGCTTGTAAATGCATCATTCCAACCTCTGCTTCTGTCATCACACTGCCCTCTCTTCCCCGTGTGCATATCCTGTGTCCAAATTCACTTCTTCTTTGTTTTTTGGGTATTTTTTGGTTAATCCTCACCTGAGGATATTTTCCCACTGATTTTGTTTTTTATTTATCCATTGAGTTTTATAGAGAGTGGAAGGGGGAGAGACAGAGAGAGATCCATGTGAGAGACACACATCAACACATTGATCAGTTGCCTCCCACATGAGCCCTGACCATGGCTGGGGTTCAAGTCTGCAACTAAGGTATATGCCCTTGACCAGAATCGAACCTGTGGGGACCCTTCAGTCCGTGGGCTGATGCTCTATCTACCCCAGTAGCGATGGGCACACCTGGCACCAGGGAGAGCGACGATTCTGGAACTGCCCACCTGAAAGTTGTATCTCCCAGGAAGCACCTTCATCCTGGGCAAACCAAGGTGGGCAGGCACCCTCCCTGGCACCAGATCTTGGTTTGTAAATACCATTGTCTGCTGAATAGAATCAGGACCATTGGAAAACACATAAGATAAGCCTGGAATATCTTAGGGTGCCAGACAGTGATGAAGAACTCAGAAAAGATGGGGCATGCCAGAAGGACACAGGTTCCAACAGGAAGGTGGGCCCAACAGCAAAATATAGGACAATCTGGACAACAAAATAATTAAAGTAATGGACTGCAAATGACAAAGAAAGTACCTCTTAGTCCATACTTAAATAAATAATAAATAAATGGGAGAGGTGGAGAAAGGACTTCTTCCTTACAGTAGACCTGCAATTAATATATTACATATTAATATATGTATAAGGAATGATGGAATAGACATCACCATTAAGCAAGCATAGTAATAGTTGTGACAGGTATAAATTATTGGTGGATATTTAAAGGTCCACCAGAAACAGAATATTTGCAAATCTCAAACTATGCCCCACAGGATACTTATTGCTTTTAAAGAGAAAAACCAGTTTACCACGGAGAAAGTAGCAAATACCCATTAACTAAGTGATCACAATCAACATCATCAGGAATGAAATGAGTCAACATCCTGCAACTCCTGGTGTGGTGAACGGGCATAGCCTTCTTATGTCAAGTTCTTACTAAAAATGTGTCTCAATCTAAAGACAAGAAAACATCAGACAAACCCAAATTACGGGACTTGCTATAGCCGTGGTTTGCTGCTCTGTTGATTAGAGTTTGCCAACCACTGACCTAGATTCTCGATTCCAATAATTACAGGCTGTTGTTGTTCCCTGTGATTAAGCCCCTATCCCAGTGGTCGGCAAACTCATTAGTCAACAGAGCAGCAAACCGTGGCTCAGGAGCTGCATGTGGCTTGTGAGCTGCAGTTTGCCGCCCACTGGGTTAGGGTGTCATCCCATAGACCAAAAGTTTGTGGGTTCAATGCCTGGTTGGGGTGTGTAGGAGAGGCAACCAATCAATTTTTCTCTCTCATTGATGTCTGTCTGCCTCTCTCAAAATTAATAAAAGCATATCCTTGGATAAGGATAAAAAAAAAAGAACATTCTCTAAAACCAGAAGGGACCTAGTTTATCCTATGAAGTAAGCATTTTATGAGGGAAAGGGGTACTCTAAAATTTCAGGCACTCTACATTTTCAAAATTGCCATCAAGTGCCCTGATATTTCCATCTTTTTTGAACCATAAGAGGCAGAGGAGCCATAGAATAAATGGTCAAAGGCACCAAGGTCCTGAAGAACAAACACAGACTGAGGAACCATCACAGACTGAAGGAGACTGAAGAAACATGACTAAGTGCAATATAGATTCCTGGACCAAAATAAGGAAACCAATGGGAACACTGGCTAACTTAAAAAAGAAAATCAGCAGATAACTTAATAGTATTGTTTAATGTTATTTCAGTTGTCAATAGTTGTACCATAGTTATGTAAGATATTAATGTTAGGGAAAACTAGGTGAAGAGAGAGGGAATGAGTATTATTTGTGTAACATTTCGGTAAAGTCGATTAATTCAAAATAAAATGTTTCACAATAAAAAAAGAGTGATTTAGTAGAAACCGGTTTAGCTCAGTGGATAGAGCGTCAGCCTGAGGACTGAAAGGTCCCAGGTTCCATTCCAGTCAAGGGCATGTAGCTTGGTTATGGGCACATCCCAGTAGGGGGTGTGCAAGAGGCAGGTGATCTATGTTTCTCATTGATGTTTCTAACTCTCTATCCCTCACCCTTCTACTCTGTAAAAAAATCAATAAAATATATATATTTTAAAAAGATTAAGAAATATTTTTATACAAGTCATTTCATTTATGTATGAGTTTACATCTTAACATATATCTAATCCCAGGTTATGTCTAGTTTAAAATATGGTCAATGCTGCCAAGTCACCGACAGGTTGTATCAACTTACATTCACATGAGCAACATATGAGAGTGTGTATCACCCCAAATTCCTGCCAACACAGTGTTACTATGCAACTTTTGGATCTCTGCCTATCAGTCAGGTAAAAATTTTATTGCATTTACATTTTCATTTACATTTATCTTATTATGAGCAATATTGAGCATCCATTCATATTTTAAAATATTTTCTTTTTCTGTTAATGGACTGTTGATATTTTCTGATCATTTTTCTATCTTTTTCTATCATACTTTCTATCTTTTGCTTATTGATTTGTAAGAGCTCTTTGCACACAAAGTGTCCCAAAAAATGTATATATACTTTGACAGCTGATAACTCACTTAATTTTCACTGCTTCAACTGATTTGAAATAATGGGTGAAGCCAGAGTAAACTTTAAACAAAGAAAATTTAGCCACTATACTTTTTTATGGGGATACATAAGATATAGTTTATGGTACAAAACTGGCAATAGTTGACCAGCAATAATTAAGGGCACACACATACCAAATAAAATGATTCTTAAGGTTTGTAATTCCATTGCTTGGCATTATCAGCAGTGGCTGCTCCATCAGTTTGAAAATAGACACTGACAAAAACATTACTAATTTCTGTAGATTCTTTAGCATTCTGAAAATAAAATGTATGTTAATAAACACTGACTTTATAATCATTCCAAGTGTGTATACATTTTTGGGGACACCCTATGTTAAGGAAATTAGTCTTGTTTTTAAAGGCCTTTACTACTCCAATATTAAACAATTTTCTCTTATTTTTCCTATATCTTTTGTTTTTCCTCCACTTAGTACTTAGAATATTTTTTTTAAAAATATATTTTCATCGATTTCAGAGATGAAGAGGGATAGAGAGATAGAAACATCAACGATGAGAGAGAATCATTGATCAGCTACTTCCTGACTACAAACCAGAATCGAAACTGGGACCCTTCAGTTTGCAGGCCAACACTCTATCCACTGAGCCAAACCAGCTAGGGCAGTACTCAGAATAATTTTAAAAGGATTTAATATGTTGTTTATAATGGGAGCAATATAAGTCCTCATAGTTTGGGAAAGGGAAAAAAATAAGCAATCTATATTTCCAACCAGGATTTGAAGACTTTTCAACATAATTCCAAGATCAGATTAATCAGAGCACTATTAAGAACAGGTTTGATTTCAGGTTAACTGAACTTTCTACAATGGCTTTAAAAATAAACCAATGATGCAATAAGTTTGCCTGAGCCAGATACACTCTGTGCACAATATCTGTCTTCATGTTTCCTCTACGCCCTATGAGAAAACCACAAACCTCAGTGTCAGGCTACAATGTCACAATGTTAATCTATTCAGTGGTCTGGAGTTACACAAAATGGGAAGCACCAATAATTTGAATTTCACAAAACACACACACACACAGACACACACACACATCTGCTGGTGCTCATGCTCTTTCCTCTACCTGCAACTACATCTTATCTTTCCACCTGAACTGCTTCAGGGCCCAGGGTGAGGCCTCTCTTCCATTAAGTCTCCTATCCCCGGAGTTCACAATAATCTCTCCCTACTATAAATTCAGAGCACTTATTTTCTGTGCTGATATTTAAAATTTGTTATAAGCCAGCTTATGGTATTTATTCTACTATTAACTTTTTGTTAATGTATAGCTTATGTTATCAAATTAAGAAGTTTATATTTCTCAGTATCAAACTTTTTCAAGGCAAGAACATCCACATTTTGGGGGAAGCCAAACCATCTAGTAAGAAAGCAGCTCTTTTTAGAACCTTTAAACGTTTTATCACCGAAACCGGTTTGGCTCAGTAGATAGAGCGGTGGCCTGCAGACTGGGGAGTCCTGGGTTCGATTCCGGTCAAGGGCATGTGCCTTGGTTACGGGCACATCCCCAGTGGGGAATGTGCGGGAGGCAGCTGGTCAATGTTTCTCTCTCATTGATGTTTCTGGTTCTCTGTCCCTCTCCCTTCCTCTCTGTAAAAAAATCAATAAAATATATATATTAAAAAAACACACACACACATTTTATCAGCATTAACATCACTGTGCTTAAGCAGAAGAATACTAGGTCAACAAACAGACAGTGTTGGAGGTCCTAGGTCTTTTTTTTTTTTTTTTTTTACTAGTAAGCAGCAATTAAAAATGCAACTGCATGTAGGAGCTGCCAAATGAGTCAAAGTACAAACGGGTTCTGGCAGGTGTAGCTCAGTTGGTTGAGCATCATCCCATGCACCAAGAGGTTGCCGGTTCAATTCCCAGTCAGGGCACATGTTTGGGTGTGGGCTCAACCCAGGAGACAGCCAATTGATGGTTCTCTCTCTCTCTGTCTCTCCTCTTCCTTCCCCCCTCTCTCTAAAATCAATAAAAACATATTTAAAAACAAGAATGGGTATTTCTTTTGCTTTTTAAAAAAAGATCATCTATCAGCATAGTCTTTACTATGATGTTGTTTCATAATTGCATCTTAAGTTATGCACTTTAAAAAATGTTTTTATTGATTTCAGAGAGGAAGATGGTGGCATAGGTAAACATCAATGATGAGAGCAGATCATCATATATATGCCATATGTTTTCTAAAATGTATAAACACTTTAACAGCTGATAGCTCAATTTTGAAAATGAAATATATTTTAATAAACAATGCCTTTATAGTTATTAAAAGTGTATGTATACAGTTTTGTAATTTCTTTAAAGAATATTTATTGGTTTCTAGAGAGGAAGGAAGGAGAGAGAAACATCTATGTGAGAGTGCAACATCTATCAGCTGCCTTCTGCACACCCCTACCAGGGACTGAGCCTGCAACCTTGCATGTGCCCCTGATCAAACTAGCAACCTCCTAGTAGATGGGACAATGCCTAACCAACTGAGCCACATTGGCCAGGACTATATATATATATTTTTTAATATGATTTTATTGATTTTAGAGAGGCAGAAGCATCAATATGGGAGAGAAACATCAATTGGCTGACTCCTGCATGCACCCCAACTGAAACCAAACCTGCAACCCAGCCAGGCATGTGCCCTAACCAGGAATCAAACCAGCAACCCTCTGGTACACAGGACATTCAACCAACTGAGCCACCCCAGCCAGGGCTATGTCCTATATGTTGACCATTCAGCAGTGGATCTCTCTTTGTTACTTATTTTGTTTCTTTGTATTCAGAGAGTTGATGTTTCTTAATAGGATGTACATATAAGTACAAGTATATCTTAGTAAAAAGTTATTCACACAAGTCCTGAAACATAATACAGTAAAAATGTTCGGGGGCAATTGAACCAAGATGGTGGCATAGGTAAACACCTACACTGCTGCCTCGCACAACAATTTCAAAACTACAACTAAAAGACAGAACGGGCATTATCCAGAACCACAGGAAAGCTGGCTGAGTGGAAATTCTACAACTAGAAGGAAAGAGAGGGGCTCATAGAGACCCAGAAGAGCTGCAAAAAGCTGAGGTACCGAGACGCGTGCGCGTGAAGAGAGCGGGTGCCAGAGTACCTGGCTGGCTTTCTCTGCCAGGAGACTCCCAACGGCATTGAACCCCTTATCCTATGACACTAAATCCCAGGTCTCCAGCCGAAACTCATACGGGGGGAGTTAGGACTGTGAAAAGGGAGAAGTGCACAGAAATTTGGTGGATTCGCGGGAGGGCAGAAGTCGGGCGGCACACAGCACTGCGTGCGGACCGACTGCTGATTGTGCCGCTGGCTTTCACAAGTGGGCGGAAGACAGAGCCTCCCAACTGTGCCACTTCTAACTCCACTAAACTCCATATTCGGGGGAAACCCTGGGAACCCAGATTCATATGGCCCCAGAGCACAGGGGAGCCAGAGAGGCAGCAGTCTAGAGGAACTGCGAGAGCGAGCACACGCACACAAGGACGGCTCCAAAGATTACCCAGTCATTGAGACTCCAGGGCCGGGGAGGGCGGGGCCGACTGGAAGACAAGGCCGTCCCTTAAGCCCTGAGACTCCACCCACCCCAAGCTCAACAGAGAGGCTAAGGCAGTTTTACAAGTCTGGTGTCATAAGGCTGAATCCAACACAGAAGTTCTCCCGGCATAGTGAAAATGCGGAGACCAGGGAAGAGATCACAAACAAAAGAAATGGAGGAAAACAAACAACTGGATATAGAGTTCAAAACCACACTTACAAGGTTTTTTAAGAATATTCTAGAAAAGATGGATAAAGTTAGCAAGACCCAAGAGGAGATGAAAAAGACCCAACTAAAGATGGAAAAAGGACCAACTAGAAATTAAACATACACTGACTGAAATAAAATATATTACACAGAGACCTAACAGCAGACTAGAGGAAGGCAAGAATCAAGTAAAAAATTTGAAATATAGCCGAGACCGGTTTGGCTCAGTGGACAGAGCGTCAGCCTGCGGACTGAAAGGTCCCAGGCTCGATTCCGGTTGGGGGCATGTACCTTGCTTGTGGGCACATCTCCACTGTGGGGCATGCAGGAGGCGGCTGATCGATGTCTCTCTCTCATCGATGTTTCTGACTTTCTATCTCTCTCCCTTCCTCTCTGTAAAAACTCAATAAAATATATTTTTTAAAAATTGAAATATAAAGAATCAGAAAACACTCAACTGGAAAAGCAAGAAGAGAAAAGAATCCACAAATGTGAAGATAATGTAAGGAGCCTCTGGGACAGCTTCAAGCATACCAACATCAGAATTGTGGGGGTGCTAGAAGAAGAGAGAAAGCAAGATACTGAAAACCTACTTAAAGAAATAATGACTGAAAACTTCCCACATCTGGTGAAAGAAATAGACTTACAAGTCCAGGAAGCACACAGAACCCCATATAAAAGGAATCCAAAGAGGACTACACCAAGACACATCGTAATTAAAATACCAAGAGCAAAAGACAAAGAGAGAATATTAAAAGCAGCAAGAGAAAAACAGTTTATTACCTACAAGGGAGCACCCATACGACTGTCAGCTGATTTCTCAACAGAAACGATGCTGGCCAGACGGGAGTGGCAAGAAATATTCAAAGTGGTGAATAGCAAGAACCTACAACCAAGAATACTCTATCCAGCAAAGCTATTATTGAGAATTGAAGGACAGATAAAGAGCTTCACAGATAAGAAAAAGCTAAAGGAATTCATCAACTCCAAACCAGTATTATATGAAATGCTGAAAGGTACTCTTTTAGAAGAGGAAGAAGAAAAAGGTAAAAGCCAAAAAATTATGAACAAATACATATCTATCAACAAGTGAATCTAAAAATTAAGTGAATTAAAAATTTGATCAACAGAATAAACTGGTGAATATAATAGAATCAGGAGCACAGAAAGGGAGTGAACTGATAACTCTCAGGGGGAAAGGGGTGAGGGGTGTACAGGAAGAGACTGGACAAAAATCATACACCTGTGGATGAGGTCAATGGGAGGGAGGTAAGGGTAGAGGGAAGGGTGGGACCTGGGTAGAGGGGAGCTATGGAGGGGAAAAAAGAGAAACAAATGTAATAATCTGAATAATAAAGATTTAATTTAAAAAAATGTTTGAACATACCAGTGGTAAGATCTTAAGACATTTTTGAGGGAATACAAATCTTTATTTGACACATAAGTTGGAAGTGAAGTGTTTTTTGTATAGAGTAAAACAAATCTTACTGAAGTAATTGCTAAACTTAAGAAAGAAAATATTTGGAGAAAGTTCAGATGCATAGATAAATGGAAAAACAAATCCATGTTTCTCTCCCTTCCTCTCTCTAAAATCATTTTTTTTTTAAAGAGAAAGTATGTATAGCTAAAAAAGGCATTTGGTAAACTTATATAGAATTAAAAAAAAAATTTACTTGATCCAAAAGAAGGCAAGAAAGGAAGAAGAGAGGGGGAAAATGAAAAGGGACAAATAAAGTGGTAGAGATAAAGTCAACTATATCAATAGCTACATTTTATGTTACTAGACTAATTGCCGATTGTAAGGCAAGGATTGTGAGAACTGATAAAGCCACAACCTAATTATATACTGTCTACAAAACAATTACTTTAAATGCAAAAGCACAGGTACTCTGAAAGTAAACGAATAGAAAAGATATTCCTTATAAAAAGTACACATAAGAAGGCTGGAGTCACTATATTAATAGCAGATAAGAGACTTCAAAATAACAAGTATTACCAGAAAAAAAAGGATATTTCAGGATGAAAACAAATACAATTCACCAGGAAAACTAAATCACAAATGTATCTGCCTATTAACAGAACTTCAAAATATATAGTTAAAACTGAAAGAATTACAAAACAAACAAAGCCCTAGCCAGTCTGGCTCAGTGGATAAAGCATCCAGGTTCGATTCTGGTCAAGGGCACATGTCTGGGTTGTGAGCTCAATCCACAATAGGGAGCGTGCAGGTGGCAGCCAAACAGTGATTCTCTCTCATCATTGATGTTCCTATTTCTCTCTCCCTCTCTCTTCCTCTTTGAAATCAATAAAAAAGTATGAAAACAGCCAAAACCAGTTTGGCTCAGTGGATAGAGCATTGGCCTGCGGACTGAAAGGTCCCAGGTACGATTCCGGTCAAGGGCATGTACCTTGGTTGCGGGCACATCTCCAGTGTGGGGCGTGCAGGAGGCAGCTGATCGATGTTTCTAACTCTCTATCCCTCTCCCTTCCTCTCTGTAAAAAAAAAAAATCAATAAAATATATTTTAAAAAATATGAAAAGAAAGCAAAAATAAAGATAAATATCACATGATCTAATTTATGTGGAATCTAATGAACTGATGAACAAAATAGATTCAAAGACATAGAAGCATTGAACAAACTGTTGAATCTCAGAGGAAAGATGGGGTGGGGTGGGAAGAGACTAACCAAAGAACTTGTATGCATATATGCATAACTCATGAACACAGACAATAGTGTGATGAAGGCTTTGGGTGGGAGGTGGGTGTGGGCTAGATGGGGTCAATAGGGGAAGAATAGGGGACATAAGTAATACTTTCAACAATCAAGATTAAAAATAAAAATAAAATACAATAAAACAATTCCACAATCATAGTTGGAAATTTTAATATCCCTCTCTCAGCAAAAAATAGAAGTAGATCAAAAAATAAAATAAATCAAGACACAAATCATCTGAACTACTGTATGAAACACTCTGGCTTAATGGATATTTATAAAATACTATGCTCAACTGCAAAATACAGTTCTTGAAAAAGAATATTATTTTTTTCAAGTGTACATGGTATATTCACTAATAAATTATAAAATGGGCTACAAGTCTCAATAAATTTAGAAAGTCTGAAATCATAAGAGTAAGCTCTTCAATGCAACAGAATTAAGTCAGAATCCTATCTAATAGAAGTAATATGCAAATTGACCATCACTCTAACACACAAGATGGCCACCCCATGTGGACATAAGATGGCAGGCAGGGGAGGGCAGTTGTGGGCTATCAGGCCAGCAGGGGAGGGCAGTTAGGGGTGACTGTGCCTGCAGGGGAGGACTGTTGGGGGGAGCCAGGCCTGCAGGGGAAGGACAGTTGGGGGGGGCCAGGCCTGCAGGGGAGGGCAATTAGGTGTTGATCAGGCTGGCAGAGGAGTGGTTAGAAGGTAATAAGGCTGGCAGGCAGAAGCAGTTAGGGGCAATCAAGCAGGCAGGCAAGTGGTTGGGAGCCAGTAGTCCTGGATTGTGAGAGGGATGTCCCAGATTGGTGAGCGTGCAGGCTGGGCTGAGGGACACACATCCTCAGTGCATGAATTTTGTGCACTGGGCCTCTAATCAATAATAATAAAATACCTAGGAAAATCCCAGTATCGGAAATTAAACATATATTTTAAATAAGCCGTAGGGTAAGGAAGAAATCACAAGGGAAATTAGATAATACTATTTCAAACTGAATGACAATGAAAATACAATATATTGAAAGTTGTGGAATACACCTGGAGAAGCACACAGCAGGAAACTTACAGCTTTAAATGCTTATGTCAGAAAAGAAGCCTAAAAGTCATGATCTCAGGTTTTACCTCAGAAAAAAGCACAGTCTACCCAAAGAAATCAAAAGGGAGGATAAACAAAGAAGAGAAATCAAAGAAACAGAAAACTGACAGACAATGGGAAAATTAACAAAAAGTTGATTCTTGAACAAAACCAACAAAACTGATAATTTCAAGTTAGAATGCTGAACAAAAATGAGGATACCACATTAGGAATGAAGGTATGGCTCTTAATACAAATTCCAAAGGCATTTGAAGGATAATAAGGAAACATTATGGACAAATTTATGGCAACAAAGTTGACATGAACTATATTTCCATAAGACAAGGGAACTGGAAGTAGTCAAGAAAGGTCACATTTACAAAATAAAGAGAAGGAAGCCCAAAGGGAATACTGACCAATCAGAGGAAATATCAAGGCACCAAGATTTGTAGCCTTTATAGGCAGTAGGGAAGAGGAATTCAGTAGGACTCTTTTCCCCTTCCCTACTTGGGAATCCATTCTGTGGGACTTTTCCCCCTCCATACATGAGAGTCTGTACTTATTCTTCAATAAATCTCCATCTTTGCTATACCAAAAAAGAAAAAAAAGGAAGGAAGGAAGGAAGGAAGGAAGGAAGGAAGGAAGGAAGGAAATTGACAATTTAGATGAACTATGAACAAATTCCTTGGGAGGAAAAAAAATCCATCCAGAGTGACAGAGGATGAAATAGGAATTCTGAATTACTTTATCTTACCTAATAATAGATATTAATTGACCGTAACCTCTGCTGTGCCCACAGCCAATTAGGAGTATGCAAATTAGATGGGTTAATTTGCATATGCAGGTGTGGAGCGGCCAGGTGGGGCAAGATGCTTGCTATGAGGGGGGTTAAGGAGAGGGGTGGAGGGAGCTATAGGAGTGGTGCTCCAGCAGGGAGCAAGGACTTGCAGGCTCCCAGGTGGATGGGAGCAAAGCCAGGGGAAGGAAAGCCTATTCTTACACGAATCTTCGTACAACAGGCCTCTAGTATGTAATAAAGAAATTTGATTTTTTTGTTTTATTATGGGTTCAGTTGCGCCAAAGCGACAACATATACCAGGGAGCAAGATGACAAAAGCTCCTGAGTGTTTTCAAAATACCTCCACAGCTCTGGCCCGTGTGTTCAGTAGTTAGAGCATCAGCCATGCACCAAAGAGTTGCAGATTCAATTCCCAATTAAGGAAATGTATCTAAGTTGCAGGTTTGATCTCCAGCCCCAGTCAGGGCACATGAGGGAGGCAACCCCAATTAAGGTGTCTCTCTCACACTGATTATCTCTCCCCACCCCACCCCCACACACATCCCCCCTCCCTGCCTCTGCCCTCCCTTCCTTCCATTCTTTCTAAAAACTAATGGGAAAAAATACCAAATGAGGATTAACAAATAGAAAAGTTTTATGAGGAGAGCATAGCCCTAGATCAAAACCTGAACAAATACATTATACATACACACAGTAAAGTGACAGACCAGCCCAACTGGTGTGGCACAGTGGTTGACTGTCAACCCATGAACTAGGAGATGGTGCTTCAATTCCCTGTCAGAGTACATGCCTGGGTTGTGGACTTGCAGGAGGCAGCTTAAATGATTCTATCTCATCACTGATGTTTCTCTCTCCCTCTCCCTCCCTCTCTCTGAAATTAATAAAAAATAAAATAAAATATGGGGAGATTTATTTTAAAAAATAATAGACTAATATCCCTCATGAACATAGACATGGAAGTTCTGAATAAAATATTAGCAAGTCAATTCCAGCAATATGTAAAAATGATACTATATCATGACCTACCCAGTTTTACACCAGGGATGCAAGGCTGGTTTAACAATTCTAGACAATCAATGAATATAATTCACTTTACAAACAAACAACAATCACAAAAACAACTAGCAAAAGAAATGGCACTGCCTTAACCAGTTTGGCTCCGTGGATAGAGCATCGGCCTGTGGACTGAAAAGTCCCAGGTTTGATTCCAGTCAAGGGAATGTACCTTGGTTGAGGGCACATAGCCAGTAGGAGGTGTGCAGGAGACAGCTGATTGATATTTCTGTCATTGATACTTCTCTCTATCCCTCTCCCTTCATCTCTGTAAAAAATCAATAAAATACATTTTAAAAAAGGAAATGTCAATGCCGAGACTGGTTTGGCTCAGTAGATAGAGCATCAGCCTGTGAACTGAAAGGTCTCAGGTTCAATTCTGGTCAAGGTCAAGTACCTTGGTTGTAGGCACATCCCCAATAGGGGGTGTGCAAGAGGCAGATGATTGATGTTTCTCTCTTATTGATGTTTCTAACTGTATGCCTCTCCCTTCCTCTATGTAAAAAAATCAATAAAATATATTTTTTTTAAATGGCACTAATGGGCTCAGAATGAAGGAACAAATGAGAGTATGGCTACTATAGCAAATTGCAGAGGGCAGGTCCATCTATAGTAGGCAAGGCTGTCACCATTATCAAATGTAGGCAAGACTCTTAGAACTTTCAATTTTTCAATAGAAATAAGAAACTCAGCCCTAGTCAGTTTGGCTCAGTGGACAGTGTTGGCCTGAGGACTGAGGGGTCCTGGGTTTGATTCCAGTCAAGGGCATAAGCCCAAGTTGCGGACTTGATCCCCAGTAGTGGGTGTGCAGGAGGCAACCAATCAATGATTCTCTCTCATCATTGATGTTTCTATCTCTCTCCCTCAACTTTTTAAAAAAGTAGAACAAAAGAAATGTTTTTGTTTTGTTTTTTAAATAAACTCAAATATGTATGTGAAATCTGATTTTAAATGTTTGCAATTACAGCCCTAACCGGTTTGGCTCAGTGGACAGAGTGTTGGCCTGCAGACTCAAGGGTCCCAGGTTCGATTCTGGTTAGAGGCATGTACCTTGATTGCGGGCACATGCCCAGTAGGGAGTGTGCAGAAGCAGCTGATTGATGCTTCTCTCTCATTGATGTTTTTAGCTCTCTATTCCTCTCCCTTCCTCTCCATAGAAAATCAATAAAATATATATATTTTAAAAATGTTTGCAATTACCTCTTTATTTATTTTTTTAAATATATTTTATTGATTTTTTACAGAGAGGAAGGGAGAGGGACAGAAAGTCAGAAACATCAATGAGAGAGAGACATCGATCAGCCGCCTCCTGCACGCCCCACACTGGAGATGTGCCCGCAAGCAAGGTACATGCTTCTGACCGGAATTGAACCTGGGACCTTTCAGTCCGAAGGCTGACGCTCTATCTACTGAGCCAAACCGGTCTCGGCAGCAATTACCTCTTTAAATGTTTGGACCAAACAAAATTTCTTAACAGCTAGAATTAGCCTATAGTTGCTAGTTGGTAACTTTTTCTAATATGGAAAATGACCAATGAGAAAGTTTATCAGCAAAAAAAAAAAGGGGAGTAAAGCTTCAAAGAAGAGGCTCACACTCCCATTTGTTACGAATGCATCAGAAAACAAGTTTTCTAAAAAAAGTAGATGATCTTTATGACCGTGGGGCAAATATAGGTTGGCAAACATTTTCTGTAAAGGGCTGACAGTAAATATTTTAGGCTTTTTGAGTCCTGTGGTCTCTCTTGCAGCTACTCATCTCTGCCATGTGGCGGGAAAGCAGTCACAAGCAACATGTGAAGGAATGGGCTTGTTTGTGTCCCAGTACAACTTCATTCACAGAAGTACTAGTAGGCCATGACCCTAATTTGACCAACAGGCCTTAGGCTCCAGAACCTTGGGGTAAATCACAAAAGACTGGTACATTTGACTAAATTAAAATTGAGAACTTCTGTTCATAAACACACACACACACATACACACACACACAAAACAAAACACTAAGACAAGAGTGAAAGAGTGAGCCACAAACAGGGAGAATACATTTGCAATAATTATTATTAATTGCAAAGGACTGATTTATAAAAGATTAGTACTCATACAAAACATATATAGAAATTTTAAAAAGTTAAACAATCAAGAAAAAATGGGGCAAAAGACATGAATAGCAAGTATGAAAAGGAAACGAATAGCTAGAAATCATGAAACACTATGTTCAATTTTATTAGTATGTTATTCTATTAAAATTCTATTAAAATCACCAGTGAAACATTTTTATAATCATTGATTGACAAACATTTAAAATATAAATGTTAGCAAGGATATGGTGCAATGAGAACTCTCACACAGACTTGGTGGAAAGTAAGTCAGGACCCATTTTGAAACACCACCCTAAACCCAGCAATTCCACACTTAGTTACATTACATACCCTAAAGCAGTGGTTGGCAAACTGCAGCCATGCTTTGCCACTCCATTGACTAAAGAGTTTGCCGCCCACTGTCATATATTACCCTTTACCTCTTTGCACACAATATGCCACAATTGCCTAATCCTCACAGCTTCCAACTATACGGTAACATTTAGTCTAGTTCAGTGGTCGGCAAACTCATTAGTCAACAGAGCAGCAAACCACAGTTCGTGACCTGCGGTTTGCCTATCCACCGCACTACAGAAATGCCGGCATATGTGAAGCAAGATGCCTGTATATACAATGAAATTCAAGCCACCTCGTTTACAAAAGCCCTACACTAGAAGCAACCCAATGTCTGTGTCTGGGATGGAAAAGTAAGCTGCAGTATATTCATATAATGAAATATTAGAGAGCAATGACATGGATAAACCTTACACATAATACTATTTCATTTAACTGCACATGTAGTTTATGTACTTTCCTATGTATATCATATAATCAAACATACACAGGCCTAAGATATCATTCAACACTTGCTGTACTGCAAAGATTAAAAAGTCCAAGTATACCCTCCTGGCTGGTGTGGCCCAGTTGGTTGGAGTATCGTCCCATGCACCAAAGGTCACGAGTTCATCGGGGCACATGTTCAGGAGGCAACCAATCGATGTATCTCTCTCATACAGATGTTTCTCTTGCTCTCTCTCTTCCTTCTTCCTTCTTTAAAACCAACAAAACTTTTTTTTTTACACTGTATGATTTTTTTAAATTAAATCTGTATTATTCAGCTTATTACATTTGTTTCTCTTTTTTCCCCTCCATAGCTCCCTTCCACCCGGCTCCCACCTTTCCCTCTACCCTTACCTCCTTCCCATTGATCTCATCCATAGGTGTATGATTTTTGTCCAGTCTCTCCCTGTACACTCCTCACCCCTTTCACCCTGAGAATTATCAGTCTACTCCGTTTCTGTGCTCCTGATTCTATTATATTCACCAGTTTCTTCTGTTCATCAGATTTTAAATTCACTTAATTTTTAGATTCACTTGTAGATATGTATTTGTTGTTCATAATTTTTTGTCTTTTACCTTTTTCTTCTTCCTCTTCTAAAAGAGTACCTTTCAGCATCTCATATAATACTGGTTCGGAGTTGATGAACTCCTTTAGCTTTTTCTTCTCTGTGAAGCTCTTTTTCTGCCCTTCAATTCTGAATGATAGCTTTGCTGGATAGATTATTCTTGATTGTAGGTTCTTACTATTCATCACGTTGAATATTTCTTGCCATTCCTGTCTGGCCTGCATTATTTCCATTGAGAAATCAGTTGACAGTTGTATGGATGCTCCCTTGTAGGTAATTAACTGTTTTTCTTTTGCTGCTTTTAATATTCTTTGTCTTTTGCTCTTGGTATTTTAATTACAATGTGTCTTGGTGTGGTCCTCTTTGGATTCCTTTTATATGGGGTTCTGTGTGCTTCCTGGACTTGTAAGTCTATTTCTTTTACCAGATGTGGGAAGTTTTCAATTATTATTTCGTTAAGTAGGTTTTGAGTATCTTGCTTTCTCTCTTCTTCTGGCACCACAATTCTGATGTTGGTAAACTTGAAGCTGTCCCAGAGGCTCCTTACATTACCTTCACATTTTTGGATTCTTTTCTCTTCTTGCTTTTCCAGTTGAGTGTTTTCTGATTCTTTATATTTCAAATTTTTGACTTGATTCTTGCCTTCCTCTAGTCTGCTGTTAGGTCTCTGTATAATATTTTTTATTTCAGTCAGTGTATGTTTAATTTCTAGTTGGTCCTTTTCCATCTCTAGTTGGTTCTTTTTCATCTCCTCTTGGGTCTCGTGAACTTTATCCATCTTTTCTAGGATATTCTTAAAAAACCTTGTAAGGATGGTTTTGAACTCTATATCCAGTTGTTTGTTTTCCTCCATTTCTTTTGTTTGTGATCTCTTCCCTGGTCTCCGCATTTTCACTATGCCAGGAGAACTTCTGTGTTGGATTCAGCCTTATGATACAAGACTTGCAAAACTGCAAAAGCCTCTGTGCTGCGCTTGGGATGGGATTAACGGACTGCCTTGCCTTCCAGTCAACCCCGCCCTCCACAGCCCCTGAGTCTCATGTGACTGGGTAATCCCTGAAGCGGTCCCTGTGTGCGCACGCGCTTTTGCAGTGCCTCTAGACTGCTGCCTTTCCAGCTCCCCTGTGCTCCGGGACCATATGAGTCTGGGTCCCCAGGGTTTCGCCCGAAACTGGGGTTTAGTGAAGTTAGAAGTGGCGCAATTGGGAGGCCCTGTCTCCCGCCCGCTTGTGAAAGCCAGTGGCACAATCAGCTGTCGGTCCTCTGCACACAGTGCCGTGCGCATCACCAGACTTCTGATCTTTTGTGACTCCCCTAAATTTCTGTGTACTTTTCCCTTTTCACAGTCCAAACTCCCCCGTATGAGTTTCGGCTAGACCTGGGGTTTAGTGTCATAAGATAAGGGGGTTCAATGCCATTGAGAGTCTCTGTTTCCCTCCTGCCAGGGAAAACCAGCCAGGTTCTCTGGCACCCGCTCTCTCCACGTGCACATATCCGTACCTCAGCTTTCTGCAGCTCCTCTGGGTCTCTGTGAGCCCCTCTCTTTCCTTCTATTTGTAGAATTTCCACTCAGCCAGCTTTCGTGTGTTTCTGGATGATGCCTGTTCTTTTAGTTGTAGTTTTGAAATTGTTGTGCGAGGCAGCAGTGTAGGTATTTACCTATGCCGCCATCTTGGATTCTCCTGACAAAGACTTTAAAATATTGTTATGCTTAGCACTGGGGAACATGTAAAAACCTACTGGCAGTGCTGTGATTTTGGCATTAAGGAAGAGTCAGTATCTGGGGGATGTACTTCTATGTTCTGGGCTGTGGTTGAACTGACTCTACTTCAGTGGTTCTCAACCTGTGGGTCGCGACCCCTTTGGGGGGTCGAACGACCCTTTCACAGGGTCACCTATGACTATTGGAAAACACCTATTTCCCATGGTCTTAGGAACCAACACACCGCTCCTCAGTGTAGCAAAATGTAGCAATGTAGTTTACTGTTGTCATATTAAGACTGTTACCCATGCTACACCACGATTCAAGACAAAATTTCATTTATTTGTAAGAAATAAATATTTCACAATATATAATTACATATAGTTTTTGTGATTAATCACTATGCTTTAATTATGTTCAATTTGTAACAATAAAAATACATCATGTATATCAGATATTTACATTACAGTTCTTAACAGAAGCAAAATTACAGTTATGAAGTAGCAATGGAAATAATTTTATGGTTGGGGGTCACCACCACATGAGGAGCTGTCTTAAAGGGTTGCGGCATTAGGAAGGTTGAGAACCATTGCTCTACTTGGTCAAGAACACTTTCTGCATTCTGACACAGTGTCTCTGGGAATTGATTGTCCTGGAATCAACATAACTGAGAAGAGATAAAAGTTGAATTACCTTGTCCCAAAGTGTGAGATTTCACCTAGGGAGTGATTTTTTATTTAGCTTTCCACTGTGCCATCATACACAAAGCAGTCATTGGAAAAATTCCTTTAATGTGTGTTGTTCGCAGATCATCCTTTTTAGATATCACTTGAAGCACCACTGACAATAGTCTTACAAAGTCCGAAAAAGATCTTCCCTCTGCCAATTCTGGTCTTTCCTGGAACTTAACCAACATTTGCCTATTTGGATTGTCTGGGGTTCCATAATTCCAATACCCCTCAATGATGCCATTCCATCAATCACTTCTATTTAAAAAGCCTCATTCTTTTTGGCAATCTTTTTATTTTTTTATTTTTTTGTACATGTGGCAATTGATAAGTCTGTTGTTTAGCATTTTAAATTTAGTTTTTAAACCAATCATTATAGATTTTGGAACTTTTCTATTCCACCTCCTGAGATGCCATCCAGAATAACTTCTAGATGGGTTGGGATAGTACCTAATACTTCATATGTTGTTAAAAGTATTCTTTTTAGCCGAGACCGGTTTGGCTCAGTGGATAGAGCGTCAGCCTGCAGACTGAAAGGTCCCAAGTTCGATTCCGGTCGGGGGCATGTACCTTGCTTGCGGGCACATCTCCAGTGTGGGGCGTGCATGAGGCGGCTGATCGATGTCTCTCTCTCATCGATGTTTCTGACTTTCTGTCCTTCTCCCTTCCTCTCTGTAAAAAATCAAAATATATTTTTTTTAAAAAAGTATTCTTTTTAGCAAATAGCATACTCTCTTATGATTAAGAAGATATCTGTATATAATTTTTATATGGAGGTGATTTTACAAATAAAACATGCTGTGTCTCCCTTCTCCCTAACTGCCCAAAAAAGCCTAGAAACACCATCAGGAGAGGTGCCCACACAATGGAATACTAGTGCTCTGTGCATCAATGTGAAACAAACCCCAAGGAAGTATAAGAAACACTGCTGGCCTGGCCGGTGTGGTACAGTGGTTGACTGTTGACCTATGAACCAGGTCACAGTTCAATTCCGGGTCAGGGCACATGCCCAGATTGCAGGCTCGATCCCCAGTGGGTAGTGTGTAGGAGGCAGCCGATCCATGATTCTCTCTCATCATTGATGTTTTGCTTTCCCTCTCCCTTCCTGTCTGAAATTAATAAAAATACATTTTTTAAAAAAAGAAGCCCTGCTGGTGTGGCTCAGTTGGTTGAGCATTGTCCCAGCACCAAGAGGCTGCCAATTCGATTCCTGGTCAGGGCACATGACTGGGTTGCGGGGCTTCATCCCCAGTGGGGGCGTGCAGGAGGCAACTGATCAATGGTTTTCTCTCACTGATGTTTCTCTCACACTTCCTCTTCCTTCCTCTCTCCCTAAAAGAAAAAAACAACAAAACAACCAAAAGTATAACAAAAACACAGAAAGGATTTTTCTCAAAAAGGCCTATAAAGTTAGCTTTAACTTTAACTTAATATCTAGTCTTGCCCTGGCCTGTGTGGCTCAAGTTGGTTGGAGCATTGTCCCGTATACCAAAAGGTTGTGGGTTTGATTCCCACTCAGATCACATACTCCGGTTGCAGGTCTGGTCCCTAATCGGGGTGCATACAGGAGGCAACTAATCAATATTTCACTATCACATCGATGTCTGTCTCTCTCTCTCTCCCTCCCTCTAAAAATCAAATCAATGAATCAAGTCTTACTGGTGCCCAAATCTCAACCTATGAAGTCAGAGACATTTAAATGACTGTGGCACACTACTCTACTTGACTCCTCTCAAAAGTGGCCTTGGGCCAAGACCGGTTTGGCTCAGAGAATAGAGCCTCAGTCTGCGGACTGTAAGGTCCCAGGTTCGATTCCGGTCAAGGGCATGTACCTTGGTTGCGGGCACATCCCCAGAAGGGGGTGTGCAAGAGGCGGCTGATCGATGTCTCTCTCTCACTGATGTTTCTAACTCTCTATCCTTCTCCTTTCCTCTCTGTAAAAAATCAATAAAATATATTTAAAAAGAAAAAAAGTGGCCTCGGCACTAGCCCTGGCCTCCTTGCTGTCCCTGCTAGGATCCTGACACAGGTGCTCTCTCTGCTTGAAATGCTCTTTCCAGACACCTCCACCTCCTTCCAGGCTTCACTTAAATGCCACCTTCCATAGAGACCTTCCCTGATCATCCTATTTCTAGTGGGAACCTGTTCTGCTTTGATTTCTTCATACCACTTCACATAACATTCAAACAGCATTTACTTGTCTGCATCCAACCCCATTCCATCTCATTGCCAAGGGTTAGGATATTCTCCAGGACATCCCACAGCACCCACCAGAGCAGTGTCAGACACACAGTAGGCACCACAGATGTTTGTGATAATGAACTGATATTGCTACACTATGTAGAAGTTTCAGTAAACCTTTGACCATCTCACGTCCTTCCCCTTTCCCCCAAAATAATGCTAATCAGAACAGGCCCTTGATAAATGTGATTATTTTCTCAGAAGTTGCAGCCATATAAAGTGTTTCACAGACCACAGGTTAAGAGTGATAACCCAATGAATATGAAATCAATTCAGTGAAATCAATTCAGTGAAATCAATTCATTCAAATATTTTAAATGAAATGAAAGCAGTATAAGAATGCCTAGTATAATAAGGTTACTTACAAAACTCTTTCAGCTAAATATGTATGCATATTTGCATATACATTTAGTTGTATAGCAGGTCATGATGTGAATGCATTTCTCATAGGGAGTTTATGACCAAAGTTTGAAATTCACTAATCTAATTTCAGCCAACACATTTCTAAGTTTAAAGATTCAGGCTCTGTAAAATATATTTTTAAAATAAGTTTAAGATTTTGCTGCCTGTGGATTTCTCTAGTACTTTTATGTTTAAATCCTATATCCATTTGGAGTTTATTTTTGTGTATGGTGTACGTTGGTGGTCTAGTTTCATTTCTTTGCATGTATCTGTCCAATTTTCTCAACATCATTTATTGAAGAGATTGTCTTGACTCCATTGTATGTTCATACCTCCTTTGTCAAATATTAATTGAGCATAGTGGTTTGGGTCGATATCTGGATTCCCTATTCTATTCCATTGGTCTATATGTCTGTTCTTGTGCCAGTACCAGGCTGTTTTGATAACAGTGACTTTGTAATACAGCTTGAAATCTGGTATTGAGATCTTACCTACTTTATTCTTCTTTCTCAGGATTGCTGTGGCTATTCGGGGTTTTGTTTTTGTTTTTTTTTAATTCCAGATGAATCTTTGGAGAGTTCTTTCTAGGTATGTGAAATATGCCATTGGTATTTTAATGGGGAGTGCCGTTGGTATTTTAATGTGGAGAACAGTATAGAGTTTCCTCAAAAAAACTAAAAATGGAACTCCCATTTGACCCAGTAATTCCACTCCTAGAAATATATCCTAAGAAACTAGAAACACCAATCAGAAAGGATATATGCACCCCTATGTTCATAGCAGCACAATTTACAATAGTTAAGATTTGGAAACAGCCTAGGTGCCCATCAGCAGATGACTGGATCAGAAAACTATGGTACATCTATACAATGCTGCCATAAAAAAGAAAGAATTCTTACTATTTGCAGCAACCTGGATGGAACTGGAGAGCATTATGCTAAGTGAATCAAGCCAGTCAATGAAAGAAAAATACCACATGATCTCACTCACTTATGGATAATAAAGAACATTATAAAACTGATGAACAAAGAGATAGATACAGAAGCAGTAAAGCATCAAACAGACTGTCCAATTACAGTGGGAAGGTTAGGGAAAGGTGGGGTAGATAAGAGATCAACCGAAGGACTTGTATGCATGTATATAAGCGTAACCAATGAACACAAGACACTGGGAGGTGAGGGCATGTATGGGAGTGGGGCTAGGGGCAATGGGAAGATATGTATACATGTAATACATTAAAAAATAAGTAAATAAAATAAAATACAAAAAAATAAAATAAAGTAAGTTTACTTTGTAAATTTAAAATTCTGTAAACTGAAGGTACTTCCAGATCAGTGAAAAGCATAATTAATGACTTTCTCACAAACTATAAATACTATATTAGAAAAACAGTAGTACTTTAGGATGTAGATTCTAGCTTTTCCCCCCAGAACACCTTCAATTAATTTACTATATTTTATGCTTGTAAGCATGCAATTCTCTGATTTTCAGTAAGTCAGCTCGGATAGTTTCATTATTCTTTCAATTTTCACTGCATACCACAGATTAGCTATTCACATCTGAAATTTTCCCAAACATTTTGTTTCTTAAGTTCAGCAATTATTCAATAAGAATTGGATGGGAGTAGGGTAGAGAGGGTCAATGGGGGGAAAAGGGGGCAGGGACATCTGTAATACTTTCAACAATATATATTAAAATAAGATACTAAAAAAAATTTTAAAGAATATCAACACTCTAGACCAGTGGTCGGCAAACTGCAGCTCTGTTGATAATGAGTTTGCCGAACACGGCTGTAGATAGAAAGTTCTTTACTTTCCACTTATATATCAAATAAAGATTTGTATTCCCTCGAAAATGTCTAAGTTCTCACCACTGGTATACTCCAATAGTTTTTACTGTTTCTTAAATTGTAGTATTATGTTTCAGGACTTGTTCTGATTTTCTGCTAAGCTATACTTACACTCTATCAAGAAATATCAACTCCTTGAATACAAAGAAACAAAACAAAACAAGTAACAAAGAGGGGTACCCTCAAATGGTCAAAATATAGGACATAACCTGGCAGAAGTGGCTCAGTGGTTGACCATTAACCTATAAACCAGGAGGTTAGGGTTCGATTCCCAGTCAGGGCACATGCCTGGGTTGCAAACTCAATCCCCAGTAGGGGGCTTATAGAAGGCAACTGATCAATGATTCTCTCTTATCATTGATGTTTCTCTCTCTCTCCCTCTTTGAACTCAATAAAAATATACTTAAAAAATATATTCCTGACAAGTGTGACTCAATTGGTTGAGAGTAATCCATGCACCAGAAAGTTGCCAATTGGATTCCTGGTAAAGGGCACATGCCCAGGTTTTAGGCTTGATCTCCAGTAGGGGGCATGAAGGAGGCAGCTAATTGATGTTACTCTCTCATATCGATGTTTTTCTCTCTCCCTCCCCCATCCTCTCTCTCTAGAAATAAAAAAAACTCTTAAAATATATGTCCTATATATACACATCGACCAAACAGCCTGATGACTGGTTGCTATGACATGCAATACCCACGAGGGGGCGGATACTCAACACAGGAGCTGCCCCTGGTGGTCAATGCACTCCCATGGGGGCAGGGAGAGGGGGCACTGCTTAGCCAGAAGCCAGATTCACGGCTGGGGAGCACAGCGGTGGTGGCAGGAGCCTCTCTTGCCTCCACTGCAGGTGGATGGTAAGGAGTGAGGGGTCCCAGACTGCAAGAGCCCAGGACTACGAGAGAAAGGGATGTCTGACTGCTGGCTTAAGCCCAATACCCAGGTGAGTGGGCCAAAGCCAGCAGGTAGACAATCCCCAAGAGGTCCCGGATAGCAAGAAGGCATAGGCCAGGGTGAGGGACTCCCCTCCCTTCCCTGCAGTGCACAATTTTCATGCACTAGGCCTCTAGTATATGACATAAAATCCACACCCTGTTTTTATTCATACAAGACTATCCTTGTCCCCACTCAAAATTCTTCTCTTAAAAAAAAAAATGCCACTAACAAGTTTTATCATCTAGTTTGCCAACCTGTATCTGAAAACTGGGAGAAGAGTGAACATAGTCCCATGGATGCCTGTCCAGTTAAATGGGAAAGAAGAAGGTTAAAAAGACAGAAATGGTCAAGACTGCAGTTTCAAGAGTTCTCACCATCCCAGAAGGTCTGTGTATTACCACGAAGGATTATAAATTAACATTCATAATATTGACCCTGGAAACATCAGAGGAAAGTTCAGTTATAGTCTATTTAATGATTAAGTGTTTTAGAAAGACTTCTATTCATAATGGTTAAAATGAATTGTTTTATACTTTAAAAGTAAGCTTCATGAAAAATCCATTCAGGTGCTCCATTCCCTGTAAATGCTAGAATATCAATGTGTGAGTAATACAATCAATGGTAATGCACTTTATTCATTTCTCTCTCATGGTGTCACATCAGCTACCTGATAAGTCCAGTTCCACTAAGACTTCAACTTTTCTATTCCTCCACACTCCACTTAATAGTATTGCTATACAATCTTCTGCTTTTTTATTTTTATTAATTTTAGGAAGTGATAGGGGGAGAGGGAAAGGGAGAGAAAGAAACACTGATCTGTTGTTCCATTTATTTATGTATTCCTTGGTTGATTCTTATATGTGCCCTGACTAAGGATTGAACCTACAACCTTGGTGTATCGGGATGATGCTCTAACCAGCTGAGCTACCCGTCCAGGGCCTGAATGTGAAAAATTTTTTAACTGTCCCTTTTTTAAAAAATATATATTTTATTGATTTTTTACAGAGAGGAAGTGAGAGGAATAGAGAGTTAGAAACATCAGTCAGCTGCCTACTGCACGCCCCCTACTGGGGATTTGCCCGCAACCAAGGTACATGCCTTGACCGGAATCGAACCTAGGACTTTTCAGTCCGCAGGCCGATGCTCTATCCACTGAGCCAAACCGGTTTTGGTTTAACTGTCTCTTTTAACAGTGTCTTCTATTTTCATTATGGTTGTTGCATGGGTTTCCATTACTTTTCTTTTTTTTAATCCTCAACTGAGGATATTTTTCCATTGATTTTGAGAGAGAGATGAAGGGGAGGGAGGGAGAATGAGAGAAAGAAAGAAATCTCTATGTGAGAGAGGAACTTCAATCAGTTGTCTCCTGCATGCGCCCTGGCAGGGATCAAATCCACATCCCAGATATAAGCCCTGACCAGGAATGGAACCCCCAACTTTTTTTTTTTTTAATATATTTTATTGATTTTTTACAGAGAGAAAGGGAGAATAGAGTTAGAAATATCGATGAGAGAGAAACATCAATCAGCTGCCTACTGCACACCTCCTACCGGGGATGTGCTTGCAACCAAGGTACATGCCCTGTACCAGAATCGAAACTGGAACCCTTCAGTCTGCAGGCCAATGCTCTACCCACTGAGCCAAACTGGTCAGGGCAGAACCCCCAACTTTTAATATAAGGAACAATACTCCAATTAACTGAGCCACCCGGCCAGGGCTGAACATTAGTTTCTTTTAAAATATATTTTATTGATTTTTCACAGAGAGGAAGGGAGAGAGATAGTTAGAAACATCAATGAGAGAGAGATACCGAACAGCTGCTTCCTGCACGCCCCCTTCTGGGGATGTGCCCTCAACCAAGGTACATGCCCTTGACCGGAATCGAACCTGGGACCCTTCTGTTCGCAGACCGACGCTCTACCCACTGAGCCAAACTGGTTTCGGCGAACATTAGTTTCTTAATATTCCAATAGCATTTCTTGTTATTTAGCAGCCTTACTTTTAAAATTAGTTACACCCATGACTCAGCTACACCTATTCAATTTGATCTATGGGCATCCACTTGGTTGAAAAGCAGATAGAGATAAGTCCCTCCCCCAATAGACACTGGCTCTCCCAGCCATAACTTTCATGGTCTGTAATTCTTAGTGGCTTCAGCAGAAGTAATTAGCCATACCAGAAATAAACATCCTGAAATTTATCTTTACTAAATGTTATAAAACATTGTGGACTAAGCCAACAGCAGCATCCTAGGAAAAGGTGAGTCTTCCATATCAAGACTGAGCAGGATGGGGTTTAAGAAAAATTTTAGTTGGCCACAGTGAGGGCACCAAAATGCAATTCAAGAACATCCTCTCAGACTCTGAACCTAAAACATTTCACTTTAAGTGAGAATTTAATACATTTCATTGATCATGAATCAGGGCTGTGGCCTGAGACTGCTAACCAGAGTAACAGTCTCCTTTATGGAAATCGCCTCTGCCATGTTTATGACCTGGTGTTTGATATTTGGGAGAGAGAAATAAGTTTATTTACACTGTTTTCTCATCAACCAAATTCCCCTCTCCCCCCGCCCCTCTTCCTTCAACTGCATTCCCTCTCTTTTTGCCCAGGGGTAGCAAAAACAGTTGGAGATTCTATTTTGTCTTAGTTCTGGCCAAGTATTCAACTGGTAACTAATAAGGTCTTTGCTAATCTATCACATTTGGGTTGGTTTGATCCTTTGCAGATGGATGAGATAACTCAGCCCTCACCCCTCACCCCCCTACACACATACACTCAATCAAGCTCTCATGTACTCATGCTCAAATCCACCCAGGGCCTATTAGGCAGCCAAGCCACAAGTGCTTCACTGGTATTGGCCTTAAGCCCCAACAGATGGCCATGCTATTCCAAATCTAAGCTAAAGACCAAGTTAAAGATCAAACTTACATTGTCACATCATATTAGTAGCATAAATAGTGTCTCACGGAGAATGTGAAATCTGACCAGCAAATGCTACTCTTTCATCCTAAAAAGAATAGCCTGGGAACACCAGAAATTTGCCTGAATTCATATGAAGGCCGCAGTCCAAGAGGCGTAAGTAAAGAAATTAAATTAAACAGCATGTACCCATAGTGAGAGCAAAGGGAATAAGCAAAATAAATTAACAAAAGAATAAAAGCCCCAGCCAGTCTGGCTCAGTGGCTAGAGTGTCGGCTTATGGACTGAAAGGTTCAATTAGGGTCAAGGGCACATGCCCGGATTTCAGGCTCGATCCCCAGCAGGGGGCATACAGGGTGTGTGTGTGTGTGTGTGTGTGTGTGTGTGTGTTTAAATAATAAAAGTACTAAGTGGAGGTTGTGGCCTGACAGAATCCAGATGGGGTTCATTTTGGGAAACAAACTTTCGATACTTGAGCTCTCGAACAAAAGGGAAAACCTCACTCACTCTTCTGACTTTTCTGGTGCTTGGAGTGACTTCAACCTTTACAACTCTCAGTTCCAAGGCAGAAAATTCCAGGGAAAGTTCCAATTTACACAGATCGGAAAAAGCTTTAAGAAATTAACTAGAGCACCAACCAGTTCCATCGTGGCTACCTCATGATCTCATTCTGGCAATGTCAAACTGGAGAACAAGAGATTAGGAATCAGGGCTTAGGGGGCTGTAGTGGTCATGGTAATTAACTAGAGACATGAAATGACCAACCCACTAGCCTATCCGCTTTACAACACAATTACATTTGCTTTTGAAGACTGAATCTGTTGTTGGTTTTTCAGGGTTCAAGGTTGTAGTCCTTTAACAGGGAGTTTTCTCAACCTGACTGGTAATGCTAAGTGGTTAGAGTACTGGCCTACACACCAAAGGGTTGTGAGTTCAATTCCCAGTCAAAAACACATACCTCGGCTGCAGGCTTATGCTCAGCCCTGGTCAGTGTGTGTGTGGAAGGCAATCAATTGATATGTCTCTCTCATATCAGTGTTTCTCTCCTTTCTTTTCCTCTCTCTCTCTCTTTGCCTTCCTCTCCCCCTACTCCTTCCCTCAGTCCTTTCCACTTTCTTTAAAAATCAATGGGGGAAAAAAATATATCCTTGGGTAAGGATTAACCAAAAAAAAAAAAAAAGAAAAAGAGGGAGCTTTCTCATCTGTCCACTGGCAAATCAATTATTTCTGATACTTTTTTGGACCTCCAATGAAAGGTGTGACAGCAGTTTATACTTTTAGTACCAACATTTCATTTTTGAGATATAGGAACCCTGATATTCAAGTACGCCAGATATTCAAGGTCACTCTGAGCATAGGAATCCTAATCAGAGTGTTCAAGGCTAATTTACTATCCACTGGTGCAAAAGCAAGGATGCAACAATCTATACACTACACAGGCATAACCTTCTATATAACCCAAAAGACTGATGTCTCTATTTTAGCAAGAAGTTGCTTTAGTCTAAGTTAGTAGAGAGTATGTTACTGATCAGCCAGTATGGGGCTGTGTTGTGGGGAAGATGTGTTACTGACCAGGTGGTATTGGTTGTCTTACTAGGATGCTCCTGTGTTTGCTACTGTATTAGCAAGGATTGCTTACTAGACTGCTTTGTCTAATGGCTCCTTAGTAGCAATAGCTACTTGGGCTGCAATAAAGACTCTCGTACACGCCTACAACTCCATCCAATACACGGCATCCAAGGAGGTCCAGCCCCTATCAGAGAGACTCAGACCCTACAGTTGGCACAATAGAGCAGGATCAGGAGTAAGTACTCCCACAATTACTGCACTGAGAAGGTCAAGGAGAAACTCACTCCCCAACACCAGATAACCCAGGTTTTCATATCCCTACTCCCTATAATGAATGTACATTTCACTGGGAAGAAATTTAATTACTTGTTGGTTATAATGCTGTTAGTTCCCAACTACCAATCAACTGAAGATTCACAGGGGAAGGACATTATCTGTAATCAGCCACCTGGTCCTGAAAGTGTAGTAAGTCAGGTGTGTGTGGACCTCAGTGATTATAGCTGGGTTCTCCAAATACTGGCCCAAGTCTGGTACTGTAACTATGGTGATGATAACAGAAAGATGTGATCCCTTCCCACAAGTTTACATCTAACAAACGAGAAAGAACATAATTTTTAGCCTCACTCACTCTCATTCCTATATACTCTTAGATTCTTGTCAAATCAAATTATTCAGAGGCACCTCCTTTCCCTGCACCTGATATTTCCAAGACTTGGCCAATATGTCCTCTCTTCTATAAAACTTAGTCAGTCAACTATGGCCACACATTCCTCCATTGTGTACATTACCTCAAAGCCACATGTTCCCACTAACCTATGACCTTGTCTGCAGGCTAACATCTTTGACATTTCAGAAGGCATTAAAAATATATTTGTTGATAAACTAGTTAATGAGCAAAAATGAAAAACAAAAAGTCCACAAGCTGAGATTCTATTCTACACCTCAGAGATACTGGGATAATGGTGACATGAGGTTAGTACTAGATGTAAAAATCAAATGCATGCTAAAATTTGGCAACTTTCTCAGAAAAAGAGGAAAAAATACAGGAGAATTCTGAATTTTCTGTATAGATAAATTCTCTTATAACCATACTAGAGGCCCGGTGCATAAAATTTGTGCACTTGGGAGCTGGGGTCCCTCAGCCCGGCCTATACCCTCTCCCAGTCTAGGAGCCCTCAGGGGATGTCTGTGACCCCAGCTTCTGGCTGAGTGGCAATCCCCTTATGGGAACACACTGACCTCGAGAGGGTAGCTCCTGCATTGAGTGTCTGCCCCCTGGTAGTTAGTGCACATCACAGTGACCAGTAGTTCCACCCTTCAGTCGATGTGCATATTAGCCTTTTATTATATAGGCTTCTCCTGGGTTTTGGGCTCAATCCCCAGTGGGGGAGTTGCAGGAGGCAGCCGATCCATGATTCTCTCTCATCATGGATGTTTCTATCTCACTCCCCCTTTCCTTCCTCTCTGAAATCAATAAAATTATATTTTTGAAAAACACACAAATGAAGAGAAACCAAGATGGCAGCACAGGTGAATACCTAAGCTGCTGCCTCACACAACAATTTCAAAACTACAGCTAAAAGACAGAATGGACACCATCCAGAACCACAGAAAAGCTGGTTGAGTGGAAATTCTACAACTAGAAAAAAAGAGAGGGCTCACGGAGACTCAGAGGAGCTGCAAAAAACTGAGGTATGGAGACATGCATGTGGAGAGGACGGGCGGCGGAGTGCCTGGCTGGCTTCGTCTAGCAAGAGGGAGATGGAAACTCCCAACTGCATTGAACCACAGTTCTGGGCAAGACTCATACTGAGGGAGTCTGGACTGTCGGAGGGAGTCTGGACTGTCGTGAAAAGGGAGGAATGCATAAAAACTTAGGGGAGCTGCGAAAGACAGAGGTTTGGAGGCGCACAAGCATGAGAGCCCACAGAGAGGACTGACTGATGATTGTGCCACTGGTGTTTTCCCTAGCAGGAGAAAGACAGAACTTTCCAACTGTGCTGAAATCCAGTTCCGACTGCACTGAACCCGTTTCAGGCGAGAACTTTTGGACCCAGACTCATACAAGTCCCAAAGTGCACGGAAACTCAGGGGAGCCAGAAAGGCAGAGGTCTGGAGGCACGTGAGCGCGAGTGCACGCAGAGTGGGCTGCAGTGATTACTGAGGGACAATGAGACCCAGGGGCCTCATAGGGCAGGGCTGATAGGACACTAAGGCTGTCTGGTCAGCCCTGAAACTCTACCCTATCCAAGCTGAACACAGAGGCTTTTGTAATTTTCCAAGACTTGTATCATAAGGCTGACTCCAGCACAGAAGTTCTCCCGTGCAGACACAGCTGGTTCTCACAATCAATTGGCTTGGAGGTCAATTCCCCCCAGTGATACCAACAACAATCAAGACTTAACAACAACAAGGCTGTACATACAGTCCACAAAGGGGTACACCAAGAGGCTCCACCTTAGGTAACTGGGAAGGCGGAGCTACTGAGCCACATAGGACACCTAGCACACAAAGCTACTCTACCAACTCAGGGAAGCAGCAAAAATGCAGAGACAAAGGAACAGATCACAAACGAAAGAAATGGAGGAAAACCAATAACTGGATATAGAGTTCAAAATCACAGTTATAAGGTTTTTTAAGAATTTCCTAGAAAAGATGGATAAATTTAGCAAGACCCAAGAGGAGATCCAAAAGGACAAATTAGAAATTAAACATACACTGACTGAAATAAAAAATATTATACAGAGACCTAACAGCAGACTACAGGAACACAAGAAACAAGTCAAAGATTTGAAATACAAAGAAGCAGAAAACACACCACTGGAAAAGCAAAAAGCAAAAAGAATCCAAAAATTGGAAGATAGTGTAAGGACCCTCTGGGACATCTTCAAGTGTACTAAAATCAGAATTATGGGGGTACCAGAAGAAGAGAGAGAACAAGATACTGAAAACCTATTTAAAGAAATAATGACTGAAGACTTCTCCCACCTGGTGAAAGAAATAGACTTACAAGTCCAGGAAGCACACAGAACCCCAAACAAAAGGAATCCAAAGAGGACCACACCAAGACATATCATAATTAAAATACCAAGAGCAAAAGACAGAGAGAATATTAAAAGCACCAAGAGAAAAACAGTTAATTACCTACAAGGGAGCACCCATATGATTGTCAGCTGATTTCTCAACAGAAACTATGCAGGCCAGTTGGGAGTGGCAATACTCAAAGTGATGAATAGCAAGAGCCTACAACTAAGAATACTCTACCCAGCAAAGCTATCATTCAGAATTGAAGGGCAGATAAAGAGCTTCACAGATAAGAGAAACTAGAGTTCATCAACACCAAACCAGTATTATATGAAATGCTGAAAGGTACTTAAGCATTCCTTTAAGAAGAGGAAGAATAAAAAGATAAAGATAAAAATTATGAACAACAAATACATATCTATCAACAAGTGAATCTAAAAATCATGTGAGCTGAAACCGGTTTGGCTCAGTGGATAGAGCGTCGCCTGGGGACTGGGGGGTCCCAGGTTCGATTCCGGTCAAGGGCATGTACACTGGTTGCGGGCATATCCCTAGTTGGGGGCGTGCAGGAGGCGGCTGATCGATGTCTCTCTCTCATCGATGTTTCTGGCTTTCTGTCTCTTTCCCTTCCTCTCTGTGAAAAATCAATAAAATATATTTTTAAAAAAACACAAAAATAAAAATCATGTGAATTAAAAATGCGATGAACAGAATAAACTGGTAATAGAATAGAATCAGGTGCACAGAAAGGGAGTGGACTGACAATTCTCCGAGGGAAAGGGGTGAGGGAGGTTCAGGAAGAGACTGGACAAAAATCATACACCTATGGATGAGGACAATGAAGGGGGAGATAAGGGCAAAGGGAGGGGTGGGAGCTGGGTGGAGGGGAGCTATGGAGAGGCGGGGAAGAGGAACAATTGTAGTAATCTGAACAATAAAGATTTATTAAATAAAAAAAACACACAAATGTATTATTTTAAAAAAATGAATAAATAAAAGTCATGGTTAAATAGACTACACCAAAATTTAAAACTCGGCTAACAGGAGAAATTGTGAAAGATATGAAAAGGAGATTCATAGAAGATACACAAATGAAGACATTCTTGCTCAAGTTTAAGTTAGATGAGAAATAATCCATTGATTTGGAAACATGTAATATCTAGTATTGGAGAAGATACCTTGTTATAGGAAAGCTCATTTCCTGCTAATTGGAATACAAAGTGATTAAGCCTTTATGGACAACAATTTGGCAATATCAGCCAACATTTCAAATTTTCACAGGCTCTGAATCATCAATTCTAAAACTCTTAATTCTGTAATTCTAAAGAAATACCATACATGTGCACAAAGATTTAAATAGTGCCAATTCTACACAGAATTGTAATAACAAAAACACAGAAAAAAATTCCCAGGAATCATCGTAATAACGTCCATTAATAGGATAATATTAAGTAAACGATAATTTGTCCTTAATATTGGAAAGTCGTAGTATCCATTCTTGGTGCTTACAAAAATGTGTGTAAGCCATGCTGGGAGCTTTAAAACAAAAATTCAATTCTGTAGCCCTGACCAGTGTGGCTTGGTTGGGCTCCTCCCATGCACCCAAAGATTGCTGGCTCGATTCTGATCAGGGCACAAGCCAGGGTTGTTGGCTCGATTCCCAGTGGGGGGCGTGCAGGAGGCAGCCAAAGGATGCTTCTTTCTCATTCATATTTCTCTCCCCCCACCCCCGTCCCTCATTCTCTCTAAAATCAACCAAAACATATTTTTTAAAAAATCTGTAGCACAAGGTATACATGGTTTAGACGTTTTTACGTAAAAATGATTAGACAAGTCTATTTATGTGTGCAATGGTGCAGGGCCTGGAAGGAAAGCCAACACGTTCACCGTGGTTAGTTCCGAGTGAGGACCAGAGATTATGGTCATCCTTTATTTCAGCACCTGCAATCCCAGGCCCTCAGGAAAGGCGGCCAGCAACTCCACACCGCCCGTGCGCGAGGGCCCGGGGTGCCAGCTCTCAGTTGGGTTCGCCGCCGTGTACTGTGAAGGGTGGAGCGGCACTCGGGTGTCGACTGAACGAGGGAGCAAGGGGTTAACGCATTACCTGTGTATAAAAGTTGGATGCGGGGAGGAAGAAAAGAGCAACTAGGAGGCTTAAGTGACCCACTGGTGAGGTCCGTTCCCAGCATACACTCGTTCTCGGATTTCACTCCCGAAACTGCCTGCGGCTCCTGAATGAGGAACCCAAGGGCCCCTCGCCTCACGCCGCACAAGGAGAAGTCCCTGCTGTGGCCACACAAGCCGCGCTCAAAGGCGTTACCGCCTGGGGACACCGCGCAGCCCGCGGCGCCGCGGAGCCAGATGGAACCCAACACCGAGCTCTGGGCGAATAAATCGGTCCCCCATGCCGCGCGAGGGCTGCCGTCCTCGCGCCTCCCACGGAGGGCGAAACGGCCTCGGAGCCCCCATGCATCCCGTCCCGCCTGCCGGTCCGGTTGCCCTCACCTCCCGGCGTGGCCGCCAGCGCGGCCGCACGCAGGCGGCGTCCCCAGAGCAGCAGAGTCCGCACCTCGCGCGCCATGTCTGTCCAACCAAGCGCCCCGAGCAGCTGCGCGCGCCGAGACCGAGGCCGGCCCTCCTCTGGCGCCGTGTGATGACGTCGCTGACCGCGCGGCGGGCCAGCGCGCTGCCTGCGCCGGCGGGTGGCCCGGGATTCGGAGGGACGCGCGGGACAGTCCGGCCTGGGAGCGGGACCTCGGTGACCTTGCGTCGTGTTGTCAAGGGCGACGGGCCGAGCGCGGCGCTGCCTCGGGCACTCCCCAGCCAGCCGGGCCTCGGTTTGTGCATCCCTAGAATGGGGGCGATGATACCCGACCCCGGAGGGTTTGAAAGGACCGCACCGGGGCAGAAACAATGAACGTCTCCGGAGTCAACAAATGCCGGCCATTTACAAAGTCCGTGTCCTCAAGCCTAGGCGGGCCACATACCTAACAGAAGTGAAAGGGAGAATTTTAGGCTTGATTTGTCTACATCAAGACATGAACTCAGGAGCCAAGCCCCGCCAGCAAAACTGGGCTATTCTTTCATTCCATTTCTCACACCCTGCAGAGGTAAGAGTCTGGTTGGGGATTCAGACCAACTCCCTTTCTCACAGAATTCCAAGCCAGGTAAAATACGGATTCCCTGGCACCGCCTGAAGTGGGGACCAGGCTGCTCCCCAAATGATTTCAGGCACACCAAAGACTCACCGCCAAAAATATATGTACTGTATATAATTTTTCGTGAAAGAGTAAAATTGCCTTTCTCCTTAAAACAAACAAAAAAGTACTCACTGCCACAATCAAATAATCGTACAAAGAGGGAGTTATTAGAGATTGTTGCAGAAGCAGCAAAGTAGCATCCTCCCCCGGGCTTGGACCTAGTTGTCATCAGAGGGGATGTGTCAGGGAACATTTCCAGGTTGAAGGCGTCAAGGATAACCCCCAGGTTCCAGGCTTAAGCAACTAAGAAGGTATAAGAGGTGGACATTTGAATGGGAGACCAGGAAGTTCTCTCACCTAAAGACTCCTATCTAGCTCCTCCCCACCCCTGTCCCTCATTCTCTACATTCAAGTGGGTCATACACTCCTCAATCAGGATCTTCAAGTGGTTTCCCTTCACACTTATCAGCAATCACAAACCCCTCCAGACCCTGCATAACCTGTCTCCTGCCTGCCTCCCTCCCTTACCACACTGCAGACTACCAAGCCAGTCCCAGGCTCAGCCGTTCCCAGGATGTCACTCAGCTACTCTGCAAGGGAATTAAGGGATCTCAGCCTCACATTTCATTCGTTGTTCACACCACTCAGGAAATCATCTTTTTTTATATATAAAAATATTTTTAGTCAAAACGGGTTTGGCTCAGTGGATAGAGCGTCGGCCTGCGGTCTGAAGGGTCCCAGGTTCAATTCCGGTCAAGGGCATGTGCCTTGGTTGCGGGCATGTCCCCGGCGGGGGGTGTGCAGGAGGCAGCTGGTTGATATTTCTAGCTCTCTGTCCCCCTCCCTTCCTCTCTGTGAAAAATCAATAAAACATATAAAAAATATTTTTATTGATTTCAGGGAGGAAGGATGAGGGAGAGATAGAAACATCATTGACGAGAGAGAATCATTGATTGATTGCCTCATGCATGCCCCCTACTGGGGATCAAGCCCACTACCCAGCCTGGACATGTGTCTGACCAGGAATCTTAACTGTGACCTCCTAGTTCATAGGTGGACACTCCACCCCTGAACTACACTGGCCAGGTGGAAATCATCTTTTGTAAGCTCTGATACATTGATCTATATACTACCCTTTATCTCTTTGCATACAATATGCCACAATTGCCTAATCCTCACAGCTTCCAACTACATAACATTTAGTCTAGTCCAGTGGTCGGCAAACTCATTAGTCAACAGAGAGACAAACCGCAACTCGTGAGCCACATGTGGCTCATGAGCTGCAGTTTGCTGACCACTGGTCTATAGGGATAGTAGATCTAGCTTGGGGAGCCTTTTTGTTTCAGAAAAGGGAAGTGGTATTTGGCAAAGGGAAGAAGGAAGCCAAGGCTTCAGATAAGGATGAGGGGACTTTGTCCAGATGGGCAGGATCCAGTTTCTGTTGAGGCAAACCTACCAGGTTTGAGGCACACCAGGGCCTTCTGTCCTCTGCCCTGTAGCCTTAAGAAACAGACCCTCAGCTACAGATCTTTGTGATATGGTGTCCTCTTGTAGCTCAGGGAATGTGGTTTTTTAAGGTGACCTGGGATCCAAGTCAAGTCTTGATGGAGTTATGGGCAGATTTCAACCCCTGTGCACACAAGGAAAATGGAAGAAGATGCAGATATACATTGGTACCTCGAGATACGAGTTTAATTTGTTCCGTAACCTTGAGGCGTGGGAAACTATGTGACGCTTGAGTTGCGGTAAACTGGTGGGTCGTGTGCAGCCGGCCGATCCGAGCGATTACTCCTATCTCAAATGTTGCTCGTATTTCAAAGCAAAAATCACTCGCTCGACGGCTCATATCTCAAAAATCTCGTATGTTAGGGCACTTGTATCTCGAGGTACCACTGGAGACTGGAGCCTGGTTTAGGGAGGGAGAGCAGGAGAAGGGAGTAAGGCGGAGAGCGCCTCCCCCTTCCCCCCCCTCCCCCGCCCACCACGGTTCTCCTCACCACCATTGTGGCCACTATAAGGCTGCTCATCCCTTCTCTAAAAGTCACTGCCTTCTCCCTAGCCAGTTTGATCAGTGGTTAGAGTGTCAGCCCACAGAATGAAGGCTTTTGAAGATTCAATTTCAGTCAAGGGCTCAATCCCTGGCCCCTGTCAGGGGGCATGTGGGAGGTAACCAATTGATGTGTCTTTCTCACATCGATGTTTCTCTCTGTCTTTCCCCTTCCTTCCACTCTCTAAAAAAATCAATGGAAAAAATATCCTCAGGTGATAATTAACAAACAAAAATTAAAAAGAAATAAAAGTCACTACCTTACCCCCCTCAGGTGAGCTGACGGTCATGTAAAAAATGCCAGCTGCATTATTCACAAGAGCCAGAAGATAGAAGCAAACCAATTGTCCATCACTGATTGAATGGATAAACAAAACATGGTCTATACATACAATGTAATATTATTCAGACATAGGAAATCTGAGACATGCTTCAACATGAATAAACCTTGAGAACGTTATGATCAGTGAAATAAGCCAGTCCCCAAAACACAATACCATATGGTTCTATTAACATGAAGTAGATAGTCATCAAATTCATAAAAGACAGAAAGTAGAAAGATGGGGGCTGGGGAAAGGGGAATGGGTATATAGTGTTTAATGAGGACAAAGTTTCAGTTTTGTAAGATGAATAGAGTTCTGGAGAGAATGGTGTGATGGTTGCATAACAATATGAATGTACTTAATACCACTGGACTGTATACTTAAAAATGATTAAGATGGTAAATTTTATGTTTTGTATATTTTACCACAATTTAAAGACAATGTCCACTGCAAAGAAAAAACAAACTCAACTGCCTCCCTTTTTCATTTATATGTTCAAGGCACCAACTCCTGGACAAACTTCTCCCCTCAGGAGGCAAAGTACTATGTTTTCCTAGAAAAGGAAAGGCTCCCAGCTGAAGAATATTTCTTGGCCTGGAAAGGTCCTAGGAATGATATGATTTCCCATCCTCCCCCCCCTCACCAATTTCATGGATCCTCTAATAAGGCAGCTTACTTAAAAAAAAAAATTATTTCAGAGAGAAGAAGGGAGAGAGAGATAGAAACATCAATGATGAGAGTGAATAATTGATCAGCTGCCTCCTGCATGCCCCCTACTGGGGATCAATGCCCCAACCTGGAATAAACCATGGCCTCTTAGTTCAGGGGTCGACACTCAAGCACTGAGCCAAGTTGGGCAGACAGGTTACTATTTGAAGCTAAAAAGTAGGCATATTAAGAAGAAAAACTTGCCCTAACCAGTTTGGCTCAGTGGAAAGAATGTTGGTCTGTGGACTGAAGGATCCTGGGTTTGATTCTGGCCAAGGGAATGTACCTTGGTTGTGGGCACATCCCCAATAGGGAGTGTGCAGGAGGCAGCTGATCGATGTTTCTCTCTCATTGATGTTTCTGACTATCCCTCTCCCTTCCTCTCTATAAAAAATCAATAAAATATATTTTTTAAAAAAGAAGAGAAACTCCCCAACAATCCTGCAGATGCTGGATGTTGTCTGAAAGCTATTCTGTAATTGTTGTAGTGCTTAGGCCTCAGGAGCAAGGGTTTCCCCCAGCAGATGCATACCTGTACAGACTTGATCTGGGAGAAGGGCAACTGCAGCATGGAGGCCTCTGGCCATAGATTCAGAGGTAGTAACTGGCCAGGTGGCACCTGCAAGGTTTTGCATGTTCCTTAAAGTCCTTTTTATCCTCTGTAGGACCTTGACGCCAACTCAGCATGAGATGAAACTCAGATACCTAGTATTTTCCTGGTTCACTTAACAACTGCAGTGGAACCTCAGTTCTTAAACTGAATTCATTCCGGAAGGCTGTTTGAGATGTGATTTGTTCAAAAACTGAATCATTTTCCCCCCGTGAAATCATGTAAATTATTTGTTCCAGACCCACAAATAATTCCCTGTTTTAACCTTTCCTATATATAGTACATGTCTGGTATACGGTTTAATCTATAAAGAAACACTTCTTTGCCATCTCCTAATAGCCTTAAAGGAATCACTTTCAGCACTCATTCCAGGATGTCGCTTAGTAAGTCAGTATGCAGCATCTTCATTTTTTTACATGCTGTCCCTGGCTACTGCTTTTCTTCAAGTTTTTCTACCTCTTCAATTGCCTGTGATCATTGTTTCTTTTATACCCTTAGCAACATTAGCAAGCATTTTAAAAAATGTTTTTATTGATTTTTTTTTTTTTTGAGAAAGGAAGAGAGAGAGAAAAAGAAAGATTGATCGGTTGCCTCCCATACATGCCCCAACCCATAGATGCCCCAACCAGGACCAAACCACAACCTGGGCATGTGCCCCGACTGGAAATCAAACCAGCAACCTTTTGGTGCATGGGATGATGCTCAACCAACTGAACCACACTGGCCAGGGCCAACATTAGCACTCTCGATGACCTCTTTATGTTTTAAACTTGTGCTAATCATCCATTTTAGTAGCAACAGAAGCTGGCAAATTTCTGAAATGTTAACAACTCAAGGCTTACCAGTAAACTGATTGCATTCTCTCCTTTGTGGCCTGAGAAACGATTTTTGTCACGTTGATATATCATCATGAAAAGCTTTTGTTCAAAGACCAAGACATTTTTTCCATGGACAACTTGGTCGAGAACTGAATTGTTGGAGATGGGAGACCTCTAGAACCAAGGTTTTACTGTAGCTCGTTATGTTAGATGAATGCCATTCCCCTGCCAACTTCAGAGATCTTCTACAGCAGCATGGCTACATCTGGTGGGAACCCAAATCCTAACTCTTACTTTCACACTTGCCAACCGTGAGACTGGCTCAGAAGCAAGACCTCCGGTCCTTCATAAAGGCAGGTGCAACCACTTAGCAGGACCTGGCCTGGAACTTACCAGGGCATTTTTAATTTCACTGAATAACTCCAGACTTTATCTCCAAACTGCTCATTCCGCGTCACTAGTGGCCACTTTTAATTCCACCATCAAGGACATTGGGAATGTCCCACATTGATTCCTCAGACACCCACACATTCAGGCGTGAGTGAACCTGAGGCCTTTCTCCCTTTTTATTTTCTAAAGCATTGGCAGTCAGTCCAGGCCCCTCTAGGACACTCCCTTGGCCACCCAATAGCCAGGTGACCCTGGGCAACGCCTCCTCCTGAGGCCTTTCCACAGTGAACAATGTCTGTGCTCTCTGCAGGCGGGCAAGAGAGGCCATTCTGGTGGGCTCCCAGTCTCCTGTCCAGCATGATAAATGGAAGACAGACCAGAGTCTAAACAACTATGAAATATCACTGGCGGGGCCTTTTCTGAGCAACTTTGGTTCTGGAGGAGGCAGGTTGGAGAAGGCAGCAACCTCTTCCTTGCATTTATTCCTGGGAGCTTCAGCTGGGGGATACAGTTCACTCAATGAACTGGCCTTGACGGCATGTTTTGAAAGATGCCTTCTGTCCTGGCAAAGAGCTGAGGCCACAATTTCCCCCAGCATGTGGATGAAGCATTGAAAGAAAAAACATCCACCAAATCTCAAGCCTATCTCATCCATTATTTATGAGAAGTGAGAATTAGTTTAGTCTGAGAGACTCTATAAGGTGAAAAAGCAATTCCATTCTATGTGTGCTTGCATGCATATGCATGTGGGTGTTTGGCCCAAGCCGATGGCCCTGTAATTCCTTTTGCTACCATTCTTACCCTGACCCTTGGAGGAAGCCGGGCCTACCGGTTCCTTTCCCTGCTCAACATGGCTTCCTGGTGGCTTCAGGGACCCTCTCTCAGTGTTTGTGCTGTTAAGGCCCTGTCTCCCTCAAAGACTGACCTTTGCCTGGATGCCATGGGCCTCTACTCCAGCCAGAGGCCCTATCCAAGTGGCATCCTGAGCAGCACCTGATATCAGGCCTCAACAGGTGGGTAGTGTTCACAGAGTTCCCACTGCCAAGACTGTGTCTCCTTAGATATAAAGATGATTCCCTTGGCTAGGATTCTCTGGTCCAGCAGAGTACCAGAGGACAGAGAAGAAATGCAGACTGTTGATGTTTTCCTTGAAGGTGCCAACATCCCCTGGGCATGGGGCACAGTGCCATGTCCATTGGCATCAGCCAGGTTTCTTGTGAGTGGTGGGTACTATACCTGTATGTATTTCAAGAAATAGGAAGGATGGGACTGACCCGGCACTTGCCCTACGGATTCACCTCACCCAGGAAGCTGGTCAGGGTGAAGCTCCTCTTCCATTTCTATGGAAAAGCAAGCAAGATGTGACTCTTTATTTTCCTTACAGTGTGCATTACACTTCACAGTCAGGATAGCTTCTTGCACCTCTGTTCTGGGACAAACAAAACATCGAGCGCCTTCTCCAGGTAACTCGGGGTTTAAGCCCTGTAGGGCTGTTTGCAGCCTGGGTTCTGCCTGACTCCTGTCCCATCCAGAAGACCTGCCACATTCTATTTGGGGATTTGAGGAAGGCCGAAGGCCCAAGAAGACAAAAGGGGCAGGAGATTCCAGCTCAGAACAAATGTGGTGAAGGGGGCCAAAGGACCACTTGACCAAACCCCCTCTCCCTAAACCCACGTTTATTGTGAACATTGAGATGAAGTAAGGCAATTTCAAAGTCAAGAATTTTTTTCCCCATGGTACTCTGTAGCCTTATTCCTCAAAGTATATAGACTGAGGGCCAGCAGCAGCAGCTTCAGTTGGGACCATTGGAAACTCAGCCTCCCTCCTCCCCGCCCACCCCCCCCCCGCCCCCGCCGTATCTACTGAATCAGGGTTTTAGCAAAATCCCAGATAATTCATATGCACATTAGAGCTGAAAAAGCACTGTCCAAGGACTGCTAAGGAGAAGAATGTGTTTCTTAAATTATGGAACACTGTGCAATTCTTGGCCCTAAGAGACATTTTCCTTGTTTTCAACACAAATGGTTTTGTACCCTGCTTTTTTTAAAATATATTTTATTGATTTTTCACAGAGAGGAAGGGAGAAGGATAGAAAGTCAGAAACATCGATGAGAGAGAGAGACATCGATCAGCCGCCTCCTGCACGCCCCCCACTGGAGTTGTGCCCGCATGCAAGGTACATGCCCCGGACCGGAATCGAACCTGGGACCTTTCAGTCTGCAGGCCGACGCTCTATCCACTGAGCCAAACCGGTCTCAGCTCTGTGCCCTGCTTTGAGCTCTAACGCCATCTAGCACCTTCTTCCAGTAGTCTGTCTCTATTGAGTTCTCCAAGGACTGTATCTCAGAGCCTAGAATCTGCTCAATAGATGCTTGCTGAGTGGACAAACGCAGTGCTTTGAGAAAGCTAGCTTGCTTGAACTCAAATGTCTAGAGAGAACAAGTGAGGATGGGCATCCCTTAAAACCCAGAGAGTTCTTCATGCTTCTATCTGCAGAGCCCTTATTCTCATTGTGACACCAATTCTGGCTGCTGAACCTATTGATTCTGAATGACTCCTTGGCCTACTTCGCTTCCCTGCCCCTTTCTCTACATCTAGCTATTGGAACACAGCATGGTGCCAGCATCTGGCCCCTAAGACTTTCCCTTCATCAGCAGACTTCCTGCCACTCCCTGTGCAGCAGCACGTAAAATAACTTCCCCTCTTCTGTGGGCCTGCAACCGGTGCCCAGATGTGAAGGGTCCTGGGGGTGGTTGTAGAGGACAAGGAAGGGACCTGGTGCAAGGAGCCTGGCAGCCTTGGTCGTGCTGGCAGGAGAGGGGAACATGCCCAGGTGCCGGAGCCTGGGCACAACCCCCGGTCCTTCCCAAAAATATCCTCTCTGGACATTTTGCTTAAGGACCATCACTTGGAATATTCTGTAAACCACACTACCTCCCTTGAGCATCTTTTAGTTTGAACTTCATTGGTATGGCTATATATGGTAGCTATTGTTGATTTAAAAAATCAGTTTATGAGGTTTCCTTGTTGCTCCAGAGCCCTGGAGCCTCAGGTTCAGGCAATAAAGCCCATTTCAGTTCCTTAGCCCTCTCCAGGCGTTGGGTGGGAGGTGGGTTAGTCATCTACAGTGGGAGTTTATAGCTTGGACACTAGAGCTGACCAATACTGTCAACATTTCTTTTTCTGTGATGCCAGTGAACCAGTGGGCACTAGATACAGGCAGACTGAGTCCCACAGAGTTCTTTGTAAGGACTGTTACTATTTACTGTGACTTTTGAGGGGTTACAATGTACTGTTCTCACTTCCCCAAAGTACAGTACCTCCAAAGTGGGTTCAAAGTGAATCTGTGGAATATGGAGGGGAGGCAGGCATGTAGGGCAATTTTCAAGGCCAGGAGGAAAAGTTCCTTTTGGACACAGGAACATGGTTTGGGCCCATGTCTGCCCTTGCTGCTCACAAACTCAGGTAAGTTACTGCCTCCATTATCCTACCTCATGGCCGGAGCAAAGTTGGTAATGCATTTAAACAGCACTTGTTACCCATTATAGAAAGCAGACAAGACAGCAGAGTTTAGGGACCTCACTTAAGGCTGAGGCCCTGGTGTCCAAGTACCACCACACTGTCAACACTGATTCTGAGCCTCACAGAAGCCTCGGGCCCATGCTTCCTATGACTAGATCTCTTACTTGTCTCCTCTAAATCCCCTCCTACCATTTGTACCATTTCCTTCACCAAGGTGTTCTAAGCTGTTAGCACCCTTTGAATTTTTCAGTTTAGTGAAGTAATTATAGTGGTACCATGGTCAATAGATCCTAGCAAATTCTCTCTAGAAAAGTGTGAGCACAATGAAAACACCATTTGTCTTCTCTACTCACCCAAAGTTCCTCAGTCTAGCCTGTTAGCCTGAGTGCTACATTCCAGCTTGGTGTAACTGACCCTTCCATACTCTCCACAATGAATGTACCCGAGTCATGCAGTGGAATGAACATGGGACATTCTGGGAAGGTACACTGTGGCTTTATGATCCCAGGTGGGTTTTGTCACCATTCCAACATGCTCCTGCACATCCATTAGCTAAGGTGACATTGCTGCAGTCTCTACTTCCCAGCACTGATAATCTTTGAGTAAAGACTATGAACAATGACCATTTCCTAGAACTCAGCTCCTTCATCAAAGGACTTGCCTTATTCAGAAGAGCCCATTCTCCTATGCAGTGATAAAAGCTGTTTGGCTTAAACCATCTTTGTTTTTTTTTATAGCAATCAAAAGGTGAAAGTTGTATCTTCAGCCTGAGATCTTAAAAATTGAAGCCTTTCCAGAGGTTGCATTCAAATCCTGCTTTTAGCATGCTAAATTCTCAAAAACAGTCAAAAACACACTAAGACATACTCAACCAAGCCCTTTCAGTCTTATCCTGATTAGCTGCTAAACTAATTCTAAGGGTCATTAGCCAACTGGAACCATCTTTGAATCCAAGCAGTTTTACCAGCTTTTATTATAAACACCAGCACATTTCAAGTTTCCTCTTTTTGATCACAAATATAGGACTGTTTTCTTCTCCTCCTAAGTATACAGCATTGAGACACAGCATCCGGGCTTTCCAGCTCTTACAGACATTTCCATTCACCAAGTGCAGGATGGGCACCCACAGACCACACCCTCAGCTGCATCCTTTGGCATCTGGATTGCAGGGACGTGGACTCCAAGATGAGGTCAGTCCAGTTTTGGATTCCAGGATCACCTGAAAAAGATGCCTCCCACTGTTAAAAGGCTGCACATCTGGAGTTTGGGCCTGGAGCCGCCTTCCTAGGGCCCCAGATGGCTCACCCCTTCCTGTCTGAACATGGGGTCAGGGCTTTCCAATTGGAGGGGGAAAAAGTGTCAATGGTGCGAGAAGTGGGCAAGCTGAGCAAGGATGGCCAGATGGCCACTGGCGGGCCATGAACTTACATTTTCCCTTGGAAAGGGTGAAGCTGTGGGTTGGTTGGTGGTGCTACATGATCTTATTCTTACTTAGCTTAATCTATGATAGTCTAAGTAAAACCCAAGATTCTAAGTAAGCTCTGTGCTAAAACAAATTTCTTAGAAAGTTTCCTCAAATTTAGATTCCCGAATCAAGTGTTTTGAAAATATTTTGGTAAATAAAGGGCCAAATAAAATCTATCTGGACAACAATTTCAAAACTTAACACAACTCCCTATCTAGACCACTCTCTGGTTGGGGGGACAAAGGATGAGAGACAGAACTCGGCTCATCAGTGCCCTGGAAGGGGGCATAATCTAGAAGACTTAACTTCAACTCTCCGGGTGGTGGTGGTCCTCTCAGATGGGATTTTTACAGCATTCAGGAACTCGTGTCACCCTCTCAGTAAGGTCAACTGAAACTGGACACAGAGGGGAGGGACCGACCTGGTGCCTGAGTGCAAGTATCCCTGAAAGCTGGAGGCCTCTTCTCACCATAGCAAGACTGGTGGCCAGGATTCCAGTCGTTGCCCCTCAGCAGCCTACAGGGTTGCACCTGGGGAATGAAGGGCCAAAGCTCTGCCTGTCCAGCCCAATGTTGGAGGCTGTGCAGGACATACTGCATGACGGCATCCTCCCACACTGAAAAAAGAATGTCAGGGGGAGGGGGCCCAGAAGCCACCCTCTATTCCCTGGAACACCCTTTGCATCAATTCCAGGGTTGGGCTCATATATAGGAAGGGGCGTGGGGTGGACCGAAAACAAATGCAATAACCTGGGTTGCTGGGGTGGGGTGACTAAGAGAGGGATGGTGGACAGGAGGCAAAGTACTTTTTCTGATCCATTTGTGTCCCTAACTCTGTGGGTGAAGTTCCTTTGTGAGCATTGAATGTGTATAGCCATCACTGAGCTGACTGTCTCGGTCATTGAAAAGAACCTTCCAGGTCTCGGTTGAGCCCTGTTGCCATCTGTGTGACTACTAGGACTTTGCCTAGCCGCCTCCTCTACGGGCAAACAACCAGAACCATGTCTTACAAAGAACAGACTCCAAAAATATATATAAATAAATAAAAACCTTAAACATTCTTACAGGGATCTTAAAGAACAGAATACATGTTAAAAACTTCAGTAATTTATATCAATTTTAAGCGGTACGTTATATACAATGGGGGAAAAAACACATGCATAGTCCAAATACAATGTTGAAAACAGCATTTTCATTAACAAAAACCCGGAACACTAAGTGTTAATACCATATACATGAATTCAAGAAGGACCACCCTTTTTGTCTGTTGCACACAGTTTATTTAACAATATGATATAAGAAATGAGTTGGTACTTTACCATCCTATACAGTGATTGAATCTTCTTGAATTTTCTTATTTATAGTAATTATAGCGCTTGCATGATTTACACTAGAATTGCTTTTCCTCATTTCAAGTTTCACATAGAAGAAAGAATGCTCTTCTCTATTAACATTAGCATGGTCTAAGAGAGTGATCATCCCTATTTTTTGTCTAAAACCAGTTTTATCAGAGAAACAAAGCAACAATTTCTACATCTGCAAGACAAGAGTTTGGCTTAAGCCAATATGTATAGATAGATGTGTGTGGGTGTGTATGTGTGTGCACGTAGGAGCCAATTCCTATCGTCCAGGGGTAATACTTGGAGAACGCCCACAGAGTTCACAATAGAAAAAATCTTCCCGCAACGTCAGAAAGTTGTCGGGATACATTATAAGCTTGCATTATTTCAAGAATCAGTTCTGAATATTATTTTTCTTCTCACTTTTAAACATAAATGTTTAAAGTCTTGAAAATACAAATAAAAAATATGGATATAATGAACTTGTTTTTCCCATTAAAAAAAGGCATGAGTCACCAGCAATGACGACAAAAAATCCAAACAACCCCCCTCCCCCCAAAACAAAAAAAAACAAAAACAAAAACAAAACAAAAAGAGAGAGAGACCAGATATTTAAATCAACTGGTTTTTAACAAAAAAATATATTCTTTGTATTGTTTCTTTAAACAGCAATCTACCCTTCCGTGGCCTGGAAGTAGCAGTTCCATCTAGGAATAAAAAGAACCTAGATGCTTGGATTTCAGTACAAAAGGTCCAAGAACATGAAAGGAAAAAAAAGTGATGCTCTCATAATGCTACAAACCCTCCACAAACTTTTCTAGGGTGTCTCCTGTGGTGTCGCCAACCAGGGACAGCTCATTGGACAATGCACTCCTGTTGGGGGTATTCAACTGTGGTAGCATTGCACTCTGTTCGGGGTTCCCCAAGTGTCCCTGATCTATGGAGCTGGCCATGGTGACTGCGAGTCCTGGGTGGGGAGAACCAGTCTGGGGTGAGACGTGGTGTGGTGAAGGCTGGGGCTGTATCCGTGGTGATGGGCTGGAATGTGGAGGCTGGGACTGGGGCCGTGGAGACTGGACAGGGGCCGGAGACCGCACCTGGCTACTAAGGGATGTGGCCATCTGCTGGCCAGGGAGGTGCGAGGCCTGTGGCTGTCCTGAGAGCATGTGCTGCTGGGGGCTCATGGGGTTTGGCTGGCCTGGGGACCCAATCTGCTGCTTCATCTGTTGCTGCTGCAGAATCCGTTGCTGCAGAGCTTGCTGGATGTTGGGGGTGTTGTCTGTGCCCAGGCCAGGCTGCCCCATCTGGCTGAGCTGTCCCATCTGAGCTGCCATCTGGCCCATGGAGTTGCCCTGCATGGGCAGGTGCTGCTGCATCCGCTGCTGCTGCATGGCTGGGGGATAGCCTCCAGGTCCTTGAGGCTGCTGGAACTGGCCATGTCCTGCCATGCCTGCAGCCATGCCAGCACTGCCCTGCTGTTGCTGTTGCTGCTGTTGCTGCTGTTGCTGCTGCTGCTGCAACAGCTGCCTCCGCAGAATCTCTCTATACTGTGGGTTCATACTCGCCATGCTGGGGTTGTGTCCTGGGTTCATGATGTTCAGGGCCTGACCCTGGGGATTCAGGCCTCCCATTGCTTGCTGCTGCGGAGGCACACCGGGCCGTGGCCCACTGGCTTGCATGGCATTCAGGTTCTGCAGGCTGGGCTGCTGGTGCAGGCCAGGCTGGGGCTGCAGGCCAGGCTGGGCCTGGAGGCTGGGCTGGGGCTGCAGACCGGGTTGACTGGCCACGTACTTGGCTGTGCGCTGTTTGATGAAAGCTGCCATCAGCTGAGGGTTTGATTTGAGGATGTTGAGCACCTGCTGCTGCTGCTGCGGGGAGCTAGGAGACTTCAGGGTCCGCAGCAGGTCCTGCAGGGCGCCTGGCGAGATGCTCCGAGGCGGCTGCACGTTAGGCATCCGTGGTCCGGCTACAGCTGGTTGGGCCTGCATAGACATCACGGGTCTGGGCATGCCCGGCATCGATTGTTGCTGGGGGATGGGTGCTGGCTGCCACTGACCAGGGGGCAGGTTGGGCATGACAGGCCCACTGACCTGGTTGGGTCGGGGCACATTCAGGCCCACAGGGGCCATCTGGTTCACAGGAGTCACCATGCCTGTGCGCCCTGGGGGCATGCCGTTGTTGATGTTCACCCGATACAGATGCTGCTGCTGCTGAGCCTCACGTTCAATCTGCCGGGCTGCTTCCACCGCTGCAGGTGGTGGCTGGGCGGGGGGTGGTGGGGCTGGCACCTGGTTGGTGGGCTTCCCAGTGGACACTGTGGTGGGGGGCTGAGTTCGGACCACGCTGGAGAAACCGGCTGGTGACATGCTCACAGGCGAGGGCTGGGGCTGCGTTGGGGGCTGTGGTGTCTGGGGTGTGCTAGGTTGCTGTGTAGGGGTCCCGGGTGGTGCTGAGGTAGGGGAAGGCAGGCTTTGCTGAGGCACGTTGCGGGTGTTCATGGTGGCCATTCGCCGGCGCATGAGCTGCGCTTGCTGCAGGCGGTGCTGGATTTGCTGCTGGCGGAGCTTGTGTTTGATGTTGAGGCAGAAGGGCACGGGGCATTTGTTTTCTTGGCAGTGTTTGGCATGGTAGCAGCAAAGGGCAATGAGCTGCTTGCATACTGGGCAGCCTCCATTGGTCTTGCGCTTGCAGCCCTTGGTGTGCTGTACAACCCGCTTCATCTTTTGGCAGGACGGCAGCGAGCAGTTGGCATTGCGGCACTGGCAGGCATGCACCAGGGACTGGATGCAGCGCTGGATGCTCAGGCGCCGTGACTCCTGGGGGCTCTTAGACTGTGGCTCACCCTGGCTGCCGCCCTCGTCGTCCAAGCCCAGTCCCCACTTCACCATCTTGTGGGTGTGGCTCTTTGTGTTGTAGCAGTTGATGCAAAGGTCATAGTCCTGCAGACAAAGAAAGGGGTCAGGCTAGCATCAACACGTGGCCCAGCATTACCAGACATCCCAACCACCCCCTGGAACCTTCACTTCTGGGAACTCCTCCACAGCCCAAAAGGCTCCATCTACTTGCCCTCACCCCACACTCTTTCAGGGATCCTCAGGAACCCCCTCGCTTTTCCCAATCTTGTGAGCAGGTACATAGGCTCACCCATGCATATGATGTGTGGCTTCATGTCCACCCAAGGCTTTCGAGTACAGTGGTGGACACTGGTTCCCCTTTCCTTCCTTCCTCTGTACCCTGGGAATTAAACCCAGCCACCCCACTCCCACGCCTGGCCTGGGCAGCCTGACAGTGAAGGAATGACTGCTACAATACCCATTTGCTTCCAAGTGCCTGCCACATGAGCATCTGAGGTACCACAGACCTGAGTTCCTAGAGACTGGGTGCCCTCAGTGCATCCCCAGAGCTCTGCAGGGCGGTCCAAGCGGGCCCTGGAGCTAAGAGGCCTTCATCAGGAGAAAGGCCCTCTCGCCAAATTTCTAAAAGGCGCCTATGTCTGGAGACAGACAACAGGTGCTAGAGCAGAGAATGAAACCCTATGGCCAGGACTAATAACCTTTTCATAATAAAGACGTGAAAATCCCAGCAGTAGGAAATGAGAGGGAGACAAAAGTAGGTTGGAAAAATGTAGGAAATAAAGATGAGGAGGGCATTACAAAGGCTCTGCTCTTCCTCTGAGAGATCACAGAGCCACTTCCGTAGGGCCCACGACCGTGGAGATCATCCTGGAGGCCAACATTGGACTGGGAGGAGTCTATGATTGTCTGCAGTTGGGGAGATGAAGGGCTCAAAATAGCCTGGCTCACCCCATGTGAGGGACCCATCTATGCAAGAGAAAGACCTCGCCCCTTCACACAGGTACAAGACTTCTGTAGGGAGAGCCAGTGTGGCATGGCCATGGGGGTCCAACCAGGACAAGGGAGAATGGTTACGAGACAAAGTTCTGGAAGGATCAAAGCACTGCCAACGCCTCTCCTGCTCTCTCCATGCTCCTGCTCTGGCACTATGAGGACTGTAGATGTGCCCGATACAGAGCCGGGATTAATGAAACACAGGAAATGACAAGTGCCTGTGGTTGTCTCCTCATCTGGACAAGTCAGTGCTCCCTGACTCCCAGGAAGACAAGCTTGTCCTGCCAAGGGGGTCCTGTCACTGTCATGCTCAGTTTGGTCACGACCAGACCATGCTCCACGAAGGGAGACAGGCTTCTTCTTATCCTGAATGTCTGGTGTTGAACCTAGTGCAGTCATATAGCAGAAACCCAATCAATAAGAGTTAGATCTTCTTATGTGTGAACTAAAACAAAACAATCTATCTCATAATCAACAGTGTCCTTAGAAGAGCAGTGGTCATTTTTTCTCCCCTGAGAAGTACCAACTGTTTAATAGTTCAACCTAAAATGCAAATGCATAGACCACAGAGGGCTGGGAGCAGCCAAGGGGCCCTAGACTCGTGGAACATACTAGCTCTGCCAGTTCTGTCAGAGTGAGGCACAGGGAGGGAGATATGGGCCTACCTCGCACACGGTACAATGCCAGCGTGTCTCCACATGGTGCTTGCACTCATTGCAGGTGTAGACAAAGCGGTCCTGGCCCTGGGTGTGTAACTCCACCAGCATGCACAGCGTGGACCACTTGGACCGCCTCAGAGAGGAGAATTCCCAGTGCTTGTCCCTGGCGAGGGTGAGGAAGGCATCGCGTCCATCCATGAGATCGCAGCTAAGCAGGGGGTCGGGGTCAACAATAGGGGGCAGCGTATTGATGACAGGTCCAGCATGGAGGTGGATCACAAAGAAGACCTGCAGGAAGAACAGCGGAGTATGTCAGCCCACAGAGAGCAGTGCTGAGGAGGGCTGTCCCCCTACAGGGTCCTGGGCTACCTCAGCCTGTAGAACTGAGACTGTGCTGAGCCTAACACCTGCTGTCTCAGGAGTGTGTCAAAGGTCCAATTCCCTGGGGATGAACTGACTTGATGATGCATTGTGTGGTGTTATCCAACCAGCCAGGTCTGCCTTCTAAGGGCTGGTCCTCCCACTGTGTGCACCAGACAAAATGTCACCAGGCCTTTTCCCTTCTCTTGGCCAGGGGTAGGGTTGTGGCTTTTCCAGCAACCCCTCTCCTTTATCTTGGTCCAGAAGGGCACAAATGCTGGATCCTGTGGCTTGCTCTGTGTCTCACCTCTTTGTGTTTCTCCATGGTAGCATAGAGCTTCTGGGACAAGTCGTTGGACACGTTGGGCATACTGGGTTTCTTCTTGTTGGCCCGGCTGATACTGCTTTTATTTTTGTTGGTTTTCTTGTTGTTCTTTTTCTTGGCATTCTTGCTGTCACCCTGGCTGCCCTGCAACAGCACAAACTTGTCAGATAAGCCCAGCCTCCTCCTCCAGGTCCAATATCTAGCTGGGACTCCCAGCTCCAGGCCCTGGACTGTGGATGTGCTCAACATAGAACCAGGTTTAATGGAACACAGAAAATAAAATAACAAGTGCCTGTGATCGTCTCCTCATCTGGACAAGTCAACACACACACACACACACACACACACACACACACACACACACCACTTTGGGTACTGAAAGGAGTGTCACTCTAGGAAGCACACTTTGCAGATCTCTACCTATATGGGCTGTGTAAACACACTACTGCCTTCAGAAGAAACTGCAGCAGGAAAAGTGATGAGGATGGAAGCAGGGCCTGTATATTCAGCAAGACCCCAATGGGCACAGTGATGATACATAAACACAGAGCCTGTATCATGAAGGCCATAGAACACGTTACCTCTTGAGGGAAGAACACACATGGGATGCTAATTTGGAATCTAGCAACAGAGGAAGCAATTTTACATTGTTTCAAGTCATCCCACTGGACACCTGCAGTTCCATGGCATATCCTGCATGCTCAGTGGCTTATTGGAAGACTCCAAATATCCACGAGTGAGAGAAGTGGGAAAGGTGCTAATGAAGAAGCCACTGCATGGATAGGAGCAAGGACTCGAGAGGCTACAGGACATCTTCCAGACCCTGCTCCCATTCCCCAGGCCTACTCAGGCCTGAAATACACCCATTAGTGTTGCAATTGACTAAGGGGTTTTGCTGCTCAGTTAAAATGCTCCTACTCTGGGAAGAACTCAGACTTAGTAATCCAGGTTTCAAGGTGAGAATGCTCATTTGGTCTGGTCCAAAGAACTTAGTTTATAACCAGCGGAGAGAGAGAAAGAGATAGGAGAGAAGGATGGGGGGAGAGAGAAATACACACACACACACACACACACAAGCTGAGTGCTCAAAGGAGTGACACTTTAGGGGAAATGCAGTTGCACTCCACCTCTACCACCACTACCACTACCACCACCACCACCACCACCACCACCATCTCAGAGAAAGATCCAGAAGGGGACTAAGGAGTCCTGACAACTGAATGTAACGTGGACCCAGATCAGAAAAGGTCACTGATACAAACTAAGACACTGAATGAACTTTGGACTCTGGTTAACAATGATGTATCGATATTGGTTCAGCAATTGTAACAAATGCAGCACACAGATTTAAGATGCCAGGTACTAGAATACATGTAACTCTGTATCATCTGCTCAAGTTTTCTGTAAGCCTTTATTTTAAAATATATAGCCTATATTTTATTATTTTTAAAAAATATTTTTATTTATTTCAGAGGAAGGAAGGAAGGAAGAAAGAGGGGGAGAGAGAGAGAAACATCAACGATGAGAGAGAATCATTGATTGGCTGCCTCCTGCAAGCCCCCACTGGGAACAGAGCCCACAACCCAGACATGTGCCCTGATCAGGAATAGAACCACAACCTCCTGGTTCATAGATTGATGCCTAGCCACTAAGCTACACCATCTTGGCTAAAGTCTATATTTTAAAAGTTATAAAATATGTAGATTTACTTTACAGTTTAGAAAACATAGCCAAACAATAAATTATATATATATATATATATATTGCCACCAAAGCAATAGCAGCTATGCACATTTACTTTGTGTATTTTTCTTTACAAAGTTTGCAGTTATACACAAGTGCTTCTCCACTATGGCAAGCACCTTTCCATGTCTCTTAAGATCACTTAAAAAAAAAAAAAAAAAAGATCATTTTTAATGGCAAAGCATCATTCCATCACAAGTACTGTCCGTAACTCAGCCAATCCTTAGTTAAGTGACTGGACACCCAGAATGGTGCCTCCATCCCTCATCACACGCAAATCTATGGTTAGCAATGACTGGCTCAGGCATTAGCCTTTGTCTATTTCTATATCCCAGAAAATCCCACCAACATGGGCCAGAGGAAGGCAATCGAGGTACATGTCCTTGACTGGGAATCAAACCCGTGACTCTTTAGTCCTAGGGCCAACGCTCTAAACACTGAGCAACTGGCCAGGGCTCCTCTGGGATATTATAGGAACTGCAACATTAACATGTCTGCAGGCAATTCTTGACTTCTTCCCCCAATATGCTCTCCCTTTTCCTCTTCCCTCAGGTAGAGGCAGCAACAGACACAGGGGCAACCCTGACCCAAGATTTTCCTTACATGCCACAAAGATCCACCCAAAATTCTGGGGCTGCTATTGTCAAAATAAACAACGTATTTCCCACAGCCTCTACAGCTACGAGCCAAAACACCAAGTCTTACTGGACACCTATATGGGCTCAAAGCATGGCACACTTGCTTACAACTCCAATGCTTAAGTTTCTCCTTCTCCTGCTGGAAGCTTCTTCTCTCCAGGACCCTCTGGATTCCTTTTCACCAGGTCAGTCTCTGCTCAGATGCCTCTGCCCAGACAAGTTCCTCCCCCCATTCCCTCCTAATTCCCTGTATTTTCTTTTCTCCGTATCTTGCACCACTATCTCCGAATGTGCTAGGCATGTGTTTTTGTTTCTCCTATTAGAACATACACCCCTTGAGGGCGGGGATGGGGATTTCCTTAGGTTTCAGTGCACTGCTTAGGCCCATGCCTGCACACAAAGTTGAGTACGTGAGTGCGGACACCACAGAAAGAGCTTCAGGTCTATGTGTTTAGTCTGTAAAATACTCTTTTAAAATCAATTGATTGCTCCCTGGCTGTGACACATTTGTTTCTGTCTCCCATCTGTTCTTGGCTCCCTGGCAGGGTGCCCACCTCTCTCATTTTTCTGTATCTTGGTCCTCTGTTATGCCCAGAAATGCTGAAGTAAGCACCTCCTGTCCCCTTCTAGGAGGTAATGTATCTCTAGTGTCCACATCTCAGCTCACCCAGCAACCAGTGTGGTTTGTGTTTTCAAGCCCCAGACCTATTGTGTGTAGTGACAAGGTGAAGTTATGCATGAAAATACTGCCACACATAAAAAAAGGCCACACCCTGTGAACTCAACAGCATAAGTACACTCTCCAACTTGCTAGAATTCGTCCTCCAGCGCACACATCTGAGCCACCAGCTTTCCAGGGGAGTGGGGTAGTGGGACGTAGGGGCTTTACCTCTGTAGTCTCACTAGCTGCAGTGCTCTCTTCCTTCTTCCTCTCTTCTTCTTCTTGTTCCAGCTCCTTAATGCTCTCCTCCAACACATTGGGCCAGAAGTCACCCTCAAAATAGGGCAATTCCTTGGCACTGGTGAGCCTGTCTTCAGTTGCTTGTTTGAAAATGTCCTGGAGAGTAAACAAAGCACAGCAGTGAGACAGAGACCCAAGCAAAGCTCCTGAGGAGGTGGAGTAGGGCCATGGCACAGAAGAGGATTCTGGTGCAGCATATTCCCATGGTACACAATGGCCAAGATCAGCCAATTTAAACAGATGACCTGACAGAACTGCTTTCAGACTGCCAGCTAGAAATCTTGATAGACTATAGATAAGAAGCTTTTACATTTTCCACTTTTTCCTCCTTTGGCTTTCTGATCCTCATAAATGAATACAATCTTATATACTAAAGAGGTAACATGCAAATTAACTGTTACGCTGTACCCCCTGCCCAACGAGGCTTAACTGGGGAGTTTAGGCTGTGCACCCCGCCTGGCAGAGCTTTATGGGAGACCTCAAGGCACACCCCCCTGCCCTGGCACTGGGCCAGGGGACCTCAGGCTGTGCACCCCACCCAGGGGGGCTTGATGAGGGACCTTAAGGCAGGCCTCATGCCCCGGCACAAAGACGGGGACCTGAGGCTGTTTCTCCTGATCTGATGCCAGGACAGGGGGCCTAAAGATGCACTGGGGAGCTTGAGGCTGCGCCTCCCACCCAGGGGGGCTTGACAGGGTTGGGGCTGGCTGGGTCTGGGTCTCATGTGATTTTGAGGTGCGTGTGGGTGGGCAGGGACTTGACTCTAGGTCCCGCGGCCTGCCCCAGACTCTGACAGAAGTAAAGATTTCCATGTACATTTCACTAATTTTCCTTCATTTCTGACACTTCCATTATAGAGAAAGGGCAAATAGCAATTTAAAAATATTTCCTCTAATTAATCCCCCCCTTTAAATATATTTTAATTTTAATTTTTTACAGAGAGAAAGGGAGGGGTAGAGAGTTAGAAACATCGATCAGTTGCCCCCCTGCACACTTTCCACTGGGTATGTGTCCGCAACCAAGGTACATGCCCTTGACCAGAACCTAACCTGGGACCCTTGAGTCCGCAGGCCAACGCTCTATCCACTGAGCCAAACTGGTCAGAGCTAGTTAAGTCCCTTTTAATGTGCACAAATTTCATGTACTGGGCCAACAGTTCTAACATATGTGAATGTGAGAGAAAAACACCTGAAAGTATGTAAATTAGTGATGACAAAGCCAGAATGCCCTCCTTCAGCAAGCACCAGATACCTTGTAGTCATGGATGATCCGCTCTGCAAAAGCCTTGTCCAGCATCTTCTTGTACCACTCCTGCAGGCGCTTTGGTTTTGGGATTTTTTGATCAGGGGGGTGGCAATGGAAGATGTAGTCATCTCCTTCACTTGGGGGACAGGCCCAGATGTGTCCTGTTACATACCTGCAGGACACACACACATAATTCAGATGAAAATGTTGAGCATAGCTTTCAAGGAGTAACAGCTGAGGAACAGGGACCAAAGAAAGGACAGAAATAACTATATATAAAGAAAAAGGAAAGCAAAGAAATGACCACAATGCTTGTGTGGCAGAATAGATAAGACATTTAGAGAGATTCCAAACCAGTGTGCCAGGAGTCGGGAATGCGTGGGTAAGGCCAAAAATCTCTAGTGTGCCAACGCACACCTGGAAGTCAGTCCTAAGATGCTTCTTTCTCAGGCTGTGGAAGTTGGGCAGGGGCCTAGCCTGTAAGGGAACCTATGAGCACAGGAGAAAGCCTAGGAAGACAGAGACTCATTAGGTTTATCAAATGGCTTTTACCCAGGGATACACTGAATTTCAACTACTTTCGTCTGCACATATGAAAGGCAGTTGGATATTTCTAAGGATTAAAGTTAAAATAAATGTTATTCATTCTGTTTAAGACATTTCAAATACCTCCAACTTTTTCAAATATGGGAAAGGAATATGAAAGATCTAGAACATGACAACAGATATAAAGAATTCAGAGGCAAGAAACCACACCTTATAGGTTTCCATTCCTACAAAACATTGAGAAAAAGCAAATTTATGGGGACAGAAAGTAGAATAGTGGTCACTGGAGTTAGGGGTAGGTCAAGCATTAAGAGCAAATGAGCAAAGGGATCTTATTGGGGGATGACAATGTTCCGATACTGATTAAGGCTGATGGCTACACCACTCCATAAAGTTACTAAATGTCAGTGAAGTGTACACCTGAAATAGGCTAATTTTATATTATATAACATATGCTTCAATAATTTTTTTTTTAAAAAAGACACCAGAGCCCTGACCAGTTTGGCTGAATGTATAGCGTTGGCCTGCAGACTGAAGGGTCCCAGGTTCAACTTCGGTCAAGGGCATGTACCTTGGTTGCGGGCACATCCCCAGTGGGGAGTGTGCAGGAGGCAGCTGATTGGATGTTTCTCTCTCATCGATGTTTCTAACTCTCTGTCCATTTCCCTTCCTCTCTGTGAAAAATCAATAAAATATATTTAAAAACAAAACAAAACAAAACACAAAAAGACACCAGAATGGAAAAATAATGAAAAGAATGCAGAAGGCAGAAAATGTGTATGCATTGTGCTTAGAAGCCCTGAGAACATAAGAGAAGCTGTGGAGGCTTAGAAATCCAGCTAAGGACGCTAAAATAAAAACACATCATACTTAAAGAAACATTCTCATTATTTCACAAACTAAATATATAGTGAAAATTAAAAATGGAGCTTTAGGAAACCAAATGGTGGCATAGGTGAATACCTAAACTGCTGCCTCGCACAATTTCAAAACTACAGCTAAAAGACAGAATGGACATCATCCAGAACCACAGGAAAGCTGGCTCAGTGGAAATTCTACAACTAGAAGGAAAGAGAGGGGCTCACGGAGACTCAGAGGAGCTGCAAAAAGCCAAGGTACAGAGACATGCACATAGAGAAGATGGACGGCAGAGTGCCTGGCTGGCTTCCTCAAGCGGGAGGGTGAAGGAAACTGCTGCTCACACTGAACCCCAGTTCTGACTGCACTGAACCCCAATTCTGGGCAAGACTTATATGAGGGAAGTCTGGACTGTTGTGAAAAGGGAGGAGTGCATGGAAATTTAGGGGAGCCATGAAAGGCAGAGGGTCTGGAGGCATGTGAGCACGAGTGTGCACACAGAGGACTGACTGCTGATTGTGCCACTGGCTTTCTCTAGCAGGAGGAAGACAGAACCTCCCAACTGCATTGAAATCCAGTTCCAACTGCACTGAACCCCAGTTTTGTGCGAGACCCTGGGGACCTAGATTCATACGGGTCCCAGAGCGCATGGAAACTCAGGGGAGCCAGAAAGGCAGAGGTCTGAAGGCGCGCGAGTGCACACAGAGAGGGCTGCAGCGATTACTGAGGGACACTAAGACCCAGGGGTTGCGTAAGGCAGGGCTGATGGGAAGCCAAGGCTGTCTGGTCAGCCCTGAGACTCCGCCCCATCCACACTGAACACAGAGGCTTTTGCAATTTTGCAAGTCTTTGTATCATAAGGCTGACTCCAGCACAGATGTTCTCCCCGAGTAGACACAGCTGATCCTCACAACCAACTGACTTGGAAGTCAATTCCTCCCAGTGATACCAACAACTATCAAGACTTAACTACAACGAGGCTATACACACAGTCCACAAAGGGGTGCACCAAGAGAGTCCACCTCAGGTAACTGGGGAAGCGGAGCTACTGGACACCCGGCACACAAAATTACTCTACCAACTTAGGGAAGTAGCAAAAATGCGGAGACAAAGGAACAGATCACAAACGAAAAAAATGGAGGAAAACAAATGACTGGATATAGAGTTCAAAACCACGCTTATAAGGTTTTTCAAGAATCTCCTAGAAAAGATGGATAAATTTAGCGAGACCTAAGAGGAGATGAAAAAGGACCAACTAGAAATTAAACATACTCTGACTGAAATAAAAAATATTATATAGAGACCTAACAGCAGACTAAAGGAACGCAAGAATCAAGTCAAAGATTTGAAATACAAAGAAGCAGAAAACACTCAACTGGAAAAGCAAAAAGCAAAAAGAATCCAAAAATTGGAAGACAGTGTAAGGAGCCTCTGGGACAACTTCAAGCATACAAATATCAGAATTATGGGGGTGCCAGAAGAGAGAGAGCAAGATACTCAAAACCTATTTGAAGAAATATTGACTGAAAACTAACCCCACCTGGTGAAAGAAATAGACTTACAAGTCCAGGAAGAACACAGAACCCCAAACAAAAGGAATCCAAAAAAGACCACACCAAGACACATCATAATTAAAATACCAAGAGCAAACGACAAAGAGAGAATATTAAAAGCAGCAAGAGAAAAACAGTTCATTACCTTCAAGGGAGCACCCATATGACTGTCATAGATTCTCAACAGAAACTATGCAGGCCAGACGGGAGTGGCAAGAAATATTCAACGTGATGAACAGCAAGAACCTACAACCAAGATTACTCTATCCAGCAAAGCTATCATTCAGAATTGGAGGGCAGATAAAGAGCTTCACAGATAAGAAAAAACTAAAGGAGTTCATCAACACCAAACCAGTGTTATATGAAATGCTGAAAGGTACTCTCTAAGAAGAGGAAGAAGAAAAAGGTAAAGATAAAAATTATGAAAAACAAATACATATCTATCAACAAGTGAATAAAAAATCTGATGAACAGAATAAACTGGTGAATATAATAGAATCAGGGGCATGGAAAGGGAGTGGACTGATATTTCTCAGGGGAAAAGGGATAAGAGTGGTATAGGAAGAGACTGGACAAAAATCATATACCTATGGATGAAGATAATGGTGGGGGCGGGGGGTAAGAATAGAGGGCAGAGTGGAAGCCGGGTAGAGGGGAGCTTTGGGTGGAAAAAAGAGGAACAATTGTAATAATCTGAACAATAAAGATTTGTTTTTAAAAAATGGAGCTTTAATTAGTTCTGGATAATCTGAATGAAACTCACCCCAATTTCTTCACATATTCTAAATATCCAATAAGGATCTCATGGTAAACAGCTGTCCGCAGGCATCTGGGCCGGAAGAAATGAATACTGTCCAGATAAGATATGTACACACGCCTGGGGGTGGGAGAGAAAAATTAATCAACAGTTCGGGGTTTCCTGAAATAAATTTTGTTCAATAGCATTTACACTAACCACAAAAAGGATATAAAAACATAAGAAAACTCCTATCGCCAACTGCCACTGCCAATCAATAAAATGGAATCCAATTTCATCACCAATGTGAGAAGCAATGGCATCTCATCATTCACCACTGAGAACCAAGGATAGATCAGGGCAAATTAAGAAGATACATTTTTAAATTCCTTCTTACCCAGATTCTAGAATGAACATAGTGATACTTTTATAGTGATACTTTATTTATTTATTTTTTTAGGTGCATCAGAGAATGTCCAGGCTCATGGAATGGTTCCCACCCCTTTCTCTGTGGCTCTACATGCCTCAGGTAGGACAGGGACAACAGCAAAACCCGAACCAGGATCCATGAGTACTCAAAACACAAAACAGGCTGAAATAGTCATATAAACCCTCACAGCCCACTGGCTTAGAGGAAACATAAACTAATTTGCTTAATCAATAGTGGATTATTTAATTTAAACCCAGCTCTAAAGCACACAGGTTCTCTAAGACACATAGAACCTTAGTGTATTACAAGACAGCATGACACCCCTTGAAAGGAGATAGAGGACTACCTTGTGTTAGGAGGCGGGCAATCAGAGCCATATTCTTGGACATGCATTCCAAAGAAGCATACATCCACTCCATCAATTTCCTCAAAAGCAAAGAGAGCTTTGGTTCGATAGGGGAAAGATTCAGACATTTCCCCAGAATCCACAAACCTGAAATAAAAGTCAGAATCTGATGTTTGCATATGTCATTGTTCATAAAGTGCTTTATAACCTAGATCTGCTGCTCTAAACCCGCTCAGGGTACAGGAGATAAAAGAAAGGCTTGTCACTTCTGACCACCAGCCCAGAGCTCTTACCACTAATGTGAGCAGCTTGGAGATTTGATCCCATTCTTTGTGACAGTTTCACTTGATTGGGAATTTTACCTTCTCTAATGCATTTGGGATAGAAAGAAGGCCTTACAACACACTAACCACTGAAAATCTTTTAAATTATGCAAAAAGCCTTGTCAGATAGAGGAGCTTTTGTTAAGTAGGTGGGGTAAGCACTGGGACAGTGCTGTTTTAGAAAATAGCACAATGTCTGCACACAAACCGTGACTTCATCCCAGGCTTGACTTCCACAGTCTTATCTGAGCTGGCCACCACTCGAACAAAGACCTCCCCGGCTTCAGGATGATTCTGTCGCCGCAAAAACTTGTTGACTCGGTCTTCCAAGTGGTTTCCCAATCGTGTGGTCTGCAGTCCTGGAAATTTTAGAAGGAGCAGGTGAGAGAGTTTTGTAAGAACTATAGAGAAGGCAACTGAGACCAGTTTCCTTCTTTTCCTTTCAGGGTAATCTGACATATTTTATTTGTTGTTGTTATTGTTGTTGTTTTTTTTGTGTGTGTTTTGATTAATCTTCACACCAAGGATATTTTTTCCATTGAACTTTTTTTTTCTTAAAGAGCAAGTAGAAGAGAGAATCATCAATGTGAGAGAGACACGACTGGTTGCCTGCTGCACACACCCTGACCAGGGCCCGGGAGGAATCTGAAACCAAGGTACGTGCCCTTGGCTGGAATTGAACCCAAGACCCTTTGGTCCGCAGGCTGAGCCAAACTGGCTAGAGCAATTTGACATATTTTAAAAGAATTAATGTTCTGCCCTGGCCAGCTTGCTCAATTGGTTAGGGCAGTGGTTGGCAAACTGTGGGTTGCGAGCCACGGTGTGCCGCTCTGTTGACCAATGAGTTTGCCAACCACTGACCTAGACTCTCAATTCCAATAATTATAGGCTGTTGCTGTTCCTTTTGATTAAGCCCCTATCCCAGTGGTTGGCAAACTCATTAGTCAACAGAGTAGCAAACTGGGAGCTGCAGTTTGCCAACCACTGGGTTAGGGTGTCATCCCATACACCAAAAATTTGTGGGTTCGATGCCTGGTTGGGGTGTGTAGGAGAGGCAACTGATCAATTTTTCTCTCTCACATTGATGTCTATCTCTCTCTCAAAATTAATAAAAACATATCCTTGGATAAAGATAAAAAAAGAGAATTAACATTCTCTAAAACCAGAAGGGACCTAGTTTATCTTATAAATAAGCGTTTTATGAGGGAAAGGTGTACTCTAGAATCTCAGGCAGTCTACATTTTCAAAATTGCATCAAGTGCCTTGATATTTCTATCTTTTTTGAACCATAAGGGGCAGAGGAGCCATGAAGATGGATCTGAATCTGAAAGTGGGGAGCAGGCATAAAGAGGGCCATGCTATGCCCACCAGCCTTCTGTCCCTTCCCCCTGGGCCAGATAAGGCGGAGATCTGGCTCTGGGTGCTCCCATGTAGCTGCTCAAAGTCACAGCTGTGATCCAAGGCTAGAACTCTTAACGGAAGCAGGGAGCCTGCCACTGTTTTCCCTGGAGGTAGTCAGGGCTGCTGTGTATGTGTTCCTTACCCACACTCCCCTTCCTACCCAGCTTTGAGGAGAGTCCCTACTGCAGAGTTAAGACAGAGTGCACAGCACATTCCATGGCTCTGTCAGTGTTCCTATTATAGCAAGTGCACAGACACTGTCTCATATCCAGACCTGCCCCAGCTCCATTCCTGGGTATGTTCCTCTTCCCCTCCAAAATCCTCTCTTCAAGGGACCACCCAAGCTGTGATAAGGCATGTATAGCAAGCTATCCAAAGGCAAAACATTAGGTAAAGCATAAAAAACTCCTTGCATGTGAGGAAAAAAAAAAAGACTAGTAGCAAGAGCTGTTCACAATGATTATTTATATACTAGTAGCCCTGTGCACGAATCCGTGCTCCAGTAGGTAGCTGCCGCCTTCCTGTAGCTCCCCCTGTTCCTCTTCCCCCGCATCACAGCTTGCTGCTCTGCCCCTTCCTATAGCTCTTGGCTGCCTGCTTGTAGTTCGCTGCCCACCCTCTTGCAGATCCATGATTTGGTTGTATTGCAGTTGGTTGTTATGCCTCAGGGAGTAACAGATAATTAGCATATTCCTCTCTTATTATATAGGACTAGAGGCCCAGTGAATGAAAATTCATGCACTGGAGGGTCCCCTCCACCTGGAAGCCCTCAGGGGCAGAGGAGACCCGGAGATCAGGGGAAGGTGATGCCCCCATTACACCTCTGCTGCTGCCACTGCCAGCAGCGCAAGCCTAGGCCGGCCCTGGATACCTGGGCAGCCACCATCTGAGGCTTGCCTCTGCCTTGAGCCAGCCCTGGGTGGCTGAGGGAACTGGGGGACTCTAGAGGCAGGCGTGCTGTCATCTTGTGGCTGTGGCTGCCACCATCTTTGAGGAGGGGTATTCAATTAGCATATTTCTTCTTTAGTAGATAGGATAAAAGGGTTTTAAAGTTTTCTTCTTTATACTGACTAAAGAATATTTACAACAATAAGAAATGTTTTTAAAAAGGTATTTAGGATTTTAGAAGACTCCTTACTGAGGTCAAGAAATATTTGGAAAATTTAGACTAACTTTCTTAATTCCATTTTTCTGTGATAAAATATCAATGGTGGAATTCTTTTGATATATAAGCTATGCCTCAAGAAAAATGATTTAAAAAGAAAAACTCCACAGTTGTAATAAAATAAAAAACACACAGGAAAATAAAAACTTAAAAAGCTATACAAATGCAGGGGAGTGAATTTGTGATCTATTTCACATGCTGATGAAGATGTACCCTGTACATAATTGTGTGGTTACATTCTGGACCCCTTACAATTCTGCACATCCCACACCTGAGACAGCTATCCTGAGAAATGCAGCATTAGCTATAAGGGACAGACCATCTCATCTGTCCTTTGTGAAGCCCCTAAAGAAAAGTCTCACATTCTTGCTCATGTTCTCCCATTGCCCCTCCATGCTGCTGCTGAGTATGTTTTGTTCCCTCGTGAGGAGTTTCCAATCCAAAAGGGAGAACACAACTAAGAAGGAGCACCATAGTGAGGGAATCCCCTTACCTTCAGAAAATATGACCCACACACTATGATTTGCAAATAGCAAACCAAAGGACCTTTAAAACTGGGTCTTTACTTTTTTATTCAAATCACCAGAGTGAAAGCAGGGTGATTCTCATCCATATGATGCACACATGGAGGTGTATTTCAGGTCTCTCAGTGTTTATGCAGTAGGCCTTTCTCCCAGTTAAGGGGGTGGGGCGCTTTTCTTTTTATTTGATCAAATCCTTCGGCTTTTTGCTATCTTACTCTGGGTTTATTTTCTAGGAAGGTTTTTTATAACCCAGCACAGGAAAAATACTCTTACTGTGACCTTGAGTTCACTTGCAGTTGTTTCCTTCTCCTTTAACCATCTGAAATTGAATTGTGTGTGTGGTATAAGGTAGGGAAGTGGCTCTGGATGGATGGTCAGTTGTGACTATCACTCACTGACTACCAGCTGAAAGACATTTTTAATACTCAGTGCAAATATGAATGAGGCAAACTTTCCTTTTGTGATCTACAAAAACTCGGAATACAAGGGATGACACTAGACTTCTAAGATCCTTTTCTGTAAGCAAATATTCTATATCTTGAACACTAAAGCTTATCTACCAAAGGTCCACGTGCCTTTCTCTACCATTCTCTGGACATGGGGTGAGATGATAGCCGGGCCAGCTCTTGGCTCTTCTGTGACCCCCTACACCTCACCCCGGTGCCTTCCAGCTGAAGTTTCTCTTCTAGTGAGGTCTAGCGTTCTTGGGAGTTTAGTTTGGTCACTGAAGCTCTGGCCTAAGCAAGTGTTTCTAAGTTGCTGACTGCTTTAGTGATCTCACTCAGAATGGACCCCTTAAAGTCGAGACAACTACTTTCCCCCAAGGCACATCTGGCAAAGTCTGGAGACATTTCTTACGTTTACCACTCATGAGGATGGAGGTTATTGTATTTAGTAGGCTGCATCTAGGGATGCTGCTAAAATCCTACAAAGCACAGGACAGCCATCATAATAATTATCTGATCCTGAATGTTAATAGTGGCTCAGTGGAGAAGCCCTAATCTAAATATTACAGTAGCCAATAAGAGGTCAATGGTAGAAAAAAGGGGACACGTAATACTTTCAACAATAAAAATTACTGTAGCCAGTGAGTATCTAAGTATCTCAAAACATTTTATAAAAGTGAGTTTAAGTTATAGGTTATCTATGGATTTTATTAACTACAGAGTTTGAACTTGAATTGACAATGACTTGGAAGCCTATGGAATGACTTCCTTTTTGCCTGCTTCACGTCCCCTACTTCCCCCAGCATCTCTCTTCTACTCCCAGCACCTCAGATGACCTGGCTCTTGTTAGAGACACCCTGAGCTGTGTGCTAGTCACCTATCCTGCTGCAGGGAGTACTGGGAAAGTGCATTTTAAGGTTATACTGTAGGTGGCTTTCGTACTCAGGTACTTGATTAACTCAGCCAAAGGTCAGCTTGGGAATGCCATGCTGTGGAAGGTGCCCTCAGTACTTGAGAATCAAGTGGACAAAGGTTACATATTGTACACATATCTATAAAAAAAAATCAGATCTATGAAAAGTTACTTTTAGTAGCAACAGATATCATAAAGAGACACCAGCAGCCACTCTCAAGGCAGCAACATTCCTAAGTCTTTGTGCAGATCAGTCTCCTACCAGTCTTGGATGGATGGCAGCCAATTCCCAGGGAACTTGAGAGGGTCATTCCTCACAATAATAGGGTCCACACCTAGTGATGGGCAAGTAGCTGCCCACACTTGGCCTCAAGACTGAGTGTGTGGTTCAGACAGAACAACGTGTGTGTGTGTGTGTGTGTGTGTGTGTGTGTGTGTGTGTGTGTGTTTTGGGGGAGGTCTTATTTTTAAGCTATTTAAGAAGGATCTGACAAATCTTCACTTTAGAATTCACAAAGTTTACAATGTATCTAAGCTTTCTACACTTGCATCTAAAACATGGATTGATCAAAAAGCTGACTTTGATATCATGATCAGGTCAAATGGTTCTTTAAGGGGAAGACAAAAAACAACAACAAAGTATTAGGAAATAAACTCACAGATAAAAAAATGTTGGACAGGTCATCTATAAAGCCACATGTTGAGAGGAACCAAAGGAAAACTGGGTAATTATATAAGTTTCTACAATGTAAAAGAAAAAGAAATCCTTCCATAACTTACTCTTAGCACTGAATTTGTTTTCTTTTCGAGTTCTGCCAGTTTTCTTCAAGCAGTTGTCACATACAAAGCTGCAAAAACATAATGGGTGTGATTAGATTACACAAAACAGTATATGTTGCCAAACTAGTGAAATGCATCATTAAAATACTTTGTTGGCTGTTTAAATTGCATCATTATACAAAAGTGAAGAGGCAGACTGCTTTGATTCTATAATTCCTAAAGCAGGCAAACACTTAAGACTTAATCTTAGGACCAACTGCCATCTATCGTAATTGCTAAATTCTTGCTGACAACAATGAATGAAATGCAGCAGCAGCAGCAGCAGGCACCCTCCCCTCCACTCTGTTCAAAACTGTTTTCCTTTTCCCAAGATCACAGGAAATTACTCACCCTGATGGCCAAATGATATCATAGTGTAAAACACAAATCTGATGCATTTTCCGGCCACACTCCTTGCAATCAACAAAACTAGAAGACAAAAAAAGCACACTGAATGCACAGGGAACTACAAAACAGAGTGGTCTGCAGGAGCTTGTGAACTATGTTCTCTTGACTTCTTGATTACTTTGAGCATCTGGTATTAATACACCTGTTGATTGATTCAGCCATATTTTAAAAATGCATCAGTATATTTTCTGTGGGAAAAGTTCAAACCCTTCTTTGTACAAATGCCTCATTCCTCTCTTCTCCCAATCTCCTTTGCAAGTAGGAATGAACCTTTACTTTTAAAAAGTACTATCCATCTTGAAGACCAACACTTGCTCTAGGTAAGAGCACACTAAACTGACTTAAGTAATAGAGAACAACACTTCCAATATTATAAACATTTATTCTTAGGCCTAGGCACAGGAAGTGTCTGTTCTGAGTTAGTCACAAAGGTGGGAAGTTCCAAACTAACTAGTAAATAATGGTCCTTATTCAAGTAAACACTGGAAAGCAAGGGGATGATGCACTGAGCCACTTGCCCTCTACTGCAGACCCCACCTAAGCTCACCTGGAAATCTTAAATTGTCAACTTACTTGAAGATCAAAACCTATATTTTAGCCACTCCCTTAGCATCATCACAACTTACAGCTAGTGGAAGTCTTAAGTGGCAAGAAAGTGGGTTCAGGTTCTTCCAATCAGTCTGGACGCTGAGCCCTATTACCTGATAACATGATCAAGTCACTGATCTTCCCACTGTCCTTGCTGAGCAAGGCTTAAACCACAAATCAAGCCTTACCCAGCTTCTCTGTTCCTGCTCTACTGGAGGAAAAAGACACATGCAAAACTGTGCAAAACTGCAGCACCATTAAATGGCACTCCCATGCTGTGTTGCTCTCCCCATTCTATCTGGTGTTTTTCTGAACCTTCATTCCTTCAAGTGCCCCATCACCGTCAACAAGTTCCTTTGCTGAAATTTCAGCAGTTGAGCTCATTCCTGGGTTAAGAATTTAAAAGTTCAGCAAGTAATAACTCTCTCAGCTTCTGTTCCAAAGACACCCCATTCTCAACCCTTCTCTTCTATATTAGGGAAGAGAAATGTAAAAAAAAAAATACGATATTTGTTCTAGATGCCATTTTATCAATTTTGAATTTGAATTTCTCTCCCTTCTATTATTAACCAACTGGTTGATTCTTCTTCCTACATTTTTATTCATGCAGTTACCTAAGCCATCACTTAGACTGGACCTTTCCTCACCCTGCAGTGTGGTCTCTTCCACCAGAAGGCTGTTCAGGTCGGCCTTTCACCTCCTACCTAAGCTGCTCTTCTGAGTCTCCTAACTAGTTCCCCTACTAGGAAGCAAAGTCTTCCTCTCCACTGAATCTATCTCACAAATCTAGCATAATCTTTCCATAATAGAAGCCAATGATCCTCCAAACTGCCTTAGCACACTCAGGAGAAAACTTACAGGTCAAAGAACTGTGTGAGGGCCCTGCACCTAGTTCCTCTCTTCCACATCACCTGGGGCTCCATCCACATGCTCTACCTACCAACCACTTGAGCTTACCGATGTTGGTGCTGAACATCTTATGTTCTTTTACTCCTTTGTGTATAGAATATTCTTCCCATTTCTCAACACCTGATTCCAGATGAGTGTCACCTTCCCTGGAATGCCATCATGCCCAGGAACATGGACCACCATGCTACCTCCTGCTATCTGTGCTATGATCCACCTGTCTCTTGTACTGATGGACAGAGCTCCCGCCTAATAATGAGTATTCCAATGTAATGTATTTTGAAGTTAAAATTTAATATAAATCACAGTGAATCTGAAAAACTGAAGGGGAGGACATAATGTAAACAGGGAGCTGGACAATTAAGACAAATAGTTCACTGGTCATTAATGATCCAGGGAGGTACCTCCTCACGCACCAGGCACTATGCTCAGGCTGGAGTTCTTGTATTCATTGTGTACCCAGCCTGGGCACTACTTGTAGGAGAGATTAAGTAAGCTCTCAATGTAAAGTTAGGTTTCAATATGAGGTCTGGGTGGAAAGTCTGTTTCTTCCATTGTAGAAATAGGCTTCACTGAAGCTAGGGGTTTGGAGCCAAGAGAGGGGAGGTCCTGTTTCTCAGTTCTGGATGCACTTACAGTCACGTTCACCAAACATCAAATGGTGCTGGAGCCTGCGCTCACTAAGCAGCTCTGAAAGTGCATTCAGCACAGCAGTAGAACACAATGGGCCCCTCCACACACTAGGGTGGTCTTAGGACTGGCTTTGGGGACCTGAAGGGGATGTCACACTGAAGAAGAGTTCTGAAGCCTCTTTAGGGGCCATCACAGAGCAAACTTTGCAAACAGCATTCTCACTGAGCACTGGAGGAAAGTCAAATATTTGACAATGGCCTTTGAAAATATACCATACCAAAGACAGTGGCAAAAACATATACCAGGCTTCCCATTTATTATTTTTAGAAAGTGGTTTCTAAGAGGTTTTCTTTCTAAAATTTCCCTTTAAATGATACTAGCACTACTCTACCAAATATTCCTACCTTTGTTTTCTAAAGATTCACACCAAATGGCTTCTTAAAAACACCGATGACCAATTTTTTAGAGAGGTTCTATTAAAACAAATATCCATCTAAATTTTGTTAAAATTCAGTACCTGAAGAGCATGTTACAGAGACATACATATTTAGTGTGAGTTAAAGAAGGATTCATATGTGAAATAACTTCACACAATAAAATTCCACTCAGGGCAATGCATTTACAATGTATTCTCCCACAACTCAATAATAAAGAGGAACCGTTCTTGATCTGAAACTAAAATCTGAAAGAAAGAAATAGCTATATACTCACGGTTCAGGATCTAAGGTATCATTTTTCTTCTTTTCAAACTGATCCTTTGAAATTGTCCTTGTTTAAAAAGAAGTATAAAAAAAAGTTAATTAACTTAATTGATCTCTTAAGTATAGTTTCTAGAATATTATTTTGCAACTAGTTCTTCAAACGGAAAATAATAGCTAAAATCTCAAGTAGATGCAATGATGGCATGAACATATAAAACTCAATTCCACAGGAAGCACCACCATTTAACTTTCTCTATCTTTCTCGGAACATTTCCTCCTAACTATCACCAGCACTTACTACAAGATTTAACTAAGACTAGTAAAAATGTGATGGCAAGATTGTGTTTCAAATTTGTTAATTTTCAATCAAATCTATATGGTGACTGGCTACTAAATTTAATTGATACTGGTGTAACCATTTTTTTTAAAAACTGATATTTAGATAAAAAGGGAAGGGGAGAAGAAGAGTGAGAGAGAAAGAAAGAGAAACATCTATATGAGAGAAAAACATCAATCTGTTGCCTCCCCTACGTGCCCTGACCAGGAATCAAACCTGTAACCTTTTTGGTATACAGGAAAATGCTCCAACTGAGCCACCTGGCCAGGACCAATTCTTTTAATTATAATATTCCCTCAATGACAGAAGGTCAGAATCTATGTGGGGATACTTTACTCTTAAAGGGCTGAGTATTTGATTTCTATTGTCCTTTTGTTATGATCAGTGTATATATGTGAATGACCTCTGATTCACATAATTATACAATCCAATTATTAATCATGTAATAGGACTAAAAGATTAAGATGACAAGGGATAGAAAAATAAGTTGAATAGGTAGAATATCTGTCACTTTGATTTGTAAGTGGCCATGGTTTATTTTGCATTTGAATAGAGTAGCCTTGAGTTGCAGACTAAGTGTCCTAACCTGCTGGAAATTGTGTTAATGTGAAGCCCTGTTGCCTGGGGGAGGGGGGGGGGGCGGGGGGGGGGGGAAGAGGGCACCGTGGCAGCATCACACTAGCAGAATTGCCAGCGTGACTGAAATCATGGCAGAGTCCAGAGAAAAGAGAGAACCATAGAACACTTGTAGTCCTGTGGAGACATGGTGGCTGGTAGATTTTTAGGTTTCTCAAGCATATACATGAGCTGACCACAGAGGACAGGCATTTGGGACCAAAAGGTAGAATCAGTAAAGGAATGAAAGAGCCAACTCAGGCTGTCTAAAATGGACCTAGTGAGCAAGAGTCAAGTTTCCAGCAAAGAAGGAGACATTTATACTCTGGGAGCTCATTATCTGTGTTATATTAGCTTTACAACTTAAAGGATGAAAAGTAGGTACATGAAACTCATTTTTTGCTACTGCCAGTCTGTGGATATAGGGTTATCTAGTTTCTTAAGTGTACTGAAAATTTATAATTTCCAAAAATGGAGGGTGGCAGCCACTAGGAAAAGCCAAGTGTTTTAAAAGAATTGGAGCAAGGTTGAGAGAGACCTGTGAACTGCACGGTATGGCTCTGAACACTACTATACCAAATGGAGGGAAGAACATGAAGTGTCACTAGTGTTTAGCTCAAACAGCTATGTTAAAGTATGAATGTGAGCATAATTAATATGAGAAAATATACTACACACCAGTCAAATCAGCAGTAGTGCTTCCCTTTTATTCATGGACAAGAGACAAAAACAATTAAGAGTCACTCCCGAGAAAAATGACAGGATAGTACTTACGTCTGGGGTTGTGAAGGGTCGTCACCAAGGGTAACATTCTCCCCCTGGATCTCTGTGAAACACTTCTCACAAAAATGATACCTGTCAGCAAGAAGGCCATACTTGGGTGAACTGGTCCATCATAACACACAGCCACCCAAGCAACGAAGCCACCAATCAGAGCAGGGCAGATCACCACGACGAAGGGGGGGCGTTGTTGGTTGATTGATGGGTCAGTGAGAACAATGAGAGGAACAGGGGCAGGTTGGGAAGGGCAGGATTAGAGAACAGGGAAGGGAACAAATAGCACAGACATAGAGGTAAGACGCAAACACCAAGACAACACAGAGCAGAAAGCCAAGGCAAAGCATTGATTAGCATTCGGTCTCATTGCACACATCACAGGCCATCATCACTAACAACGACTGGGCTTGGTTCAGCTCCAAGATACAAATGTTTGCAAGGAGTTGTTAATACTAGAATTGTAAGGAGCTTAAAATTTAGAAGTTTGAATTTTGTATTAGAGAAAAATCAAATACAATTTCAGGGTTTGAGATGGAAAAATTTTACTTTGAACAAAACAGTCTGACAAAAGGCCTTAAAAAGCAATTTAAACTGAAAATGCTTTTTTTTTTTTTTCAAAATGGAAAATTTATGCTTGATAGCAATTCAGAGATTTTATTTCTGGTTTTTAAGCCAGATCTTCAAAGGTATAAGTGTTCAGCACTCAAAACTGGTTTTAATTTTTTTCCTGTCTGTTTTTCTCATGTTAATCACTTGAGTTATAATACAAATGAAACCAAATCCATTTTCTAGACAAACATTTAACAGAAATGCAATAGGGGTCAAAGACTTTCCAGCCATTTATCAATAAGAATATACAGAGAAAAAACTGTGATATATTGTATAAACAATACAATATATATAAATCCACAAACAATGTTAAAGACTTTTAAAATTCAATTCTAAGCTTTGATGTAAACTTTTTGGTATTGGGACCAATCATTCATCAATCTGAGATACTCAATGATTGACTGCTCTGACTTGGTGACAATCCAAGTTAAGCAAATTTAGAGTTAAATCTTTAAAGCACAATCTGCATTTGAGAAATTATCCATAACCCCAATTTCTTGTAAGATAATACAGAGCCTCAGCTCAAGCTATCACATAAGAATAATTAAAATAAAAACTATTAAATGTTTGGAAAGGACATGAATGAGAAATCAACAAAAATGCAGGCTGATGCTGCATAAAACAAGATGGGTACACAATACCGTAAAAAAACAAAAAAAACAAAAAACAAGCTGAATGAATGTGACTTATACAAGCAAAAAGGATGAGTGTAAGGTAGCAACAGCAGCACAATAAAATGCAGTTTTAGTGCTCAAAACTACGTCTACAAGATGCCAAGAGGATTAGTGTTAAAGACACTATGACGAGACTTGGAGTGCCACATTGAACCAAGAGTACAGAAGGAGATGCGGCAGCTTGCAATTTCACACACGCGCACGCATGCACGCACGCACGCACGCACGCACAGCTACAAACAACTAAGAGTCAGACACCCCCTGGCCAGTTTGTCTTCGTTACTAAAATAGGTCCTCTACAAGTTTTAATTCTAACCTAAATTAAATACATTGACATTTTGTCTACTATGTTTTACTGGCTAAATACATAGTATATTAAAGGTATAAAACTCAAGAGCATGCCCACATCCCAAGATTACACAATTTTTCAGTATGTTGATGAGGAATATGACAGATTCCCTGTGGGTAACAACTGGATAATGAAAGTTCCTTGCCGGGACCTGTTTACTCAGGACTAAGTCAATTAATGAATTCTGCCAAGATTAAAACTCTGACCAGAAACAGATTAACATTGTTGTTTTAAAATATATATAGGAGTAGGCAAAAGTAGGTTTAGAGTTGTAAATACACAAAACACAATGTTTATTATTGTATATGTGTTTTATTATTGTATTATTTGTATTATTATTTTGTATCCTCACCTATGATTTATTTTTTAGTTAACGATAGCTGGTAATTTAACCTACTTTTGCCCATACCTATATATTATGTTTTGGTTTTTTTCCCCTGAATGAACTTCAACAATATTCTGGCTACTCACTATTTTGTTAATAATACTATGGAGCCTTGAAGTTATGTAGTGAAAGAATTTTCATGTGCAGGAGGACATGATCATCACTTGGCAGGAAAGAATGAAAGTACAGAAACTATAAACCAACTCAGTGGCAACCAGAACAATAGGCAAAGAAGATATCCCCTTCATGCAAAATATATCCCTTTTGAAAATAAAACTAGAAATTGAATGTTTCAATTCATTTTAAGATTAAACAACAGCCACTATGGACTAGCGAGAAGAGTAACTTTGAACACATTTTGAAATGAAATTGCCGCAATAATTACATGTAAGCATAAATGATTTTAAACCCTGGACAAATTCTTAGCTTTTGTTCAAGCAGGACATCAAGTCCAGCAACACTCAGGAAACAAGAATCATAAACCCATTATTTTCCAATGAAGGAAACTGGCCTGAGACAAATTGTTGATGGCTAAGTGGCTGCAGAAACCTATGCTCTATGAGTAACTGACTTCCATCCCTGAAAAACTTAAAGGATCAGTAATGGGAGAGATAGAGAATTAACTCATGCTAGTGCGTGTCCCAAAGTGATGCCAGGGACATTGGAAAATCAAATCTGTTGAAGTTTTAGAGGAGAGATGGAGAGAGCCCAGGGACTCACTCTAATAATCTCTGAGAAATTACCACAGTCCACAGAAGAGAGCATGGGCACCCATGTAGTCAAATTGGATGCAACTACCTGGCAACCAGCGGGTGAAAATATCTTATTATCTAGCCCAAACTTTATTCACCCTGAAAATATAAAATGATTCAGAAATTCACTTTTCATTATAACAGCCTAGTTGACATTCTGCCTTGTGTGAAGGAAGCAGTTTGATGAACATGGAATTATAAAGGAGAAATACTTCACATAATCTGATGATGATATACATCTGGGTACCTAACGTTAGCACAATGTAACTGCACAGTTTATCTGTAAGGATAATTTAATGTATGGAGTAAATTTTCAAATGCAGATTGTTTTAAGTACCATATCAGTATATACATATTACAGGGATATCTATAGATAGTGTCTATCTTACCTATAGGTAATAATTGAAAAATCTATAAAACAGTTTCCCCAACCTGAGTTTCTTTCAAATTTTTCAAGTATGGAAACAGGTGAAATGTAACCACACTCTAGTTTATATATTAGTTTCACTTATTTAAATGGTCTCTAGAATTTTCTATTGTTTCAGTGCCCAAAAAATTTATAAGTGTCAAAACAATAATTTATAAAAACAACACAGTGCTAATAGTCAAAGTTGAGAATAAAAATATAAGCAGTTAAAATGTCCAACACAGAATTAGGCTACTGCTTTATGTTAACCTCTTCAAGGTCAGTATTCTAGAAAGAACATCTTATGAGATTAAGCTGAGAAGTAGTATTCCTACACTTATATAGAAATACAATTGGACATTTCAAAGTTTTCCAAACAATCCTGTTTGCACTCCATCAATAACTTCCTCCTATGGGTAAGTAGTGTACCTTGATGCTATTAAATTATGAACTTATTTGCTCTCAACTTAAATATGGCCAAAATCTGTGCAAATTAGCAAAGACAGGGTCTCAAAGGACTCAGGCACAATGAAACCAATAATGAAAAGGTCTCAAAACTTCAGAGATGATAGCAAACAATCTGTTGTCTTTTCTTCCTTCTATACCCAAACTGGCACCTAGCAACCGGGGTGTTTTTCAGGGTATAGTTAATTTTAACCTATTCTCTTAAAATTTCATAATTTTATTTGGCATATAAGTTTCCAAAGTGAATTCCTATTCATTATTTCATTAAAGACTGATAACTGAGACCGTCAGGGAAGGTGTTACTATGCCCTATCACAAACAAGAAGAAAGTTAAGCTTGATACATATACATTATGGGATGTGCTGAAGATTGCTAAGATTGTAAATGGATGGACCAGAACACTTGTCAATATGGGAAAGATTCCATTAAAAAGGGCTATGTATCATTTCAAACTATTGATAGAAGGACAAGCTAAGACAGAAATTAAATTCCAAAGTGAGCTAGGCAAGGCTTAGAAACCTTTATTGGAAACATTATTAGGTCAAAAGTTTTTGAAATAGAATTTTGATGAAAGTCATTTATAATACTGAATTGGTTATATATATTTAAAATTAAAATAATTTAAAACCATAAATTGGAAGAAAAATAATTTCAAAATTTCAAATTATTCAAAGTCTATGCATGTACCCCTAAACAAATACTAAAAACCTCTCTACTTATCTTCTTCAAAATATTAGAACTTAAGTTATTACTAAACAAACAAGATAAAAATAATTAAAAAGATCATAAGTACTAATGTTGACATTTAATATTTGAAATTAAAGATCAAGATTAGGCATGAAGCTTCTTTGTAGTCACAAAGAACCAAATTGCCAAGTCATAAAATGAAGGCAATGATAACTAAATTTGACCAAGATTTACAACCTGTGCTTCAAAACATACTGTCCTCATGCTATATTAACAGGAGGCCACTTAAAACAATGAATGCAAATAGCTTAATTTTCAAAACAATCTCCAATAAAATAATATTTTCATTTCCCTTTTACTTCAGATAGGGGATATATTCTTTGTAAGCCATCAACATTTAAAGAGAATGGCAAATAATTCTTGAGCATACCTACAACTTGAAAAACCTGAAATGGTCATCTTATAATAGGGAAGTTTTTTTAAAACTCAATAAAAACTCTACATGTCATTCTGCATTGTGCAACTAATTAAAAACAAAACATCTATGGTTTTATTTTTTCTAACCAATTAGCACTAATGCAAGTCTTTCCATCAAACTGTCCAGGCCAAATTATCTAGACAAATATTTACACAGGAATAGTAAAAACAATGTTTCAACTTTATTAGTATCTTGAAAAAGGCAGGTAAATCTTTATTAGAGTTATTCTCAACTCCAGACTCTTTCTTATACAGTCACTTTAGAATCTAGACCATGACTCAAGAATGTACCTGATCCAGATAGTGCAACAAGCAACTGTAAGCTTAAATTTTTATACTGTAAAAGCATTCCTTAAAATGAACACTGTGAACCTATCTGAGTGACCAAGAAACACTGAAAATGGTGGCTCCTTTCATTGGAACTTCAGGAAAGATATGTACCTGGGCTATAAGGAGACAAACATGCCTTGCCCTAAGACCTTTGTTCTGTAGTTCGGGAAGCTGCTCAACGCTTACCTATTCTGATAGCTGTAGTAGGCTGCATCTCGAGGAATTGTACACAGTTGCTTTCCGTAGCAGCACAAAGTCTGTGGGGAAAACTCATACTGCAAAAACAAAGGAGAAAATACTAAAAATATAACCTATTTATTGTCATGTAAAGTTCTAGTAAATTATGGAGGGTCAGATTGAACTAGTAAATTACTTCTGTTAGTACACTGGATAGTTTCCTAACAATTTTCACAGCTATTTAAATATATTTTTTGAATACAATGCAAAATAGTGTTTAAGAGACATATATTATAGCCCTAGCTGGTTTGGCTCAGTGGATAGAGCATGGCCTGCAGACTGAAAGGTCCCAGGTTCAATTCTAGTCAAGGGCACATGTCCAGCTGCTGGCTCGATCACCAGTAGGGGGTGTACAGTAGGCAGCCAATCAAGACTCTCATCATTGACTAGAGTCCTGGTGCATGAAATTCATGCACTTGGAGGGGAGGGAGGTCCTTTAGCTGGGCCTTCGCCCTCTCTGGTCTGGGAGACCTTGGGGGATGTCTGACTGAAGGCTTAGGCCTATTCCCCACATGAACAGGCTCCCACCACCGCCGCTGCACTTGCCAGCCATGAACCTGACTTCTGGCTGAGTAGCGCTCCACCTGTGGATGTGCACTGACCACAGGTGTCAGCTTCTGCATTGAGCATCTGTCCCGTGGTGGTCAGTGCATGTCATAGTGACCAGTTGTTCCATCGTTTGGTTGATTTGCATATTAGCCTTTTATTATATAGGACGTTTCTCTCTCTCTCTCCTCCCTTCCTTTCTGAAATCAATATATACCCTATCTAATAAAGAGGGAATATGCTAATTGACCCTCATGCCATCACAAAGATGGTGAAGTCCACAGCCAATAAGGAGGGAATATGCTAATTGACTGCCATGCCTTCAAATATGGTGTACCCAGTCCCCTCAGCTCCACCAGGGTGGCAGGCACAGTCTGGAGTCCCCCAGTTCCCTCAGCTCCCCAGGGCTGCCTCGAGGCACAGGCAAGCCTCAGATGATTGCTGCCCAGCCGCTCAGGGCTGCCCAAGGCTCAGGTAACCAGGGCTGGCTGAGGCTTGCACTGCCGGCAGTGGCAGCAGCAGAGGTGTGATGGGCCATTGCCTTCCCCTGATCGCCATTTCACCTCCTGCCCCTCCAATGCATGAATTTGTGTGTGTGTGTGTGTGCAAGCACACGCGCACTGGAACAACAAATCGATGCATCTCTCTCCCTCTGTCTCTAAAATTAATAAATTTTTTTAAAAAAGGAGACATATATTATTGATAGTGAATGCACACAGGGGCAGCCAGAAATGCTTAACCAAAGGCCTTTACCCAAAAGCACCTCTAGCTTTGATCCTACATTATATGGCTCCAAGTAACCAATTGTTTTACTCCATCTGGGTACTTCCCTGCACACATGTGTGGCCAAAATGTTGAGTCTACCATACTGTTGGTAAGTGGGAAATTTCATTGTCTGGAAAGTTTAAATTGTACCTTGCGAAGGAAATAAAGAGAGGAAAATATAAATAAATAAATTGTACCTTGCGTCCACAACAATATCCAAGGGACTGCATAACAGGGTCAATTTCTTGTTCAAAGACCTCTGCCAGTTTACTGCAAAACTTATAGACCCGAGATGTCTTGCGATTATAGAGCCAGGCATTGTTGAACATCAGCCAGACATCATCCACGTACTGCCAGGGTTCTTGGTACTGCCCTGTGTCTAACTTTCGCTTGATGGTGGAAAGGTCCATGGGATTCTTCACAATGTCAAAATAATCCTTAAAGACAAAATGGGGGAGAGATCAACCAAAGGACTTGTATGCATGCATATAAGCCTAACCAATGGATACAAACAACAGGGGGGTGAGGGCATGAGTGGGGGGTTAGGGGGGCTAAATGGGGAATAAGGACACATATGTAACACCTTAATCAATAAAGAATTTTTTTAAAAAAATGACACCAATGAAAATCACCAACGATTTTATAGAATCACTCAAATCGTAAGCCATAATTTCCCATCAGGTAAACATGCCTCAAAATTATGAATGTTTTATAATGCAATTTCATTGTTGAAATCATTTTGTGCGCACAATTATCTATTGGAAAACGCATGTTTATGTTTTCATTTATAATTTAGCAATTGTAGTTTGTGTGAAGTATATCAATTTAAGAATTAATTCTTTCTGTAATGGCATCACATTATTTTTTATTTCTAGTATATAGTTGAAGTTTATAGTTAGCTCTTAAATTCATTTAGAACAATCTCAACATCGTTTTAAAAAGTCTCCTCAGCTCCAACATCATTTGGATAATTTGGAAAAAGTTCAAAATGTTAAAATAATGTAAAAATAAATCTTGTGAAATGGGAAAGAAAAAAAGACAAAATGGTCTCAATCTAGTGGACACCCCAAATTCCAAAAGCCAGTCTTATCTTAAAATAAAACAGAAAGTACCAGAAAAACTTCTGTTTCCAACATTAAGAAATAAGAACTGAAAACAAAATAACCTCTGATCTTCCTCTGATTTTATTATCTAAAATTAACATTTTCAAATGTGATCAAATTCCTTTAAAGGCAAAGTTAAAAAAAAAATTAAAAGAACTGTTTACTAAAATTAAAAGAACTGTTTAAAAAAAAATTAAAAGAACTGTTTAGCCCTGGCTGGTGGCTCAGTTGACTGGAGCATAATCCCATATATTAGAAGGTTAAAGGCTCAATCCCCAGTCAGGGTGCATACGGGAGGTAACTGATTGATGTTTCACTCACATCGATGTTTTCCTCTCCCTAAGAATCAATAGAAATATGTACTCAGGAGAGAATTTAAAAAAAAAGTGCTGTTTAAGATTTTAAAAATAAGAATTTTCATGCACTGAATTACAATAAGCAAATTTATCAGACAATATGTTTTTCTAGAGATTCACTTGGTCCTATCAAGCAAAATGAAACTCCAAGATAAACATAAAAACAAAAATAATAACACTGCTTAAAAGAATCTGTTAGGTCACCATGGCCTTTGCCATGGGATATCTAAAGAGGCCTATTTGTTTTATAATTGACTAGAGGCCCAGTGCACAGAATTTGCTCACTGGAGGAGGGGGGGTTCCCTCAGCCTAGACTGCACCCTCTCACAGTCTGGGAGCCCTCGGGGGATGTCCAACTGATGGCTTAAACCCAGGGAGAGGACATCCTTAGCACTGCCGCAGAGCTTGCCAGCTGTGAGCTGGACTCAGCGCTTCTGGCTGATGGTGCTCCCCTTGTGGGAGTGCACTGACCACCAGGATTCAGCTCCTGCATTGAACATCTGCTCTCTGGTGGGGACCAGTTGTTCCACCATTCAGTTGACTTGCATATTAACCTTTCATTATATAGGATGTTCACCAATTCTTTAAGTTCATAATTTAAACCAAGTCTTACACAAAACCCCAAATATAAAGTGAGTTGCCAGAAGCTGTGAACCAGAGCAAGCGGGTAGTGAGCACAGTGCACAGTCTTCAAACACCCTAACTTTTCCATGGATCTCAAGGCTTCACAAACAGGTAGGAAACACATTTTAGTAAGAAGGTGCATTACCATTTTGGCAGCAAACTTTTTTAAATAGTTCGAGAAATATCTACAAAGCAAGGTTGTTATTTTACCCAATTTTAATAAATAGAATATGGATAATCATGAGTTACAATGGTAAAGTTATAATATACTTTTACTATATGAACTTACAGGAATTCCTAGGAGCTGGGGATCTACAGGCTGGCGAAAAGGTAAGGACTCTGGATCCTGTCGATATAGTGCTTCTAGGGTTGGCATAAGAGCCTGGCGCAATTCCTCAGGCTTAAAGACTGTAGTTGGAAAGCATAAGAAAAAAAACAAAAAACAGAAAACACTATTTACAAGGCACCCAGACCCTTTCTTTATGACACTTCAAATGAAAGTCTGACTGTTTCTGAGAAGGTCTGATTCATCTCCTTCCCGGCACTAAAGTTAACTAGGGTTCTCATTCAGCAGAGTCCACAGACATTCTAAAGCTACAAATCCAGGGTTTCTGAAATAACAGTAATATTGGTGTTTCCAAAAACTACATACATGTCATGAGGCATAATACCATACTAAGTTTGCTCTTCAGTGAGAAATTTCAACATTAAAACTGTTGGAACAGAAAATGAAGCTCACTCCCAAATCTGCTTCATTCTTGCCTAAAGTAAACTCAGACCACCTGAGACAAATGGTTTTGTACTACAACCTCACAAACATACACAGTAAACAGAGCTATAAAAATAAGTATTTTCCCCAAAAGTTCTCTCCTTCTCTCCCATATTTACCAATGCCCATTTCTCCAATCTCTAAGCTATTATATTTCGTACTATATTTTCTGTTGTCACCAATCCTAGAATAAACAGTGGCTGCCAGATACATTCAAGATGATACATTCACATGAAACCCAAATGAGTTCTAATGACAGGGGGAAATGCGCACAATAGCCTCTGAAGGCAAGCAGCAGATCAGGCAGCAGTGAATGTGTTACAACCCCACCTTGTCCACACACATCCTATGCATAGGAAACTGACCAATAAGAGGCAAATATGTCAGAGGAGTTCTGATGACTTGGGTTATAAGTGATAATATGTTTTCTCTCTCTTTTACACATTTTAAAAAGACTTTTTAGAACTGATATGTGGTAAACTATAATTTAAAAGTCAGATTAACATACCATAAACATTTAAAGTTCTAGTTGGGAAGTGGCATACATTGAGTATATTGAGAGATGAAAATCATGAGAAGTTTCCTGAAGTTTATTGCCATTGGAGCCAGGGACCACTTATGTGTCCTGACTGACCTCCTATAGAAAAGGAACACCTGGATGCTTTAGACCTGGGACAGATGCTGGAGATCAGCAAGCATATGGATTATCTCAGTTCAGCACTCTCCAGCAAACATTCCCACTGGAAACAAATGCATCCTGCTTTCAGGCAACTCCCTTTCTTCTATTGTTTTCTTTGAATAACTTTCTAAGAAAATAATTCTTAAGTTAATCAAGAGTTTTTTCATTCTTCTAAACAAGAGGTGAGCAAACTCTGACTCATAGGCCAAATCTGAAGGCCTGTGAACTAAGAATAATTTTCGTTTCTAATGGTTGAGGGAAAAATATTTCCTGATATGTGAAAATTATATAACGAATTTTAGTCTCCAAAATAAAAGTGTGCTGATTTGCTGAGATGTTGTCTCATCAAACAACATTTATATCCTACAATGTAGTTGAGTAGTTGTAACAGACACCTTATGACACACAAAGCCTAAAATATTTATTGCCTGGCTCTTTATAGGAAAAGTTTGCTGACCCTGCTCCAGACCTCATTATATCCTTAAAGGCATCAAAATGACATGGCTTACATACAGCTGATTTTGGTATACAGCTGTTGTTTAACATATTGTTTAACACTTATGAAGAGGAAAATGTATTTTCAAATTCCTGTCTTTATTTGAAATAAGTTCTCTGCTACTAATAAGTATGGTGGGCTTTTTCCATACAATCAGCAGGGTGTACCACATCAGTAATCCTCGAAGCATGGACCATGGGTACCATGAGGAGCACTATGCTAATATGGGAGCTGCCAGACCTATGTGGCTACTTAAAGCTAGAAATATGTACTCAGGAGAGAATTTAAAAAAAAAGTGCTGTTTAAGATTTTAAAAATAAGAATTTTCATGCACTGAAAATTAATATTAAATAAAATTTAAAATTCAATTCTTTAGCCACACTTGTCACATCTTAAGTATTCAGGAGCTGCATTTGGCTGGTGAACACTGTAACGGAGAGCAGAGAAAGTTCCAGCACTGTTTCAGGCCTTTCTAGGAGTTTGTGAAATCAAATTTATTTACATAATATAAAATAACTTTCAAAATAACACTAAGTTGTTATTTGTCTTTTATGTCGCATTAACCTTCACACAGATGGGGCACTAACAAGGGGAAGTAAAATTTCTAGCATGGCAGCAGCCTCACCAAACCTGACTTAGTAGTCACTACGATCTTTGCTGCCACTGTGCACAGACATGGAAAAATGACAGCTGCACTTAAGAATATTCTTGCTGAAGCAGTTAAAATTATTACTTTTGTTAAACCTCAACACTTGGCTACAGGTCTTTTACCCTATATGAAAAAAAAAAGGGGGTTGGAGGAGCCCTAGCTGGTTTGGCTCAGTGGATATAGCGTCAACCTGTAGACTGAAAGGTCCCAGGTTCAATTCCGGTAAAGGGCATGTACTTTGGTTGCAGGCACATCCCTAGTAGGAGGTGTGCAGAAGGCAGTTGAATTGGTGTCTCTCTAATCGATGTCTCTAACTCTCTATCCCTCTCCCTTCCTCTCTGTAAAAAATCAATAAAATATGTTTTAAAAAAATGGGGGGTGGGAGGGATGGAGTTGGTCTAAGGCACTTCTATTGCATGCAGTGCTTGTCTTGAGAGAAAGCACTTGTGTGAGTGTTGAGACCTGAAATCAATGCTTCTTTTTTTAATGAAACACATAAAACTGGAATGACTGATAGATAAGCTATAGTTATTCAGATGTGGGTATGTGGCAGACATTTTCTCAAAAATGAACAAAGTGGAAGTTATTTCAAGGACAACTGATAATATTATTTGCCAAAGATAAAATCTAGACTCTCATAAAAAATTAGAATTTTGAAAAATTTGTATCTATCACATGAGCTTGATATCTTGTTGAAATTTACAGAACTTTTTAAAGAGATTCATAGTGATGTCAATGAATGTAATTTTAAAAATTATTGTATAGTGAAGTATGCTAATGTTAGGAAGATCTGCATAATTCATTGAACCAAATTTCCAGATGGCCAAAGGATCATGTTATAAAGAAAATCATGAAAGGGCAAATGATCAATTCAAAGTACAAAACAGACAAATGGACTCTAAGGTCAGAGTTTGAAAAATTCAGTGCTAAGGATTCATATTTCATACTACAACTAATCTTTAAGAAACTTTTACTTGTTGAATGTTGTAGTAGTATCAAAAAAAGAAAATCACAATTATTTAAAAAGGCTGTTATTCTTCCCTTTATCAACTATCTATCTGGAATGGGACTTCATGTACTGCAACCAAACAACATAATACAACAAAGTACAAGCAGGGGCAGATCAAATATGAGAATGCATCTGTGTTCACTTTTGTCTTTAAGCCAAAAAATTGTAAAAAAACAATGGCACTATACTAGTTATTAATTGTTTTGGAAAAGTTATTTTTCATAAAATGTGTTATTTATGGGTATTATAGGTAATAGATTTTTAAATGAAATAAATATTTTCAAAATTCCAAACTGAGACAACAGTGTTAATTTCTAATAGAGTACATAGCAATACATAATCCATACAGACAAAACTCTTTGGAGTCCTCAATTTTTAGAGTACAGAGAGGTCTAAGACCAAAAATTTGAGAACTGCTGTACTCCATAATCTCCAGGGCACCTTCTAGGAGCAAAACTGTGTAGCAACAGACACTAACATTTCTCTGCCATCTTTCCCAGATGTAGCACTTGCAGGCCTGAATTTCATGAGTCCTGTCGACACCCTGCTACCTTTGTAACTTTTTAGACACCTCTCAAAGTGATTTTTAAAAATCACATAAAAAAACAAATAAAAATCACATCCATTGTGAAGCTGGCTCACCCCACACAGCTTGCAACCCAAAGCATTTTCATTTACTTGCCCCCACCCACTCCTACTGCACTAGGTCAGGGGGTCCCACTCCACCCATTTGTTACTTTGGGCACTTATCTGTAGCAGCAAATACCTACAAGTTCCTACATGTGTGCTGCCATGGTGACATTTCCCCCATACCATGGCTTTTGATCATTTTCCAGCTTGAATCTGTCAGTGGCTGTTCATGCTTTGCCAACTAAAGCCCATGATTCCTTGGCCTGCTCAAGGACTCAAATGCAATTTGAACTCCAGTTCCACGGCCAGGACATCTCAGAAGACAGCTGTGTGCTCCTGAACTGCCCCTTAGAGCCAAGGCTTGTTTCTTATTAAGTCATGAACCTGAGGGATCTTAGGGAGGAGTCCAGTAAGGTGTCACTACTACTTGGAGAATAGCAGGCAAAATAGATAAAGAGGGAGATGCAATTCTATTTCTACTTTAGCTTTTAACCCATAATGTGGAATGACAACACAATGGCAAAGCAGCATAGTTCAATAAGTTCAAGAAAACACAACTTACTTTTTTTCCGTGGCTGCGAAGGAGATGCTGACTGGGAAGTTGCACCATTAGCAGTGCTCTCTTCTTCCTCTTTAGCTTCTACTTTTACTTCTGGCTTCTTTTCATCCACTTCCATTGGTTCTGATTTCTGCTCTGTTGTTTCTGATTCTTCTTTAACTTGAGAAGATCCTTGTAGATCTTCCTCCATCATCTTGAAAAAAACAAAATTATAAATTATGATACATAAATATCAAAAGCCTATATTCTAACTCAGAGTTATTGGAAAGCTCTTAAAAATCTATGGGTTTGTTAAAACCTTCTCCTAATCACAGCTGCATTTATCATTCCTTTCCCTTCCACAAGAAGGAATAGAGCATTTGGTGTCAGCTGAGTTGCTTTAAGATAGTACCAGTACAATTATGTACTAATTTTTAAAATTTTATATGCTGAATTACTTAAAAAAATATTGTATATATACATATCTACTACCATCACCTGCTCAGTAGTTTTACATATAGATTTTTCTAGTTTAGAACAAAAATTTCCTGTGAAATTGGGGCAGAGTTCAAAAGCCAAATTGTTCAGTCCAGCCAGCATGGCTCAGTGGTTGAGCGTCAACCTGTGAACCAGGAGGTCACAGTTTAGTTACTGGTTAGGCCACATGCCAGGAGTGCAGGCTTGATCCCCAGTGAGGATGTGCAGGAGGCAGCTGATCAGTGATTTTCTTTCATCACTGATATTTCTCTCTCTCTCTCCCCCTTGCCCTTCCTCTCTAAAATCAATAAAAATATATTTAAAAAACAAAACAAAACACCAAATTGCTCAGAAGGCCAGGCAAGTAAAGTAAGTGAGAATGCAACAAGAAGATGAGGTGTGAGATAGCAGGAAGTTGTGGAAACTCTGGCAAACTGGAAAGTCCATGTCCCTTCTAAAGGCCATGCTGGTGTTCCCATCCAGACAGCTGCCATAGAAGACTTGAACAGTGCTGACAGAGCTTATCATTTTTTAAGAAAACCCCAAAATCTGGAGTTTAATTTATAATTTCCCACTTTAAAAAAATATCATATGAGCCAAATAAAACACTTAATATAGATTGGATTCAGCTCAGTCTGCTAGTTTTCAACTTCTGCCAGTTTAATTAGTAAATGAATAAACCTCTTGTGTAATCTAACTCTGCAGACTATAAATGAATAAAATATGGCAATGAAAAAGTTGCTGAATGATTCAAACATTTAAAATACAAACCTTTTTACCACTGAGTTTATTAATTGTGGGTTTGTCATACATTGTCTTTATAAAGTTGAGATAATCCTTCTAAATTAATTGAAGAGTTTATATCATGAATGTTAAATTTTGTCAAATGTCTTTTCTGAATCTACTGAGATGATCACATGGTTTTAATCCTTTATTTTGTTAATGTAATGGGAATTTTTGCATGTATGTTCAAGGATATTGGCCTGTAATTTCCTTTTCTTGTAATGTCTTTTTATCTGCGTTTGGTATCAGGATAATGCTGGCTTCATAAAATGAGTTTGGGAGTGTTCCTTCCTGTTCAATTTTTAAAAAATTTGTTTAAGAAGGACAGGTTTAATCCTTCTTTGAATGTTTGGCAAATGCCATCTGCTCCTGGACTTTTATCTGAGACCAGGAACAAGACAAGGATGTCCATTACCAATACTTCTATTCGAAATTATATGGGAAGTCCTAGCTACAGCAATTAGGCAAGACAAATAAAAGGCATCCAACTGGGAAAATGGTAAAAACTCAACTATCCTATGTAATAAAAAGCTAATATGTAAATAGAATGGTGGAACAAGCGAAAAAGCTATGATGTGCGCTGATCATCAGGGGGCGTGCGTGGAAAATGGCAGTGTCAGCCACCGTGGGATGGTGAAGCAGGTGAGTGGGGGTGCCAGACAAAAGTGGAGTGCCAGTTGCTGTCACTGGGGCAGTCTCTGGTGGTTACTAAAAATTATTTGCTCCTGTGCACATGGTCCTACATGGTGCTCACTCCTACTGCCGGCACTCGATCTTCTCAACCTCCCCCTGCTCCTGAGGGGCGATCGGGGCTGGCAGCCACCTCTCGCACCCAGGGCCAGTTTCAGCCCCATTTGCACCTGTTGACGGCACTGGTCCCAGGTGCGAGCACTGTCAGAGGGTGCGAGTGGTGGCTGCCAGCCCGGATCACCCCTGAAGGCTTCTCGACCTCCTCAGCTCCTGAGGGGTGATCAGCACAGCAGCCACCAATTGCACCTGCTGATGGTGCCAGCCCTGCTCACAACCACTGCTGGTGCCAGCCCCAATGGCTCTGTGCCATCAGAGGGCATAAGTGGGGCTAGCACCGTCAGCGTGTAGGATCAGTGGCAGCGCGAGCAAGGCTGCCACGGACAGGGGACCAGGGGCCACTGCAGGAGGGGCTGGGTGAGGGTGCGGAGAATGGGCCAAGACCCACCCCTGTGCCCACTGCAGCCTCACAGCCCAAAGTTCCTTTAAAGGTGTACAAATTCATGTACTGGGCCCCTAGTCAGAACTAATAAATGACTTCAGCAAAGTTGTAGGACACAGAATCAATATGCAGAAATATGTTCAGAATTCTATATACTAAAATAATGATCAGAAGAAGATATAGAGAAAACTATCCCACTTACAACAGCATCAAAAGTATAAAACTCCACCCTGGCCAGATAGCTTTGTTGGTTAGAGCATTGTCTTAATATACCAAGGTTGAGGATTCAATCCCTGCTTAGGGCCCATACAAGAAGCAAGTAATGAATGCACAGATAAGTGGAACAACGAATCCATATCTCTGTTTCTCTCTGTCTCTTTCTCTTTAAAAATCAATAAATTAAAAAAATATTAAATATGTAGGACTAAATTTTTAAATATATTTATTGTTGAAATTATTACCTATGTCTCCTTTTATCTCCCAATATCTACAATTAAATTTACCCAAAGAGGTGAAATTCCTGTACTCTGAAAACTGTAAGAAACCAAAGAAAGTAACTGAACAAGATACAAATAAATGGAAGGCTATATCTTGCTCATAGATGGAAAGAATTAATATTGCCACCTAAAAAAATATACAGATCCTATGCAATCCCTATCAAAATACCAATGGCATTCTTCTCAGCATTAGAACTAATCTTAAAATTTATATGGAACTAAAAGGACTCTTAATAGACAAAGAAAACATGAGAAAGAACAAAGTAGGAAGTATTATGTTCCCTAATATCAAACTATACTACAAAGCTACAATAATCAAAACAGTATAATACTGGCATAAAAAAAAAAAGATATAGACTCATGAAATAGAATACAGAAAAAGTTCTTTGCTTAAAAGGTCAATTAGCTGAGACCGGTTTGGCTCAATGGATAAAAGCATCAGCCTGCGGACTGAAGGGTCCCAGGTTCGATTCCGGTCAAGGGCATGTATCTTCGTTTCAGGCACATTCCCCGTGGGGGGTGGGGGGGACGTGCAGAGGTGGCTGATCGATGTCTCTCTCTCATCGATGTTTCTATCTATCCCTCTGTAAAAAATCAATAAAATATACTTTATATATATTTAAAAAAAGGTCAATTAATCTATGACAAAGAAGGCAAGGATATACAATTGGGAAAAATAGTCTATTCAATAAGTGGTATTGACAAAACTATGAAATTGGATTCTTACATCATATATAAAAATAAACTCAAGAGAATCCAAGATGGCAGCATAGCTGAGCACCTAAACTGCTGCCTTGCACAACAATTTCAAAACTACAACTAAAAGACAGAACGGACATCATCCAGAACCACAGGAAAGCTGGCTGAGTGGAAATTCTACAACTAAAAGGAAGGAGAGGGGCTCATGGAGACCCAGAAGAGCTGCAAAAAGCTGAGGTACAGAAACGCGTGTGTGGAGACAGCGGGTGCCGGAGAGCCTGGCTGGCTTCATCTGGCGAGAGGGAGACGGAGACTTCCAACTGAACTGAACCCCTTATCCTACGGCACTGAACCTCAGGTACGGCCAAAACTCATAAGGGGGGAGTTTGGACTGTGAAAAGGGAAAAGTGCACGGAAATTTAGAGGAGTCGCAAAAGTCTGCGGTCACCACACTCTCTGCTGTGCGCAGAGGACCGACTGCTGATTGTGCCCCTGGCTTGTGGGTGGGAGACAGAGCATATAGTGCCACTTCTAACTCCACTAAACCCCAGTTTCAGGTGGGACCGACTGGAAGGCAAGGTGGTCCATTAAGCCCTGAGACTCCACCCCTCCCAAGCTCAACAGAGAGGCTTCTGCAGTTTTGCAAGTCTTGTATCATAAGGCTGAATCCAACACAGAAGTTCTCTCAGCATAGTGAAAATGAGGAGACAAAGGAAGAGATCACAAACAAAGAAATGGAGGAAAACAAATGACTGGATATAGAGTTCAAAACCATGCTTGTAAGGTTTTTCAAGAATCTCCTAGAAAAGATGGATAAATTTAGCCAGACCCAAGAGGAGATGAAAAAGGACCAACTAGAAATTAAACATACACTATCTGAAATAAAAAATATTATACAGAGACCTAACAGCAGACTAGAGGAAAGAATCAAGTCAAAGATTTGAAATAAAGAGAATCAGAAAACACTCAACTGGAAAAGCAAGAAGAAAAAAGAATCCAAAAATGTGAAGATAATGTAAGAAGCCTCTGGGACAACTTCAAGCGTACCAACGTCAGAATTATGGGGGTGCCAGAAGAAGAGAGAGAGCAAGATACGCAAAACCTATTTGAAGAAATAATGACTGAAAACTTCCCATATCTGGTAAAAGAAATAGACTACAAGTCCAGGAAGCACACAGAACCCCAAATAAAAGGAATACAAAGAGGACCACACCAAGACACATCATAATTAAAATACTAAGAGCAAAAGACAAAGAGAGAATATTAAAAGCAGCAAGAGAAAAACAGTTCATTACCTACAAGGGAGCATCCATGATTGTCAGCTGATTTCTCAACAGAAGCTATGCAGGCCAGACAGGAGTGGCAAGAAATATTCAACGTGATGAATAGCAAGAACCTACAACCAAGAATAATCTATCCAGCAAAGCTATGATTCAGAATTGAAGGGCAGATAAAGAGCTTCACAGATAAGAAAAAGCTAAAGGAGTTCATCAACAACAAACCAGTATTATATGAAATGCTGAAAGGTACTCTTTAAGAAGAGGAAGAAGAAAATGATAAAAGATAAAAAATTATGAACAACAAATACATATCTATCAACAAGTGATCTAAAAATTTTGTGAATTAAAAATCTGATGAACAGAATAAACTGGTGAATATAGTAGAATCAGGAGCACAGAAAGGGAGTGGACTGATAATTCTCAGGGGGTAAGGGGTAAGACAACAACAATCAAGACTTAACTACAACAAGACTCTGCACACAGCCCACAAAGAGGTGCCCCAAAAATGTCCATCTCAGGTAACTGAGGAGGCTGAGCCACTGGGCCCTATAGGACACCTAGCACACAAAGCCGCTCTATCAACTCAGGGAAGCAGCAAAATACGGAGACAAAGAAACAGGTCATAAATGGAAGAAATGGAGGAAACGACTGGATATAGAGTTCAAAACCACAGTTATAAGGTTTTTTCAAGAATTTTCTAGAAATGGCTGGTAAATTTAGTGAGATCCTCGAGGATATGAAATTATAACTAGAAATTAAGCATACACTGACTGACATACAAAATAATATACAGACATCCAACAGCAGACAAGAGGATCGCAAGAATCAAGTCAAAGATTTGAAATACAAAGAAGCAAAAAACACACAACTGGAAAAGAAGAAAGAAAAAGAATCCAAAAATATGAAGACAGTGTAAGGAGCCTCTGGGACAACTTCAAGCATAACAACATCTGAATTATAGGGGTGACAGAACAAGAGAGAGAGCAAGATACTCAAAACCTACTTAAAGAAATAATAACTGAAAACTTATGCCACCTGGTAAAAGAAATAGACTTACAATTCAGGAAGCACACAGAACCCCAAACAAAAGGAATCCAAAGAGGACCAAGACACATCATAATTAAAATGCCAAGAGCAAAAGACAAAGAGAGAATATTAAAAGCAGCAAGAGAAAAACAGTTAGTTACCTATAAGGGAGCACCCATACGACTGTCAGCTGATTTCTCAACAGAAACTATGCAGGCCAGACGGGAGTGGCAAGAAATATTCAAAGTGATGAATAGCAAGAACCTACAACCAAGATTACCCAGCAAAGCTATCATTCAGAATTGAGGGGCAGATAAAGAGCTTCACAGGTAAGAAAAAGCTAAAGGAGTTCATCACTGCCAAACCAGTATTATATGAAATGCTGAAAGGTATTTTTTAAGAAGAGGAAGAAGAAGAAAAAAAGTAAAGATAAACATTATGAACAACAAATACAAATCTATCAAGTGAATCTAAAAATCAAGTGAATAAAAAATCTGATGTACAGAATAATCTGGTGAATATAGTAGAATCAGGGGTCTAGAAAGGGAGTGGACTGACAATCCTCGAGGAGGAAGGGGTATGGGGGGTGCAGGAAGAGACTGGACAAAAATTATATACCTATGGGTGAGGACAGTGAGTGGGGAGAGGGGTAAAGGCATGGTTTGGGGTGGAGGCAGCTATGGAGGGAAAAAAGAGGAACAACTGTACTAATCTGAACAATAAAGATTTAAAAAATGCTATGGAAAAGAATAATAGAAAGACATAATTTAGATATATATTTAAAAGCATATGATCTCATATTGTACCTGCAAATTCATAAAGCAGGACGTACTAGTTACAGGCAGATAGATAGATAGATAGATAGATAGATAGATAGATACAGAGCTCCCATACAATCCAGCAATTCCACTGCTGGGTATTTATTTGAAGAAATTATAAACACTAATTTGAAAAGTATATGTCCCTGTATGTTCTCTGCAGAATTATTTACAAGAACTAAGATATGGAAGTAACCCAGATGTCCATCAACAGATAAACAGATAAAGATGTGACATATATAATGTGTTTTATATATATACACACATACAATAAAAAAGAAAAATATCTTACCATTTCTGACAACATGGATGAACCTATAGCTTATTATGCTAAGTGAAATAAGTCAAACAAAGAGAAATACAGTATGATCTCACTTATACATGAATCTAAAAAACAGAATAAATGAAAAAAATAAAACAGAAACAGACCCATAGATAAAGAGAATAAACTGACAGTTACCAAAAGGGAGGAGGTAGGAGAATGGAGAGGGGATGAATACAAAGGTATCTTTATTTATTTATTTAAAATATTTTTATTGATTTCAGAGAGGAAGGAAGAGGGAGAGATAGATAGAAACATCAATGATGAGAGAGAATCATTGATTGGCTGCCTCCTACATACTCCAACTAGGGTTTGAGGCCACAACTCAGGCATGTGCCCTTGACCGGAATCAAACCTAGGAGGGACTCATCAGTCCACAGATCAAAGATCTATCCACTGAGCAAAACAGCTAGGGCTCTCTAAAAGAAAATCTTTAAAAGATTAGTTTTACAATTTGTTTGGAAAACACTGGTTTTCAAAAAGTGTTTTTCCCAAGCTTTGCATTTTTTTGTTAGTTCATATAATTTAATCTTTTTCTTTATTGATTAAGGTATTACATATGTGTCCTTATCCCTCCAATGCCCTCCCCCAATCCCAAGCTTTGCATTAAAAAAAAAAAAAAGTAAAATATAAGCTAGTGCTCTTCATTTCTGGCAAAAAAATGAACAAGCAAAAAACAAGATAAAAAAAATGGGTACCTATATCTAAAAATAAATAACCAATCTGTTTTTGATTATGGGTTTGAGTAGCAAGTAGATTAAAGAGGATATTAAAACAAAAAGCAAGAACCAAAAAAACCCCCATCTCAATGGGAAAAACAGCCTCAAATGAAGATTAACAAAACAAACAAAAAGACACACCAAAAACCCCCACAAAAGCAGGCACATCCATGCACCTACCGCAGACGCAGGCTCCCCCTTGGATTCACTGGCATCTGGCTCAGTGTCCTCGGTCTTGACCTCAGTCTTCATTTCCAGCATTGGTATTTCTGGTCCTGGCTGCTGGGAGTTGGTTTCAGCACTAGCCACTGATGATGGAGTTGGTACCCTGTTCTCAATGCTGGCTGCTGCCTGGGAAAGCTGTAGAAAAACCAAAATCATTTATCTCTGTTAACAAAACAATATATATGATCTTAAACTCTGCTGCTGGTCACCCAATATACAGTTTTGTGTTAACATTTCTCAGTACCAACCTAATAAGCATCCCTATTTGAGAGAATTGAAAAACAAAAGTTCAAATAGGAATTCTAGAGGAAGACAACATCAGGCAGAAACACAACTGATTTCTTGCTAAATATACAGAGATGAAAAGAGTAGAGGCTTTCTACATATGGATATGAAATTATTTTCTGCAATTTTTCTACCTAAGCCATAGAAAGAACCCTCTATTTTAAAATTAATTCCTTCCAATATAATTAATGTTTATGATTAAAAGCGGGATCATAAATATACTAGTGACCCGAATCTGGTGAACAGATTCGTGCACACTGAAAGGAAATTAATTAGAAGGTGGCCAGCAGGATGGTACTGGGTGAGACAGGCCACACCCTGGAGCCAATCTCCCGCAGTCCCTCCCTGGCATCTGCGGAGTGAGCGGGGTTCCTCAGCTGGCCTGCAGGGATCGGGCCAAAACCAGCTCTCCGACATCTTCCAAGGGATCCTGGAGTGAGAGAGGGTACTCTGCAAAGTTGCTGTTGTACATACAGGGTGTGAAATGCAAACACAAGTGTGCAGTAAACCAGATTCAGGACTGACAGTGCCCCAGCAACCTAACCCAGGGCCAAAGGTGGAATCGCGCGGCCCTGCGAGGAATTGGGTTCCCTCCTCACTGGTTTCAGAGTGCGTCACCCAAGAACTGATGCTGCCAAGTCACTGAGTTGAGCTTCTGCACCCTGGTAGTTAGTGTGCATCTTAACGACTGGTCTCACGATAGGAGGGGCACTTAGCACATTAGCCATTTATATATATATATAGAAGATAATATATATGTAGGAGAAAGAATAAAGTATCTATATGAAACAAGAATATATAATTAGCTTGTTAATTGCAGGAACAGTGTTGGGATTAGTGGCAGAGAAATAAGCAAACATTGAGAGAAGGAACCACTAAAGGAATTACAAATTTTCAAAGCCTTATACAACGTAGTTTAAAGTAAACAAACAAAAGATAACATAAAATTAGAAAGGCTTTGGAGAAACACAAATAGTAATGTTATCTTGGGATTGTTGTTGAGATTAATTTTGACATTTAATATATATCTTCAGTCCCCAAGAAGAAAGTTAATGTATTTCAGGGGGAGAAGGGTTTCTAAGTTAGACTGTATATATTAAGATTGATTTTAGTGAAAACTGGAGAGGGAGGTGGAGGCAACAAGAGGGCAGCCTTGGGTCTCTGGGTCAGTGGGACAACCCAGCCTAGGAGAGCTACCCAGACTGGGCACCTCCGGCAGGTCCATGAAGGACTGGGCAGCTTTGAGGCACAGGAAGTACTAACCTGGATCTGCCAAGTTGTCATAAAAAAGAAAAGGCTTGCAGTCTGAAAACAAGGCTGATAGGCAAGGCCAAAGCATATATAATCAAAAACATGACCATATCCTTAAATGTGGAGAAAAACTACCAAAACCAGAAGACATAAATCTAGGACAGATAATGGGAAACAGACTGCTTTTATAAACAGAGGTAGTTTAAAAATTTCACAGAGGACTCATGTATTATTTCTTTAGAATTGCCGATTTTTGCAAACTCGTTTAAGTAGGAACGATAATAAGTTATGTCCCGCCAAACATGGGCCTTTCAGTTACTTTCTGGGGTGGCACCAAGATTCTATAGCAACTTCATAGCAGAATTAAAAATATAAATTATTTATTGATTTGAGAGAGAGAAAGACAAGTGGAATAAAAGAGAGAGAGAGAGAGAGAGAGAGAGAGAGAGAGAGAGATACCGATTTTTTGTTCCATTTATTCATGGATTCGTTGTGTTGTTTTTTTTTTGTATATGCCCTTACTGGAGATTGAAGCCACAAACTTGGCATATAGGGATGATACTTTAACCAACTGAGCCAGGGTCATCATGACAGAATTATTTATGGAAAAGTTCTCATTAAGAGTCTCAGAACAAAGATGACAGAGAGGCTCACCGGCGTGCCAGGAGGCTGGGTGTGCACAGGCGTTGGCTGTTGCTGTGATGACTGAGGGGTGGCCACAGAGGGAGGCTGAACTGGGGTCTGAGGCTGTGGGGTCACCTGGGCTGCTGCCTGGACTGTAGGAGTGCTCTGAGCTTGACTAGCACTGGGCACTGAGCCAGGAGTTGGGGTAGGAGTCTGCCCGGAAGACGACACAGGAGTCGATGGCTGGGTGGGAGCTGCTGGCTGGGGAGGAGTCATCACAGGTGCTGTTGGATGCTGTAGAGATGGCATGCCAGCGGCTGTGGAAGCAGGAGGTGGTGTCTGGTGCAACGGTGATTGTGTCACTGGTGGACAAGGCAGCTGGGACCCAAGCATGTTCAGAGGGTTAGGAAGAGCAGCACCAGGCACCTGTCCCTAACAGAGGAAACAGAGTATGTTAAAATTACGTCCCCTATTTGGAAATGTAGCAACAAATTTGAAGAATTTAAATGTGTGAAAATCTAATCATGGTTTCTTGAGGAGGGCTGCTGGTTTCAGGAGCATGTTCCATTTGCAAAAATCTATCTTGCGGTACACTTATAATATGTACTTTCCAATAAAGTTAATGCTATGTTTCTTCTATTTTGATTTATGTAACTGTAGAAATTTCTGGTTTAAACAAACAAGTTCACTCAGCTTACTAGCTTCATGCTCCATAATATCCACCTACCACTAAGACCAACAGAAAAAATATTTATCTTAAAAAAAAAAAAGTTTCAGTGCCGTGATCTCAGCTGAGAACATGCTTCGGAATATCTGTAGACCTTTGAAAAAGTGATTCCAAATCACTGGTCTAGAATAAGGGCTACAAACTACTGCCTGTGGCCAAACCCAGTTAGCTGCCTAGGTCTGTAGTGAAGTTTTATTGAAACATAGCAGGCCCATTCATTTGTGTATGAATGAACATGGCTGTGATTTTCCCCCACAATGGTGGAAGTTAATAGTAAAGACAAAGAGTCTATGTATGGCCCACAAAATAGGAAATATTTACAGGACATATTTGCTGACCCCTGTTCTAGAGCAATGACATGTTATGGAAATTAAGAATTAATAAATAGGCATTTAGAGAATAAATTTAGAATAGTCAATTACTTTTATTCAATATTACTTCACGTTAAAAAATTAAAACACGAGCCAAAACCGGTTTGGCTCAGTGGATAGAATGTCGGCCTGTGGACTGAAAGGTCCCGGGTTCGATTCCGGTCAAGGGCATGTATCCTGGTTGCGGGCAAATCCCCAGTAGGGGGCGTGCAGGAGGCAGCTGATCAATGTTTCTAGCTCTCTATCCCTCTCCCTTCCTCTCTGTAAAAAATCAATAAAATATATTTTAAAAAAATTAAAACACGAACTTCATATTTTAGAGGTAGGTTTGGCCTATTTTAAATGCATGAACATAATCATACAGCAACACTACTATACTATAATAACAAAAGGGTTTTAAAAAGGTAGTAAAATGGAGAGAAACACTTCGATTGGTTGCCTCCTGTACATGCCCTGGTCAGGGCCTGGGCCAGGGAGGGAGGAGCCTACAACCAAGGCATGCTTCTGAATAAAACAAAAAATACAGAATAAATGCCTGGCACAGTTGCTCAGTGGTCGAATAAAGACCTATGAACCAGGAGGTCACTATTTGATTTCTGGTCAGGGCACATGCCCAGGTTCCAGGCTCGATCCCCAGGGGAGTTGTGCAGGAGGCAGCTGATCAATGATTCTCCCTCATCACTGATGTTTCTAGTTCTCTTTCCTTCTCCCCTTCCTCCCTGAAACCAATAAAAAGACATATTTTTAAAAAGAGGCAGCAAAATGAATGGAAAATAGTTCTCTTCAACTTTAGACTGAATAAATAAAAACACATTGAATAAAAGGATAACTACATAACTGATCCAGTTAGCCTGACTTCAGCTGAATAGTTCAGGGACAGGTAACAAGATACACAAAAAATTCATTAGCAGTGAACTCATGGGGCCTTTCCTTACTCACTTTTTAAAATTCAGTGTCTCCCAGGATTTGCATATGAAACTTAGAATTTAAAAGACACAAGTAAAAACCAAGAAAAAGACGACAAAAATCAAAATGCAAAAGCACACAAATCAAAAAACCACAAACCACTCTAGTTTTACATGAAGTTCACCTCAAGATGTTAAGAGTCATTCCAAACAAGGTAAAAAAGTAATAGGATAAAATAAAGACAATATCAAGAGATGCTAAAAGATAAAAATCAAACGTGTAGTCTAGAATTCTAATTTCCATGAAAAAAGACATGGTCAGGTCAGTAGGAAGCTGGGGCTGTATCAATGTAGGTGGCCCAAAGGCAAACGGTACCTGTGACACGCCTGTCTGGGCCGCTGGCTGCCCCATGCCTACATTGTTCACACTCATTGCCCCACTGGATGAAGGAAACTGGTTCTGAGGCAGGAACTGGTTCTGGGTGGGCGCCTGGGCCATCATATTGTTGGCATGTGCACCCATCATGTTTGGAGGCTGAGGCATTCGGGAAGGAGAAATGGCCATCTAAAAGACAACAAGCATCATTGAGAATCCAGAGGACAAAAGCCAATGTATTCAAGATAAAGTAGAAGAGACAGAAATCTTCAAATCCTCCTCCCTCTTGGGAAAAGAAAGACCACTCACTAAAACCGAGGCACTTTGCCAGCTTTCTCATGCGAAATATCTAATGAGTGGGCTTCAGATTGTCCTCTGGACAGAAATCAATAGCATGCTATAAAGTTCAAGGTATGTTTTTCTGAGTTCTATGAAGCATTTAGAAAGCAGCTACAGGAGAGTAAGCTCTAGGAGTAAACAGACACTGACAAGTCCCTCTTGGCCACAAATCTGAGGCTGCCTATTCCATCTATAGAACTCCATCTTCTCAAGGAATCATACATTCCTATGAAATTAGCATTCAAATAAAATAAGTAATGGTCAAGTAATTTTCACTACAGTAATGAAGATGAGAGAGAGAGAGAGAGAGAGAGAGAGAGAGAGAGAGAGAGAAGAAATAAAGCATAACCAAAATCTAAAGGAAGAGGTACCATAGGATTGTAGACAATCTACAATTTCACTGCTTAGAGAATTTTCCTTATTTGGGCAAGCCTTCTCAGCACAGTTAAGGCAAGCAGGACTTACCCCTGGAACGGAGCCCATGCTGTTCATTGGGACAGAGTGGTTCATGGGGGATGCTGCGCGCGGCCCCATGGGAGCTTGTGGCAACTGTACATTCCCCAAAGACATCGGATTAAATGAATTCATCCCTGTAAAGTACCCACAATAGTTCATTAGGAAAAGCACCCACAGGGAAACAGAATTACCACTTGCCCAATAAACTCTAAGCAAAATAAGATGTAACACATACAACCGAAAGGAAATCACCCAGTTAATCAGAATTTTCATATCCAGGAAAAATACCCTCAATGCTGTTGAGGGTATGGTGGGGATGGGAGTGGGGGCAGGGCAAAATGAGGAGATGAGAGCAGAAAGCCAGGTAAACCACAAAAAAATAAGGTTGAGGAAGCACTGATCAGCATGGCAGGACCCTGATCAAAAAGCATCAAAGTGATAAGGAGATGAGGCTACATGGGGAAGATGTTTCCACCAACTATGGAAGAGGTGTTAACTAAGGCCAGGGCACCAATCTGAGCCAACCTCTCATTAACGCATGCTGGAGCATCTGGCTTCCGTCTTCTCTCCTGCAGGAAGCCCATTCTCATCCCCTGCACCTCCACCCACACCCCGGCCTCCTAGTTCTTCAGCTAGGTTTATGTTTATTGTTAGAATCTGGGATAAGACTCAAAATACGGTTTTAATTTTGTAAGCAAGTTAAGTGTTTAGAAAGCATCCAAGGGTGGCAAGTTCTCAGCCTTCTCTCTACAGAGGAGAAAAATTTCATGTTCGCAGTACCTTTGCTGTCCTGGGGCTGTCCATCATTCGCAGAAAGGTTACACCATGAAAGACACCTCTCTAGCTGCTAAGTGTCTCCAGACGACCGCCTCTCCTTCTTTGTAATTTCCTACAATCCTCTGTAAACTCTTTCCTTTATATTATCAGTTTATCTACCATGTTTACCAGTTTATCTACCAGTATGCAGTAAGATCACAGTAAACTTTAAAAGTGACCTTTTCTCCCCTCCCAAACTACTCTACCAACAACAGGACCAAGCCTTGCTTTAGAATCTTTGGGTAATGTCACCACCTTATTTCACAACCTATAAAAACACCTTACTGTTCAAGTCTCAATTAGACAAAAACTATAAAGGGTTTGAAATGCCCTGGAGTCCCCAAACTCCCAAACTAAAATGATGGCTTCAACCAAGCCCAAACTACAGAATTTCAACCTGAGAAAGAACCTTTTAAAAGTTGTTGAGACCAGCTGCCAGCACCCCAGCTTGATGTAGACTCTCTGAGGGTCAACCCTGTTGGCTAGGCTTGAACACCTGCACTCACAGGGCCCAGAACAGCCACTGCATTTTCTCCACCTCATCCCCAGTGCTGCTTGCTGACCCAGGATTGGCCTGATGCTCTCCTTTCATGCATTCAGAAATGTTTCCTTTCCCCACCCACAATGTTTTGTAAGACTCTTCCAAAAAGTAATGAACTCTCTTGAATCCAAATACAACAGATATTCATACTGCCTGTGGAAATGCTCATCAACAATAAGGAATGGAAGGAAAAAGAAGCGCTATCTTATATAATAAAGAGGTAATATGCAAATTAACCCTCACATCCTCATAAGAGGGCTGCCTACAATCAGGCTGGCAGAGGGGTTAGTGAGAGATGACCAAATGACTGAACAAGCAGGCTACATGGGGTGACTTGGCTGGCAGGGGGATTAGTGAGGGGTGACCAAACGATTGAACAAGCAGAATGTGTGGGGTGACCAGGTCGGCAGGAGGGGGCAGTTAGGGGTGAGCAGGCCGGCAGAGAGGGGCAGTTGGAGCAACCAGGCCAGTGGGATGGGGGTTGGGGGGCAGTAAGAGGCAACCTATTGTTGGGGGGGGGGAGTTAGGGGTGACCAGGCCGGCAGGAGAGGGGATGCAGTTGGGGGAGACCAGGCTGGTGGCAGGGGGGAGTAGTTAGGGGCAACAAGGCAGGTAGGTGAGTGATTAGGGGCCAGCAGTCCAGGATTGTGAGAGGGATGTCTGACTGCCAAGTTTAGGCCTGATGGCAGTCAGACATCCTCTGAGAGGTCCTGGATTGGAGAGGGTGCAGGCTGGGCTGAGGGGACATCCCCCCATCGCTCTGGCACATATTTCATGCACCGGGCCTCTAGTAAAGAAATAAAGAGGAAAAAAAGAAACAATATACTTCGTGGCTGTTGAATGGTAAACTGAAATATGATTCACAGCAATAGTTAAATACCTTGAGAAACCTGCATGCGATTCACTGGCAGGGGCATGGGCCCATCTATAATGACAGGGAAAAAAAGGTTATTTAAAATAATCCTTGATTGAGGAATAAGGAATTTATTCCTTAAGTACTTCAAACTTAAAAAAACAAAACAGTCAACAGGTCCCAAAGCATTGTACATTTGATGCTCGCAAACCTTTTAAGGACCTCCTTATGAGAGACTCAACTCAACTCAATGTCTAAACATAGGCCAATGTACAAGGTCATGATCACTATCAGTCTCCAAAATGTAGGCTTCCTGAGAACATAATTCTATATACATAGAAACACACCCCAAATACAGAAGGAAAAACAAGCAAACAGACTAAGGGCTGATAGAAGAAAATGAAGTCCTTACTTGGAGGTCTCACAGGTTGCGATTGTGGTATCCCAGGGGGCTGTGCCCCGGGGGCTGGTAAGGCTGGCTGGTTACCCAAGATGCCTTGTTTGTGTAAACGCGATCTCCGTTTTTCTTCTAGTTCTTTTTGTATCTTGTAGATTTTCTCTGCTAATAAGTGATAGTATTCATCCTAAAGAGCAGTAACATTAGGCAGTCAAAACTATAAAAAAAGAATGATCTGGTTTGTATGTTTTAAAAAACTAAATAACTTTTTTATTAAGTACACTGGCAAAAGTAAGTTTGCAACACTTCTAACTAATAAACCAAAGGCCCAACTTTTTGTTGAACTAGTTACATTACAGGAATTAATAGACAGTAGATATTAAATGCATGTTACATTTCATTCCACAGTTGAACCTCTTCTTGGATATTCACTGGTGCTGGCAATAACATAGTATAAGCATAACAAACAATACCCATATGGACGTGGACATGATATCCACGGATAAAATGCTATTTTGTATATCTCATTTTTACCCGTAATGGTGACACTATACTGAACAAAGGGAGTTGTGAAGAGACCTAATTTTTTTTTGAGAGGAAGGGAGAGGGAGAGAGAGAGAAAGAAACACCAATGATAAGAGAGAATCACTGATGGGCCACATTGGGGATCAAGCCCACAACCCAGGTATGTGCCCTGACAGGGACCTCCTGGTCCATAGGTCGATGCTCAATCACTGAGCCACGCCAGGTGGATGGGACCTAATTTCTTATCTGCTAAGTCTCTCTGGTCAGGCTCCTCAAAGTGATGGACCTACCCAACTAACATATCCCTATTTCCAGAGAAATCAGCCAGACAGATGGAGTTATATTTACCACAGGTATGTGCAGGCTGGAACAAGTATGGCAACCTACCCGGCTGTTGGCAGACTCATACATGTCCCCTTCCACTTTCTTAGCGTAGGCTACGAGGTTCTCCATGCGGCGATCCTTCAGGGCTGCAGGGTCAGGTGTTGGGAAGATGGCTTGGACGCTAGGAGGACAACATACTCTATCAACTCACTTTCAATACATCAGTATCTTGGTATTTTATATGTGACATGGAAAGGGAAGCTTATCTACCTACAGGGGTGATACACTGTTGAGAGAAATCCCAAATCTCTCTTGCCTAGGATATGAGTACACAAATGAAGTCATTCTCTCTTAAAAAATAAAAATAAAAATAAATTGTTTTTTAAAAATATATTTTATTGATTTTTTACGGAGAGGAATGGAAAGGAATAGAGAGCTAGAAACATTGATGAGAGAGAAACATTGATCAGCTGCCTCCTGCATGCCCCCCACTGGGGATGTGCTCACAACCAAGGTACATGACCTTGATCAGAATCGAACCCGGGACCTTTCAGTCCGCAGGCTGATGCTCTATCCACTGAGCCAAACTGATTTCGGCTGAAGTCATTCTCCGAAGACACTACTAACCTGTTGATTTATCTATAAGTCCAATATTTTGCTATTAGCAATAAATGCTGGTCATCTCAAGAATAATACAATTTTTAAAAAAGTATTTTTATTGATTTTAGAGAGGAAGGGAGAGGGAAAGATTGAAAACTCAATGATGAGAAAGGAGAGAAGGAAAGATAGAAAAATCACTGATTGGCTGCCTCCTAACACACACTATACTGGAGACCAAGCCCACAACCCAGGCATATGCCCCGACCGAGAATTGAACTGCAACCTCCTGGTTCATGGGTTAACACTCAATCACTGAGCCACATTGGCTGGGCAAGAATAATGATTTTGAATTCCTACTTTTAAATTATTACAAAAAATTTTTATTAAAATAATGAAGAAAACTTCAAGAAAACCATTCGTTTAACTTCACCTTCAATTTAACTAGCTTGCGAAAGTTAACTATTAACTTCCTGCATGTTCACTAACTATACATATGATAGTACTATCACGCCATCTGTATTCACTAGGCCCAAATTCTCCCAATTCTCAGGGGTCTCCAGAAACATAATCTTGAGCCATAAAATAAGGCAAAGCTTCTGAGCTAATCCCAGCTCCCTCATGTATCTGAGAGGACCTATCTGGCAGCACTCGGAGTGTTGGCCTCTGTGACATGGCTCACAGTTCATGCTCCTCTATAGGGTAGAGCTGTGAATGCTCTGGTGCCCCTCACTGGGGATGCAGGGCCTGGGATTCTCTGGTCTGCCAGCAGTGTCTGTGGTTCTCTAAAAAAGGATGTTAAGTCCCTTCAGCTACTAGGGTGCTATCACCTGAAACCACTTAGAAATTAAATCAGATACTGATGAAAGCTCAAAGCTATCACAATGCTATCAGCCACAAAATGTTTGTCACATGTGAATAATGGGTGAGGTGAAACGTACAGTTTATGCACTAGATGGCTCCGCAGGTCCTGGGTGACATGTTCATGCCAGCCTTTCCGAACGCCAGTGCTGGAAGTAGGTGCTGCTGTTGGTATAGTGCTGAGGGTTCCAATGTTTCCAGAGTTTGAGCCATCATTCATCAGTGGGCTATGGAAAGAACAAGAACTTCATCCATCTATTAAAGTGACTCAAATGTGCTTCATTTCAGTAAGGCCTTCAAGCCATATGAGACTTAAAAAGTTTAAGTTAGGAGAGCCAAGTGATGAATGTACAACAACACTGAAACCATGTTTTATCTATTATCTGCTCTGCATTTATAATTAAAAGAAAAATAGCATGCCTCCACCCAAACTGTTTTCTCTGCCTCACATTTAGAAAGAATCATGGCATTTTATGTGATTCCCAGCCCATTTTCATGTGTGACTATCACATAGGAGCCAACTGAAACATGGGTCTTACTTTGTGGCCCCAAGGGAAGTTGGAAGCGCTGATTCTGAAATCAAGTTTGGTGGCTGCTGATCTGTTGTTATTCCTCCTGCTGGAATGTTCATTGGGTTATTTCCTTTAAAAACAGAAAAGAAATCAACTTTTGAATTATAATGTACATTTAAGAGTTCAAGTCACTATATGAATAAGCAGTTCTTAATGAGTTATAATAATAAACACTATGGCAGGAACTCTGGAAGTTATGTTTTCAATAATGGTGATTGACTTGTAATACAAGTTCAATTGCAGACTCCTTCCCACTGTATTATGTAATTAAAATAAGACAGTTTTAATGGAGGCTGGATGGTAAAATAAGTATACTATAAGGCTGTGGAAAAAATTAGAAATGATCCACTTCAGCTTTAGATTTTGATCCTGGCTTTATTAATATCATACCCTAAACAACTAAACTGACTTGTCACATATATGTGTCATCTACTTTTTTTGTATATCAGAAAATAAAACCATAGATACTAAGTGTAGGTGAAAAGCATAAAAGGTCAATTTGTCTACAGTATTCATTTTATAGGATAAAAGAAGTTAACAGTCTTATTCCAAATTAAACCATCAATAGGAATGGAGTTAGAATAGAATTCAGGTCTTAGGATTCCAAACCAATCTCCTGGTCAGTAGAAATTAGATTTACATTAGGGTAGTTGCTTTCCAAAAAGCAACAAATGAGATGTTTCCAAAGAGCCATTTTTAAGGTAAAATACTAAGAGAGAGAGAGAGAGAGAGAGAGAGAGAGAGAGAGAGAGAGAGAGAGAGAGAACACAAAATGAAGACAATAACCTTAAGTTGACTGACATAATTGCTTGGCTTAAGCCTAAGTTTAAAAGGACTATGTTGATTTAGCCCTAGCTGGTTTGGCTCAGTGGATAGAATGTCGGCCTGTGGACTGAAGGGTCCCAGGTTTGATTCTGGTCAAGGGTACATGCCTAGGTTGCAAGCTCGATTCCAAGTAGGGGGCGTGCAGGAGGCAGCCGGTCAATAATTCTCTCTCATCTTTGATATTTCTCTTTCTCTCTCCCTCTCCTTTCCTCTCTCAAATCAATAAAAATATTATATATATATGTATATATATATATATATATATATTCAAAAAAACTATGTCAATTTAAAAAAGAATATTAAGTAAACAATATGCAGAGGTGGCAAAAATTTTGGAGATATGTAAACAAAAGACCAAAGACTGGTAAATAATGGGATAAGATTGCACTAGGCAATACTAATACACTGGTACACGGAGAAGGCTGAGACAAGAAATTTTTTGAGACTCCTGTTAACCGGTCCATGTCCCAGTTGGTCACTTACAGCTGTGGGATAACCCATAACCAAGACGTGCTGGAAATGGTAGACCATCTACTGAACTGCAGCATGACCGGTGGAATGACCAATTGCTATGCTGTGCACTGACCAATAGGGGGCAGATGCTCAACACAGGAGTTGCCTCCAGCCCGCAGGCCCCAGCCCAGCAAAGGTGGGTGCCAAGTGGGGAGGAAGTAGAAGGGGGCAATCACCCCACTGGTCGCCCCACTGATTGGCCCTGATTGCCCACCAGGCCTAATGCACTGGGCCTCTAGTCCATTAAATAAATGATGTACTGAGAGTCAATGCAAGTGGTACAACTATAATTCTGAGCCATATAAAGTTCCCTTTATGAAAACTGTCCAGACAAAAGTGGCACAAGCAACAAAAATGTCAGATATATGCTACTCTTTTAACAAGCCTGTAACATATTCCGTAAATTGGAAATGTTTGCCTTTTCCTGGAAGTTTTTCTTGTTTTTTTTTCAATTTACAAGATACCATCACCATAATATATACATTTATTAATTTGAAGCTAAACTGAAAACAGCCTCTGGTTCCAGGAAAACTTGTCATTTCCATGCTGTAATAGGACAAAGAAGTTTTCAAGAGTTCCTTCACTTACCCAAGGGGTTGAGAGTCCTCATCTGCTGGTGAGTTTGAGGCTGTGCTGGTTGCTGGCCAGAAACCTGAGGCTGCAGCTGCGTCTGGGGCTGGTTTAGGTAGGGAAGTCCAAGAGCAGCATATGCTCGCTGCATGGAGCTGGGGTCTATAGGATTTGGGTTACTTAAAGAAGTAGCATTCTGCTGGCCTGTACCAACAGAACCAATTGTGTTCTGAATTCCACTAGCTGGAGACCCCAGGATGGCTAAAACAACAAACAAACAAAAAAGGTAAGCAATAAAGAGAAGCCCATATATTATTTTAAAACCACTGAGAAACAAGTGGTTCTAAGAATTTATCGGAAGACTATTGTCATGGAGTATTAGAACAAGTCTACCAAGAAAGGAAGTGTGCAGAGAGAAGGATCCTATTCTATTAATCTATTCTGCATGCCAACAGCTAAGCACAAAGCTGAAGAAAATCCAAGCTTCTCTCAGAAAATAACAGACCATAATATCAGAGATCACTTAATAAAAATTAGTATGTATCAAAGTCTCAGAATAAGTCAGTTCTAGGGGAATGGCAAACATGGTAAACAGAAAATGTTTTGATTCTTTTAAAGGGGGGGGGAGGAGGGTAGAGGGTCTCCAGCCATCACTGAGACGAACTAATTGGCATCCCCCTCCTGCTGCCAATCCCCCTGGGTCCTTCACTGCCAATCTGTACAAGTTAGAAGAATTAACAGAAGGAGCAGAGTGATGCTCAATCACTTATCAATAAATCTATGATGTGATCTTCTTAATAACAATGTCATAATTTCTTGAAACTTATGTATACAATGACTGCATTAACACCACACTTTCTTTCCTACGAGTTTCCTATGCAGGAGGGCACCATGCTGAGCTCTCTGACTATGTAAAGCTAATCAAGAAAGAAGGTACGTGACTGACTGACTGACCTAGTTGAAATTGATAGAAAGAGGCTTGGATTTTCTTGTAGTCAGGTGTCATCTCAGCTTCACTGGTATTCAAGACCTGGGTTCTGCCTCCTGCAACCACTCTTAGCTTCTCTAAAGGAAACTCTATGATAACATAAAGAACCTCATTCCCAGTAGCTTCAAAGTTAACTGACAGATGACCCCAACTTGCAAATACTTGGTCATTTCAAATACAATTCATCAGTCTGTCCGTCCATCCATCCATCCATCCATCCATCCATCCATCCATCCAAATGTTCTTATTTGGTGAGCAGTTACCTTATAATAAGTTTTATGACATACTATTTATTCTTAAGGGTTCCCTTCTTTCCAACTTCCCCAAATTTTAGAGTTATGTTATAAATAGCTGATAAAATTGATACAACATATGTTTTTTAACACATAAGATACTAAGGCCTTTATTCAAAATCAGACCATTATGTGTTTATCTTCTCACATTTAACCCAACTATAACATAAACAAACTCAAATATTTACCAGAGTAACTTAATTAAACTGAAATGTGTGAAAAAACTTGGTAATTACACATTCCATACTAACTTTTCCAATAAGGATATTCAGATCTCAAACTCATTAATGTTCATTAGTTATAATTACACACAACAAGCATCTCATTACAATAAATAAAAAGATTCCCAAGGTGCATTTTATGACCAGCTTGTGGCTAAAATAAATCACATAGAATATCTTTATATTTTTCTAATAGTATTTCCCAAAACTTTAATCATGTGATCATTGTACTCCTGAAACCAACATGCTAAATCTTCTAAAAGCACTATGATGTAAAATGGAAAATAATAATGGTAGGATGATTTCCTTTTCTATCACCTTGTGGTATAAGCAAGAAAAGACCCAGACCAGATTTGTTACACATATTGATCAATTGTGGAAAGGAATTAAAAACAAACAAACAAACAAACAAACAAAGTATGTATACAGCTTTTCAATTCTATATGAAGATGCAACAGAAATGCTTTAGTGACAAGTTTTATTATATTCCACTTTCATCCACACTTCCTCAAATACTATCCTTTTATTTTTTGGTTAATCCTCAGCAGAGGATATTTTTTCCCCCATTGATTTTAGAGAGAGTGAAAAGGGGGCAGAGAAAGGGGGAAAAGGGAAGAAGGAACACTGATATGACACACGTAGATTGGTTGCCTCCCACATGGGCCCTGACTGAGGCTAGAGATAGAAACTGCAACCCTTGATCAGGAATTGAACCCGAGACCCTTCTGTGCTCAGGTCAACGCTCTAACCACTTAATACACAAGCCAGGGTCCAAAATGCTATCCTTAAAAAAAAAAAATTCTTTATTGTTGAAAGTTTTACATATGTCCCCATTTTCCCCCACTGACTCCCTCGAGCCCACCCTGCCCCCTGTCCCAGGCCCTCACTGCTTGCCCCATTGTCTGTCCATATATGCATACAAGGTTCTTGGTTGATTACTCCCCACCCACCTGTCTTCCTCTGCCTTCCCGCAGATTCCCCAGTCTGTTCCATGCTTCCATGTTTCTGGATCCACTCTGTTCACCAGTTAATTTTGTTACTTAGATTCTATATGAGTGAGGTCATATGATACTTGTCTTTCTCTGATTGACTTATTTCACTTAGCATGATACTCTCCAGGTCCCTCCATGCTGTTTCAAAGGATAAGAGATTCTTCTTTTTTACTGCTGCTTAGTATTCCATGGTATAAATGTACCACAGCTTTTCTAAAAAATATATTTTTTTGACTTTTTAACAGAGAGGAAGGGAGAGGAACAGAGAGCTAGAAACATCAATGAGAGAGAACCATCGATCAGCTGCCTCCTGCACACCCCCCACTAGGGATGTGCCCGCAACCAAGGTACATGCCCTTGACCGGAACTGAACCTGGGACCTTTCAGTCCACAGGCTGCGCTCTATCCACTGAGCAAACCGGTCTTGGCACCACAGCTTTTTTATTCATTAATCTACTGATGGGCACTTAGGCTGTTTCCAGATCTTAGCTACTGTAAATTGTGCTGCTATGAACACGGGGTGCATACATTCTTTCTGATTGGTATTTCAGGTTTCTTAGGATATATTCCTGGAAGTGGGATCACTGGGTCAAATGGCAGTTTTCTATTTAATGTTTTGAGGAAACTTCATACTGTTTTCCATAATGGCTGCACCAGTCTGCCAAATGCCATCCTTTTAGCCAAAATGTCCCCATATTAGGGCGAATTCCATTTCCAAGTCCAAGGTATTTTTCAGGGTAGCCAGACAATCCCATGGAAGCTGATGACATGGTCACTGTAGTAGTATTTATATTAAAAAGCACTTATTTCCTAAATATAAAACATTACTATATTTTTAAAAAACATACCTATCAAGACAAGCAAGTATTTGGAACTTGGCATTTGTAACAATCAGAGGCAAGGAAAACATAGTACAAGCAAAAGATGTCTGACATTTAAGCATGGTTCAATTTGAGTCCAAATGCTGCTAGTAGATGACATACTACTTCAGAGTAAGAAAACAAAGATATTTATTACTGGGGTGATGATTGGTTGAAAGGGAGTTAGCAGGTAAAAACAACCATAAACTCCGTTTTGAGAGCTCAAGATGCTACCATCCCTCCATGAACATTTTCCTGATCTCTCTCTTGGGCAGCAGTCATTCTTCTCTAAATTCTCACATTACCTACCAGGGCTCTGCTTCTCTTTGAGCATTTACACTTCACATATTCACTTGCTCACTCTACCAATTAAGTTAGTACAGACTGTTTGCTAGGCACTGTTAGGCTTCAGGATACAGTGTGAGCACAAAGCCTGTACTTATGGAGCACAGAATGTTGGGAAAGACAACAGACTAATCACTTAACAAATGTAAAACGGCAGCTCTCTATCAGAGAAGATCATGCTCATCTCACCTTCCTTCTACATTCCCTGAGGTGGGACCAATGTATGACTCATCTTGACTTTGTATGTTGAGGTGCCTTGTAAAGTCCCCTGCAGAGTTCAAGTGAGCTGTAGCACTCTAGCAGAATGACTGGCCTTCTTCAGACACCTCCAGCCCTGCAGCATTGAGTTCTTCAGGCTGAACAAATTTTAAGGAGTACTAAGAACAGCAATGCTTCATCTGGCATCACTGATAATGAGGCTGTCCACATAGATTAATTTTATACATTACTGATGTTTATCTCCTTAAATGTCAAAACCTCTTATTCTTTTTTATCATTTTTTACATCTTTTTTTTCCCTATCTTTGAGCTAATGCTATACATTTTCATACATAATCAACTGCCATGTCACACACTGCAGTATTAGTTGGCATTCCTGCTACCAGCACATCTTCAAACCACTCCCTGACACCGTCACTGCCCTATTACTTCCCTTCTGTCACAGCTTCATCAGGATCCCATGACCTAAGAAACAAAAGGCTAGGCTTCGTAGTGATCTGTTTTCAGGATTCACTGTCACTTTTCATGTAGATCCAAGGCAGTCCTTCCCTATCAAGCACAAATACAGTTCTTCTGCAGGTTCCATGCATAGTATACTAACTTGCAAGTTCAGTTCACCAGGAACTTCAGTCCCCAGTCATTCTCAATAAAACTGAACTCAATTGAAAATCCAACAAAAACTGACACATTCCAAAGCGTTGTCAGAGTGGTGGGAGACATACCATTAAGCAGGCAAAGCAACTACTTACTATCTAGTCACCACTAAGATTTCTACAGAAAAAGTTGTGCTGGAAGTTACTCAGGCCTGTATACACATCTCTGCAGAGTTGCTTCCACACAATGCCTTGCAGGTGCCATGCATGCCTTCCTTTCCAGCATCTTCTTGTACACAGTACAGGACATAATAAAAAAGAACATCCTAGCCCAGTTGTCGGGCCTCCCATCAATCGACCATTGAGCAAGAATGCACAAACAAAAAAAAAAAAAAAAAAAAAAAGCATGCACAAACCTTCCAATAGTTTTTGTTTAGAAGCCAAATGACTCAGGAGCAAGAAACACTGTTATGCAGAAGAGCAAGGACAACACTGTTCTGATCAAACACATTACCAATGATTGGTACTTAAATCGGGGCCAAACAAGCCCACCACTCTGTCCCTAGAGCCATTTAGGTTCTACTGCTTCCTCTGCTCCCCATGCCAACAACAGTCTGTCAAAAGAAGTGTCTAAGAATCTCTGAGACCTCTCAGATGGAACAAGAGCCTGTTCAACAAACACTTACTTAGTACCTAAGAGGCTATTCTTTATGAGTAGAAGTTTTAAGGAGGTAGTGTTGGACTCAATATCATGAAGGAAAGTGTTTAAAACAATCAGAGGTGCCTAAAATTAAAACAAACAGCCAGGCTAGGGAGTGAGCCAGTGGAGGTATTCAAGCAACAGAGTGGAGGACTGCTGAGATTGACACTCTGTCAATGGGCTCATGCTGCATGAGTAAATGGGTTCAGTTAGACTCTGGGGCTGACCCTATAGCATCTATTTGACAATCCTGTGGATTTCTGAGTTGGTTTCCACCAGAGAATGACTCAAATTTCTTCAACAGCTTCAGCACAGTTACACGGCTCCTTCAAGGCATTCTAAGAAGAGCATCTCAGCCGCATATGCATACTAGTAACCTGGCAATTTGTCAAAATGCGGATTCTAATATAGAGAGCCTGGCATGAGGCTCCAATGTCTGCAATTCTTTTTAAAATCTTTTTAAAAAAAATTGATTTTAGAGAGAGAGGAAGAGGGAAAAAGAGAGAGCGAGAAAAAAAGCATCAATGTGAGAGCCAGTTGCCCCCCATACGCACCAGGGATAGAACCTACAACCTGGGAGTCGAACCGGCAACTTTTCAGTGCTTAATCATGTGAAAACTTGGTTTAGGCCAGTGGTTGGCAAACTGCAGCTCTCAAGTGTTCACACAGTTAAGCACAATTTGCTTTAGAAGAGTTCAAAAATACCAGCAAACATTTATAGAAAAGATATGGTTGAAACTTGCTCATTCATCATATCAAATTCTTCTATAGTCACAACACTACTATTAGAGCCCAAAGAATACACTCAAAGTTGAAACCAAATTTGAGAAGCATTTAATAATTTTTTAAATAGGAGCTTTCATGAAAAATTACTAAAACTCTGTACAAAGATAATCTAAATATTACCATGACTATAATAAAATCACCCTGGTAACGCCTTACATTATGACTAGTAGAAACACTGTGGTTTACCACTTCAGAGAGCACGCATCAAATATATTGTCAAAACAGCCAGAATTATAAGGATGTAAAAAAAAAAAAACCCACAAAAAACCACATACATTTTTTTAAAAACAAAAACCACATTAATGTTTCTTAAAAAGAGAAATCACAAAAAAGTTTACAATCGTCATGGTGATACATACTAAAAACGGAAAGTCCCAGAAAAGCCATACCCCAAATTAAAAGTTTAGAATGAAATCTTATCTCATTACTCATAGAATTATTACTGTACAGCTACAAACTCAAATGAATATTTTAGCACTTAAAAAAGCCTATTACTGAAATGCATTTCTAAAACACAAGAAATTGTAACCATCAAAAATACTAGTTTAAAAAATGGTTTTATTCTAACTTAGAGGAAAAACAGACTATATTCTACTAGAACTATTGTTCCAAATATCTTGTTCTAGAATACCCAGATTCCTAGACTTTCAATTTATATGAAAGATGTCCTGGAAATTTTTATTAATTCAAATTTTGGTACATCAATAATTAATTTAACTCATTTTGGGAAGTGACTTTGAAAGGAAATTTAGTATGACTCCTTCTCTACAGAGATAAGGAGAATAATGGGCCCATGACCCTTGGATGTCTCCCCTATGTGACTTGGACACTGCTGAGCAGAGTCAGCTCACTAGACATCCTCTCAGGAGGGGGTGAGCTGGACTTAAAAGAAAAAGCACCTGGGTTATCACCGGTGCTCCACTCCCGGACACTTAGGAGCAACGAGCTTTTCCATCTTTCCTTGTACCACTCGCAAACAACCAGAAAGAAAAACAGCACACATTCTCCAGGTAGCAGTGGGGTCTTGAGGAAGATGATCAAGAATGAAAGGAATGAACATGTAACCACAAATAGGGGAGGGTGGCAAGATGGCACAGACAAGATGGAAGAAGACTAGGAAGATTATGCTGTGCTCAAAGTCACAGGGAGCAGCTCCAGCCAAAGGGGTACATGATATTGAAAAGCACGTCTTATCTGTCCAAACCGAAGGACACCCAAAGACCACTGTTTTACATCTAAAATGACAGGAAAGAAGTTGAAATTGGGAAGAGATGCTCATCTTTTCACTGCTCTGATGACTACAGGGAACCCCTGGGAGTTCCACACAAGTCTCCTGAGCTGGGATCACTGCTTAAATGGTCAATCAGCTAAAGGCTACACAGATGACTCCAAAGACAACAAAGCAATGGGAATGATCAGAATGCAGTCAGTCTGGGGCAAAGACTCTCAATCTGTGCTGAATAAATTGTAAGTTATGTTAATAGGACTGGGAACCGCAGCTCCATGAGGGATGGAAACCTCTCAAATATCTACATATGGGATTCTATACTGATCCGGCCTGACTGACTTATCTATGACTTTGGGGTAAGAGGTTTCCAATTCCAAAAGAAGTGTCCTTTTATTTCCCCCGCTCCCCCCCAAAGTCACTGCAATTAGTGATGTAACATTCAAATCTTTAGATACTAAGTATCTGTCAAGAAATAGGAAGAGTAGGTTACTTGGGTGATAATCCTTTCCCATTGCTGCCAATTCTGCTATAGGGGGGCAGAGGTGGCAGAGAATTAAATTCCAAAGCAACCACGCCCACTGAGCACAATGAGACTGTCTACTCACTTAGCTTTGTTTCATCCTTTGTCACTATAAGTCTCCACTTACTACTATTCTTTGTGGTTAATAATTTCTGCCCTGCTTCCTACCTATGCTTAAGTATTCTCTTCAGAAATAGCTTATTTTCTCATCTCCAAGCTTCTCTACCCCCAATGCTCACTTACTTTGTTGGTTTCGCTTGTCACTGGCATTTTTCAAAGGGAGGCAAACAGGACAGTCATGTCGTGTGCAGTTCTTCCAATGAGAGATGATTTGTCGTGAAGATGCACAATGGGCAACTATGACCAGAAAAACAACGAGATGTTATTTTTCTATCCAAATCGTCACACTTTCAAATACACCTAAATTATAATGCCAGGTTCCATAAGAAAATGGTAACAAGGGTAACCATAACACAGTACAGGCAGTCCTCAACTTACAAACAGGCAGTTTTCCAAAAAGTTTGTAAGGCGACTGTTGAGAATTCCAAACAAAAACTTCCCATAGAAGCAATGTTATGAATGATGGTGATTAAAGTTCAGCCCACAAAACAAAAGCTATTTGACCTGAAGTACTAAACAACTGGAATGAAAGGTAGAATAAATAATTCTATAAGGTCACTATTTAAAATAAATATGTTTTATTATGTTTAAGGATGAAGCCATCTAAATACTCTTGTTGAAGAAATACAAATAGAGAAATAAGAAGTCTGTGGAGATTCTGAAGGGGCCCCTCTAGGCACTTTTCAAAGTACTTGAAAGAGTAATTAAACCTGGTTATTCTCAGTCTTTACCTTCAAACTTTCATATTAAGGCACTGATTTTTTTCTAAAGGTTTGGCATAACCTCCTTAGGCTTCTCCATCAGTTTAAGGGTTATGCTGGGGACTCACAAATCTCATAAAGGGAGAGAGGGAGATCAGGTAGACAATCTCCCCAAGGTTTAGGAGCACAAGAGAGAAAAGGAAGAGGGTAAAGATTAGAGGCAAGTATAGTAGTTAGTAAGAAAGACTTTCTTTGGTAGAATCAAAGGGTCTGCCACAGAAGAGAGGAAGGGAGGCACATGGTATGTAAGTCACCACCGGGAGGGAGGAGGTGGCAGAGATGATATGGTGCACACAGTTCCCCAGGTCACAGATAGTCACCCAGGACAGCTTTCCTGGTATCCTGATTAGCCTCAAGGCAAAAGTATGGAGGAGCAGTGGCTTGACACATGACATAGTTGCAAGAGACATTATTGAGAAAAGGGTTTGTACATGAATGTGTGTGTGCTACACTGCCCAAAAGAAAACAGTGCCCTAGACATTTATAATGAAGACTATGTTTAAGAAGTGACAATATTTTCCGTGACAGAGGAAGGAGGAAAGGAACAAATGCAGGGCACAGCCTTTTCCAGTAGAAGGTCACAGAATATTATTATAAAATCAAATCACCTTTCTCCTCAGTAATTAAGTATTCCAGTGGTATCTGACAGGATGGTGTGTAAAGACGTAGGTTACAAGAACCTTATAAAAGAGCTGGCTAATAACAAGGACAAATTTCGTCCTAAGCTTTGCCAGTGGGATTTCAAAAAATGGCACTTACCTTGACAGGCTTTCCCAGCCTGACAGTGTGTCATGTGATTCAAAACATTTTTCATGGTTCGACAATGTGGGAGAGAACAGGCCCGAACCTCTCCATTTGCTTGTTCTCGTCTCTGACATTTATGAGCGTGAAGCAGTAGAACCAGCTGCTGCTGAATCAGTTTGCGTTTTTCAGGATCTGCAGTGGGGCCCGTTGCAATTGCTTGTGTGGGTACAATTCCCACTGATGTTTGCATCTGAGACTAAAATAAAACAAATTAATAAACATTTAATAAGCTTTTAGAGTTCCAATTCATGTTAATTAATTATTTTTCAAACTAATGTTAAAGTTGATGGATATTGGCCACAGAGATAAGGCAGCTGGTATGGTTTTCTTTAACTTATCAAAGACTTTAAGGAAGATAAAGAAGCAAAGAAATAAACCAATTGAAAAACAAGGTGATTAAAGTTCACTGTGTCTGACTGTCTCAGTTATTCTTAACTGTAGTAACCAAAACCCAATTCACTCTATAATATATACAAGAGCAGGAAAAGCTGTGTATTATCTTATGGTTAAACCATATGAAACTGTTGTTTTTGTAGGCCAAAATGGCCAAACATTGGCAATTTCATATGGTTCAACTTAACAGAAAAAATATCTGATACAGCAGAAGAATCAGAGCCATCCTCTGGATTTCATTATCTTGTGATTAGAGGACAATACTTTCAGTATTCATTACCTGTCCTAAAAGAATAATACACACTTATCCTTAATTCAACCATCTAGTACAATTGCTAATGCTTATGAAATGCTTTGCCTTCCATTAACATTTCCACTCAGATATCTAGACAGTCTTTTAAAGAAGTATTTGACGATCTGCTAAAGATACAGAAATAGGAGTTTAGTTGCTTTCATTCTTAAAAAATAATAAGCCAGACTGACTGTACCTCTTAACTGCCAAAAAAAAAAAAAAGGAGAAGGTGAGCTATGGAGACTTTTTATTTTTAGAAACTACCAACATTCTTCAGACAACTCTAGTATTCTGACAGTAACATTCCCAACTTGATTTTATAACACTCTCTGCCTCCCCTTAAAGTATATCGTTACTATGACTTTTCAAATTAAGAATCTGAAATTGTTGCTCAATGAGATGAAGAGTTATATGAACTCTAAGTGGCCTGAAATTCATGTTAGAAGTATCCTTAGACTAAAAAGTTCTCTGTTTAGTCCTCATTGCTCAGGTGGGCACTGAGAATGGACAAAAAGTGCTTAGACAAGAACGTCCCTTTAAAAATACAGAACCAAAATTGATATTGTAAACACGCCCAAAAGTAGAGCATAAATTTTATGCAATTTTGTTTGAAAAATAATAAAAATAAAGGAAGAAATCTCTCTTACCAACTACCAAAATTACAACACTAGATTTCTTTACATACATCTAGAAAAAGAAACATGTTCATTGATTCCAGTGTTACCTGAAAATACAAAAATAAATTTCAGATGAATTAGGGTATATAAAAATAGATGAAAATGGGAAAAACTATCCGAAAAAATAAAGAATATTTTTAGAATGAAGGTAAAAAAAACTTACGAAGACATAAAATTAAGGTTTAAAATGAGAAAAATTGTGTGAAAAATTGTTACTTTTGAAAAGTAGAAACTGAGTCTAAAGTTAGAACCATTCTTACAGCAAAAGTAGACTTACAGTTTTGAGTACAAAACAGAGTTTCTTCTTTGTTTTTTAAACAATCCTCACCTGAGGATATGCTTTTATTGATTTGAGAGAGGAAGAGAGAGAGAGACAATCAATTGGTTGCCTCCTATACACACCTGATAGGGGAGTAAAACTGCAACCTAGGTATGTACCCTCACCAGGAACTGAATCCGCAACCGTTTTTGGTGTATGAGACAATGCTCCAACAAACTGAGCCACCTGGCCAGGACAGTTCATTCTTATACTAGAAGCCCTATGCACAAAGATTCGTGCTAGAACGGGCTTTCCTTTCCTTGGCTGCCGGCACCGCTTTTCCACTCTGGCCTAGCCCGCTAAGGCCCCAGGAGCCGCCTCTTTCCGCTCCAGCCCCACCTTCCCACACTGCCTAGAGGCCCTAAGAGACCAGGGGTGGGGCAGAATGCCTGCATTGTCACCATGGCGTCCCGCCCATCCCTGTCACTCGGTGCCTGTGTATGCAAATTAACTGCCATCTTTGTTGGGTTAATTTGTATATCACTCCTAATTGGCACAGTGGAGGTACGGTCAATTTACATGTTTGTCTATTATTAGGTAAGATTATTTTCCATATGAAGAACTGTAAACCTACTTTTGCCCCACCCTGTATGTTGCCAAATTGTTTTCTGGAAAGGTTGCAGCATTTATTATATAAGCTCCTATACGTATCTCAGTGCCAAGAAAACTCAATGGAGAGAATAGTTTTTTTCAGTTATTGGTGATGAAAAATAAAAAAAGACAACTGAACATCCACATGTAAAAAAAAGTGAAGATGAAACCCTTCTTTACATCAAACTCAAAAATTAATTCAAAATGAATAAAAGACCTAAATGTGAGAGCTAAAACTATAAAACATTTAGAAAAAGATCATAGGAGTAAATCATATGACCCTGGAGTAGGTAATGGATTCTCAGATATGTCACCAATAGCCCAAACAACAAAAATAAATTGAACTTTATTAAAATTAAAAATTGTGCCCTGGCCAGTATGGCTCATCCCATGCATTGAAAGGTTCTATTCCTAATCAGGGCACAAGACTGGGTTTTGAGCTTGAGCTTGATCCCAAGTTGGGAGCATGCAGGAGGCAGCCGATGGATGTTTTACTCTGACATGGATGTGTTCCTCTCTCTCTCTCTCTCTCTCTCACTTCATCTAAAAAAAATCAATTTAAAAACACTTTAAAATAATTAAAAATTGCTATGCTTCAAAGGACACTATGGAGAAAGTGAAAGACAACCTGAAGAATGAGAAAAAGTATTTGCAAATCATAGAATAAGGAACTTATATCTAAAACATACAACGAATTCTTACAGCTCAATGATAAAAAGATAATTTAAAAATGGATAAAAGATGTGACTAGATAGTCACACCATTAGCCATTAAGAAAATGCAAATCAGAACCACAATGAGGTATCACTTTGCACCCACCAGGTGCAAAAAAAAAATAAAAAAATAAGACAGTAACAAGTTTTGGTGAACACGTGGAAAAACGGAAACCCTCATATACTACTGGAGTGTTAAACTGAGCAGCCACTTTAGAAAACAGTCTGGTAATTCATCAAAGGGTTACACTTTGAGTTACCATATGACCCAGTAATTACCCTCTGAAGTATACATCGAAGTAACTGAAAACATATGTTTACACAAAAACATGTACACAGGGTCAGAAAGAGATGTGACAACAAATGAAGGATTAGAGAGATGTGATGTCGCTGTCTTTGAAGATAGATGAAGGGAAAGAATTATAAGCCAAGGAAAAATAAGAAGCCTCTGGAATCTGGGAAAGGATTCTTTCCTAGAGTCTGTGACGCCTTGATTTTAAGAATATAGGACTTTGTCTCGCCAATGAAGCTCATTGGCTGAACATCTACCTATGAACCAGGAGGTCACAGTTGGATTCCCAGTCAGGGCACATGCAGAAGGTTGCAGGCTTAATCCCCAGTAGGGGCGTGAAGGAGGCAGCCAATCAATGATTCTCATCATTGATGTTTCTCTCTCTCTCTCTTTTTTCCTCTGAAATAAAAATATTTTTTAAAAACAATGATTCTCTCTCATCATTGATGTTTCTCTCCCTCTCCCTTCCTCTTGAAATCAATAAATATATATTTTTAAAAAGAGTATATGACTTTTAATCTACAGAACTGAATATGTTATTTTAAATCACTACAATTGCGATATAAAGGAGAAAACTTATACATTCTTAAAAAGACCATGACTCTCAATTCTCTATACTCTTCCTGTGCTGTTTTTTTCATAGCCCCAAACATATCTCCCATTTTGCTATATATTTGCTACTATTTGATATCTGTCTCCAGTAAGTTACAAAAGGCAGAGTTTGTCTGCTGTGTCCACAGTATCTAGAGATGCACCTGAACAAAAAGGACACACAAAACAAACAAAAATGTATACAGAAATGTTTGTAGCAGCATTATTCATAATAGCCAAAAAAGCAGAAACTTTCTCAAATGCCTGTTGACACATGATACAGCACAAGCTATGAAAACATTATGGTAATTCAGTGATTTTCAATTGTTGTGCCTCAAGAAATGTTTTAAAAAGAAACACCTGACTATTTAGTCAGGGGTACGAACCTCTTTTCCCTTAAATTGTCAACAAAACAAAACAAAACACAACAGCCAACACAACAATGGCCATCCGGTGTGAATGAATCAAAATTATACCTATTTCTTTTTTTTTTTGTCAGATGGGCAAAAATGTATTTTTTGGTATGCCACAGAATTTCAGTAATTAGTTTACGTGTGTCATGAGATGAAAAGGGTTGAAAATTGTTGTGCTAAGTGAAAATAGCCATCCACAAAAGAGCATAAATTATGTAATTCCATTTCTATAAAATGCCCAGAGTAGATAAATGCACAGGGGCAGGAAATATTTTAGTGGCTGCCTTCAGCTGAGGGATCAGGGGAAATGGGGAGCAACTGGTAATACTACAGGATTTCCTTTTTGGGGATGAAACTTTTCTAAAATTGACTGTGAAGATGATTGCCAAATACCATTAAACTATATACTTTAAAGAGGAGAACTTAAATCTAGAATAATAAAGGTGTAATATGCTAATCAGACCGATCAGCCAGACAATCTCCCAGACAAAGTCAGGGCTCTGAGAGCCGAGCCCCTTGCATGAATTTTGTGTATCGGGCCTCTAGTTGTATATAAATATATCTCAAAAAGGCTGCTTAAAAAAGTTCTATCCAATTTTTAATCATTAAAGAATTGAAACTAAAACAAGTCATTTTTTTAACCTATCAATATGATCAAGAGAAAAATACAATAATTGGTATTGATGATAATACAGAAAAATAGTAATTCTCAGGCACTTTGGTGATAATGCAATTTAGTATGGCTTTGGAGAGCAACATATATCAAAAAGAAAAATGTGCATTTCTTTTGATCTAGTAGTTCCACTTCTTATGATTTATTATTAGGGAAGCAACTATAAACTAGTATACTAAAATGTATGTGCAAAGTCAGGCATCATACCTTGAATAAATCACCAAGAATTAGAAAACTCCCAAATGCCTTTCAAAGGTAGACTAATTAAACAAATTATAACAACAGACCTAATGAAATAATATGCAGTCATGAAAAATAAGTGGGACCTTAAGAGATCTCAGTCCACAGCCATGTGAAGCAAAAGAATGGCCCGCTGAGGCCTGCCCAAAATTCTTGACCTACAAAAAATTGTGAGATATAATAAAGTGATTATAATAATAACAATAATATATTAGACCATTATACTTTCATGAAAAGCTGTCTCTAACATATTGAGCTAAAAAAGATTACAGAATAGTACCTTAAAGTCAGTTTTTTCTTTATTTACTTTATATATGTTTGTATCTGGTTCTTAGAAAACTCTATTATTTGGTGGTTATCTTTGGACAGGATCATGTATTGTTTGAATGTTTTACAATAAATATCTATTAAAAAAAATTCTGCTTTTGGGGAAAAAGAATTTCAAAAAAATCAGTAGAAAATTATAAAGAATTAAAGATAAAAAATAAAATTGTAAAGATACTAGACGGTAATTAAGAGGAATATTTTGTAATGCAAAGGCAGTAAAGACTTTCATCAAAAAAATATAAAGCAGTGATTCCTAACCAATTCCCAGTAAAAACGTCTTCAAATACAAATTTCCCATTCTTCCCTTCCAGAAACTGTAATTGGAAAATCTACAATGGAGCCAGAAGCACTTCTATTTGTTCAAGTTCCATAGAGGATGCATTACTAATTTTAGCTTTAAACTTTTCCCAGATTTTCCAAAATGAATATGCATATACTTTTACAGTGAGGATAAGACAAACATTTAAAGAAAAGGGCCCACAGGTGGTTCTGATGCAGTGTTGGGCCATACCATAAAGGGAAGTGCAAGGACAGACTACACTTTCTTCCAGGACCAAAGCATAAAGGCTATCAACAACAAAACAAAACACACACACACACAAAAAAAAAAAAATACTAGAAAAAAAAATAATGAACACACAATACAAAGCAAGTTAATAACATAGGTGTTATTTCTCTCTGTCCTCTTGGCCAGTCTTTATTTCTCAAGTATTTTGTGCTGAACTCTGTGCTCAGTGCTCATTTAATCCAATCTCCAAGGGAGAAACTAACTCAGGACCAGCACCACCTTATAGGAGAAGTAACTGAGGTCCAGAGGTGTGCACCTTGTCCAGGTGGTATGCTCAGTGATGGAGCAGGAAGTCTGGTAGTAGAGCCTCTACCCTTATCCTCTCTGCTACTCACCTTGACAGAGGCCTGGATCACCTTGCTTTATTAAAGTGTTCTAAGAGACTCTAACAGGAAAATGGGCAAAGGACAGGAACTAAACAAATCAAAAAAGAAATATGTATGTCTCTAAACGTAAGTACTTTAATTTTTACCAGTAATTTAAAAAATTGTAAATCAAAGTAATTAGACACCACCACCTTCTGCTATCAAAGTCCATCCTCAGGAGCATCTTGTAATGCTAGTGATCTGGTTCGTGGCTTTTGTTAGAAGGCAATATCCATCCAAAGCCTTAAAATATATGCAATATGCCTTTCTGGCATTCCAATAAGCTTACATGTAATTCCTAATCAGGGAAAGAGAAGGCTAACATGGCAAGGAAGTCACATTGATTCAACCGTGACTTCCCCCAAATGCTAGCATTTTGAACCATGAGTAACAGCAGGTGAACACAAAGCACACTGACCCAGTGGCTGTGGAAGTACAGCCCATTCACCCAATCCCATCTTCACTAGATTTGGCCACTACTCTTTGCATGTATCATTTGTCACTACAGCTCAACCATCATTTTCCCCATGTTCATCAAATGATCTTAAAAGTAAATCTTTTATGTTTCTGTGGTCTTCCATAACTTTTAAAGGAATCTAACAAGTGCTTTTAAAAAAATATGTTTTTATTAATTTCAGAGAGAAAGGGAGAGGGAGAGAGAGAGAAATACCAGTGATAAGAATCACACCAGCTAGGCTCTAACGTGTACTTTTAAAATATATATATATATTTTATTGATTTTTTACAGAGAGGAAGGAAGAGGGATAGTTAGAAACATCGATGAGAAAGAAACATCGATCAGTTGCCTCCTGCACACCCAAACCGGGGATGTGCCAGCAAACAAGGCACATGTCCCTGACCAGAATCGAACCTGGGATCCTTCAGTCACAGGTGGATGCTCTATCCACTAAGCCAAACTGGTTTTGGCTCTAACGTGTACTCTTATTAGAATTGCTATTGTTACACAGGTTTGTATAATCAACACCATCCCCATTTTTTACATGGCCTGTATTCTATCCTAAGAACATAATCACAAATATGCACAGGAGTACATACTGTATAATATTTTATCCTGGCATTCTTCCTAGAAAAATGTTATTTTCCATTAAATATATAAGACTAGGTTATAATGTCTACAAAGGACTCCAGTGCAAAAAGTAAGAAGCAGAACTTGACCAAGACAGAATGGGGGATGAAAGTGTTTCCTCTTGGCACATAAGAGGAACCACTGCCCCAAATTCACATAGGGCTGGGATCCTTATAGATGGCCCTTTAGGACAGCATGGCCCCAAATTCCATGTCACTAATGGGGTACAGACCCACAGTTTCCTGACATCCTTTTTCTGGCCTACCTGGAAACCTTATTTCTTCCCAAACTCCAGTAAAGTAGAAAATGATACCCAAATGAACACTAGTTGGGACAAGGATTGCTTTACAGTATTTGCTTGTTCTGATTCAGTCAGCCGTCAGTCAGACATTCCCCAAGGGCTCCCAGACTGCAAAAAAAGGGCGCAGGCCAGGCTGAGGGACCCACCTCCCCCGCAAGTGCACAAATTCCATGCACCAGGTCTCTAGTCAATATACACTGAGTGGCCAGATTATTATGATCTCTGAATGCATAAAAATCTGGCTACTCAGTGTATATTCTATATGATAAAAGGCTAATATGCAAATTGTCCCCTTGACCAGGAGTTCGACCAGCAGGCAGGCCGGCCAACTTCCCATGTCCCCTCCCCCCTGGCCAGGCTAGCTGGACCCCACCCATGCACAAATTCATGAACCGAGCCTCTAACACACACACACACACACACACACACACACACACACACATA
>JAAGEH010002525.1:5066508-5156892 GCA_011751065.1 Lasiurus cinereus
AGAGGGAGACAGAATAGGAAAACCTTCTGAAGTACTTCAGTGGACACAAAGACCAACAAAGTAAACCCACTCCACAGAGGGATGGCTAGGCAGGCATCAAGTCACTCATACTGCAGTGAACAGTGGCTCTGAAAACATTCTACATTAGCTATTTTCTTTTCTTTAAAAAAATATATATATTTTATTGATTTTTTTATAGAGAGGAAGGGAGAGGGGTACAGTTAGAAACATCGATGAGAGAGAAACATCAATCAGCTGCCTCTTGCACACCCCACACTGCGAATGTGCCCACAACCAAGGTACATGCCCTTGACCGAAATTGAACCTGGGACCCTTAAGTCCACAAGCTGACACTCTATCCACTGAGCCAAATGGGTTAGGGCTACATTAGCAATTTTTAACCTTTTTCATCTCATGGCACTCATAAGCTAATTACTGAAATTCGGCAGCACACCAAAAAAATATTTCTTGTCCACCTGACAAAAAATATAGGTGTAATTTTGATTTATTCACACCATATGGGTATTGTTTGTGTTGGGTATTGCATGTTTTAAACATTCTTATGGCATTTTAATTGAAAATCATTGTTCCACATCAAAGTTATTGGAGGAGGCTTGTTTAAAACTACGGATTCCAGCCCTAGCCAGTATGCTCAGTGGACAGTGTTGGCCCGCAGACCAAAGGGTCCCAAATATGGTCCCGGGTTCGATTCCAGTCAAGGGCATGTACCTTGGTTGTAGACTCCTCCCTGGCTCAGGCTCTAGTCAGGGCTCATGCAGGAGGCAACTAATAAATGTTTCTCTCATATCAATGTTTTTCTCCATCTTTCCCTCTCTCTTTCACTCTGTCTAAAAGTCAATGGAAAAATAAACTAACTAACTAAATACACAAATCTGCATATTCCAGTGTCAAAGAGAGAACAAGCTCATCTATTTGGCAATTATCCTGAATTGCTTTATAGGGAATTAGGCGACATACATTGGGAAATTGATAAAGAAAGAAAACTGAAGTTTTGCAAATAGTGACCACAAAAACAGATTCATCACTTCTCAAGACAGTGATTTTCAACTGGTGTGCTGCAAGAATTTTTAAAATATGCAATTAACTGACTATTTAGTCAGGGGCACTGACTTCTCAAAACTACTGTATATTTTTGTCAGATCAATAAAAAACAGAATATATTCTTTGGTGTGCTATAGAATTTTAGTAATTAGTTTGTGTGTGCCATGTGATGTAAAAGATTGAAAATTCCTGCTCTAAGAGTATCTGAACCAGCAGCACTGGGTGGGGCCCAGGAACCAGTCACTCCTATGCAGCATACAGACACACTTTGAGAAACACAAAATTAACTCTGAGATGCAGTTACCCCTATAAGGGCCATGGCTAATGGCTTGCCACCCATCTGCTACCAGTGGCACTGTCCCAGCTATGTTATTCTGGCAGGACACAGAAGACAATTCTATATAAACTTTCCCTGCATGAACGGATGCCCACCAGTCCCACTTTCCTTCCATTTAGAGACCTGAACTAGTAATTGCCTGGGAGCCTCATCCAAATTTTTCATGTCAATTCTCTAACACACAACTGAAACAAATATTAGCACCACTCTCATGAGCAATCCTATAAATAAAGAGCTAATATGCTAATTAGACTGGACAGCATAATGACCTTCCGGGATGACCTTCTGGGAACAATCAATGTGTGGGGAACAGGGCTCTGAGGCAGCAGGCACTGTGAGGCCCAAGCCCCTTGCACAAATTTCAGGCATTGGACCTCTAGTTTTAAATAAGCAGTACTCCTGATAAATCTCCCGTGTTACAACTTTAAGAATGGTGAAATCTCCATAATGTAATCCTTGAAAAAATTCACACATTAGAACCTCATATGAGAAATTACCCTTGTTAGAGATCACATCTGGAGAACATGATAATGAGGCCCCTTTGGGCACTGAACACCCAACTTTCTCAGATTAAACCCAAGATGTGTCCCACTTCGAAACAACGCTCCTTTAAAAACAACCCGGACCTGACTATCATGAAGATCGGCAAACAGCAGCCCTTGAGCCACATGCAGCTTGCAAGCCGCAATTTGCCACTCTGTTGACTAATAAATTTGCTGACCATTGTCATATACTATCCTTTACCTCTTTGCACACAATATGCCACAATTGACTAATCCTCACTGCTTCCAACTTCACGGTAACATTAGTCTAGTCCAGTGGTCGGCAAACTCATTAGTCAACAGAGTGGCAAATCAAGGCTTGCGAGCTGCAGTTTGCTGACCATTGACCTGACAACTCAGTCCCACCTGGAGCCCCCGTTTTCCTCATTCCTACAAACACTCTCTCACTCTATGTTAAGATGTTTTCTGATGAAAATGGAAGGACAGTGTCACCAGGAATCAGGTGGCCTCATCTTTCAGAGGACTGCTTCGAAACTACTTCTCCTCCCACACTTTGCTGCATGCCTCTCCTTTGTGACAGCCCATTAGACCTCAACCCTAATCCACAGAAAGATGACATAATCCTCCCCTGCCCTCAAACTTGCTCCTGTTCTTTTGTCAGTAAAATTTATTTATTTATTTATTTAAATATATATATTGATTTCAGAGGAAGAGAGAGGGAAAGAGATAGAAACATCAATGATGAGAGAGAATCATTGATTGGCTGCCTCCTGCACGTCCTCTCCTAGGGATCAAGCCCGCAACCCAGGCATGTGCCCTTGACCAGAACTGAACCCTGGATCATTTAGTCTGCAGGCTGACACTTTATACATTGAACCAAACCACTGAGCCAAACCAGATAGGGCAGTAAAATTTAAACTTTAAAATTCTTCTATCCATATAAGCTGTCCTGGAAAGCTGTACAGTGAATATGTGTTTTAATAGTGTTGTCACTCAATCCAACTTATGAGCAATTAAAAGAGTATGCCATAGTGTACTGTATAAGATCTAAAACTTGACTGTATCAAAATGTCCTGTTTTCATATATGCTACAATGTAAAAAAAAAAACACCCTGCATCTTATAATGATAAAATACTAGAGGCCTAGTGCACAAAATTAATGCACTGGTGTGTGTGTGTGTGTGTGTGTGTGTGTGCGTGTCTCTCTCTCTCTCTCTCTCTCTCTCTCTCTCTCTCTCTCTCTCTCTCTCTCTCTCTCAGTGCGGCCTGTGCCAGTCCAGGACCCCTTGCTCCTTACTGCCTGCCTGCTTGCTGCTCCTTAGCCCTGCCGCGGAGGCGGGAGATGTTCCCCCCACTGCTGCTGCACTCACCAGCCATGAGCCCGGCTTTTGACTAAGTAGTGCTCCCCCTGTGGGAGCGCACTGACCACCAGGGACAGCTCCTGCATTGAGTGTCTTCCCCCTGGTGGTCAGTGTGCATCATAGTACCCAGTCATACTGGTCATTTCGCTGTAACAGTCGCTTAGATTTTTATTACATAGAGTGAAATTTCTAACCAACTTCCAAAATCTGTAGAAAGGTAAAAAATTACAAATAAAATGGCCAAAGACAGTGGTGCAATGAAATACAACAGAAAATTTAGTAATATGTGCTACTTGCTTTTGAACATTGTACTGCCCTCAACAATGACCCCATATGCAACAGGAGCCCCGAACTTTTCAGAGCTCCTGCAGCTGGCCCATCCCAGAAGATGACAACAGAGCATTCTGATTTGCAGGTCTCCATTTAACTCTCAGTAGACAATGAACTACCCACACATTCACCTGCACATTCCAGTGATGCTCTTCTGCCTTCATCTTAATCACTTCCACTGCACCAATTCCTTCTGTTCAAACATCCTCCTCTTTTGGCTATAGGACATCATTCCCTTGCTATTCCCTTTGTGGTTCCTTCTTGACCTGCTCTATCTCTGGTTCTCTCCCCCCGCATAATCTCGTTCACTTAACAGTCCTTGCTGCAATATGGTTCCCACAGTTCCCACATGGATAGCGGATACCCTACTTGTATGTCCACCAGTGTGCCCGATATCCCCACCTGGACATCTCACAAGTATCTTAAAAGGAACACATCTGAAGTGGAATTACTGATGCCCATCTCTTTGTCATCCCTCTCCAAGTCTGTTCCTCTCCAGCTCTGTAAATGGTTCCACCACCCAACACGTTGCCTAACATGATGACTCCACATAATCTAGTGGCAACTGTCATTTAATCTTCTGTCCCTACTGTGATCAACCACCTCCAAACTACCATGTCCTCTCACCCAGACCACTGCAATAGTCACTGTCACCCTATGGTCCTTCCGGAACTGGCTCCTATTTGACCCCACTGCTCTCCCCTCACTTGAGAGCCACCTTTCCCACTGGATATTTGCATGTTCCTACACAAGCCAATGCTCTCCAATCAAGTACCATGGATATTCATGGCTTCTGCTCCCCTGATTTTGCCCTCAAATCTCCCTCTGTGGTACAGCTGCTCCAATGGCTCCATCTAAGGAGGTTCCTGTGTCAATTTCAACCACTGCATACTACTCAGACCTGTTGGGGCAGTTTGTGTTTTGTAATTATTTTTTCTCTACCACCTCCCCCTAATTTCATGAAAGAAGGTAAACTCTATGTCACACACATCTACATTCCAGTTGCACCTAGCCCCAGAGATGGCATTCAATAAATGTGGCAAATTAAAGGAATGGCCACATCCCCACTTTCTTAACTCTTCCCAAAGATGTTGAAATTCTCTAGAAATGAGGAGAGGAGAAAAGCAATGACCAAGTGGTTTAAAATCATTCCATGAAGAGCTCCAACAAGCATCTGAATCCTGACTCTATTTGGTACACTGAATCCAGTTGGGCTTCAACAGATTACTCCCAATAGCATGACAAAACATGCAAATAAATTAAAGGTTTCGTATTTTTCTTTTTTCATTAATGAGACGTAGATTTCTGTTAACTGCTTTCCCTCACTGTGCCAAAATCTATGATTCTAAAGGGTCAGGCACAAAGAACATGTTCGAGGAACTGCAAACAAATGATGGAAACACAGGCTAGTAAAGCCTCTCTGGACTCAGAGCTGCTAAAAACATGACACCAGACATAATTAAAAAGAGCTCCAAGCTTTGCAGACAGAAAGCTACCAAGCCTTGAACAAACTAAAACTCTTCAGACCCTCAACTTCCTCATCTGTAAAATGGGATATGTAATGATGACTTTCAAAGAGACTATTGCAAGAATAAGATAAAACACAGGACAAGATGGCAATGAGATGTCAGGTGAACTGTGTGCACTGACTGTCCCACTTCTCTGCCCAGACTCCTCTTGTTCCTGCTTCTATAGCATGAAGGCTGTGCCTGGGTTACTGTGCCTCACAGACACACACACACACACACACACACACACACACACACACACAGGTAAAGCACCACTACCTGTCCTGGTAAAGATGTGAAGAGCTCACTCAAAGTATGCCCTCCTGGTGGAAAAGTGGCAGCTGGAAAAGCAGTGCAGATGGCAGATGGAATGAGTAGAGAAAGGGAGAGGTAGAGATAAAGAAAGAGATAAGAGAAAAAAACTGGTTTTATTTCTGTTAGATGTCACAGACAAAAGGATGAGGTGCTATTGCTACTGCTTCCCCTAACCATACCCCAGAGCAGGAGTTGTCACTAGGGGCCACTATGGGAGGAAGAAAGGGGAGAGGAGGAGAGTGCTATGAGAAATCTAGCGGGTGGAGGCCAGGGTTGTTGCTGAACATCCCATAATACACAGGACAGCCCCCACCACAGAGAATGATCCAGCCCCAATTGTCAACAGTGCAGAGAGAGAGAGAGAGAGAGAGAGAGAGAGAGAAGCCCTGATCAAGAGCAAAGGGCTGTCCCCACTAGCTCTGGCATAGGTGAAGGGAACCAGATGCCTCTTTCTAATCAAGTCTGAATTTGTACCACTTTCAGAAATTTAGTCCCCTGGATTAGCACACCAAGGCAGGGGGATGTGGGGTGAAAGGATTCCATCACCAAGTTGTGGGTAAAGAAGAGAGGATGGAGATTTGAAAAGAGAAAAGGAGGTAAATATTAAGTCAGAGTTTACGGGACTATAAAATACAGGATGGCTGTGAAAAAGCAAATGCTCTTACAGTGGTACCTCGAGATACGAGTGCCCTAACATACGAGATTTTGAGATATGAGCCGTCGAGCGAGCGATTTTTGCTTTGAAATACGAGCAACATTTGAGACAGGAGTAATTGTGAGGATTGGCCTGCTGCACACGAACCACCAGTTTACTGCGACTCGAGCGTCTCATAGTTTCCCACGCCTCAAGGTCATGGAACAAATTAAACTTGTATCTCGAGGTACCACTCTACTCTGAAACCAAAATGTGCTCCAGCTCATTGAGCAAACTCAGGTGATGACTGCTAGAACTGGAATCCATGCTATCATCCTCCTAAAGAGGAATGGAAAAGGAAAGGCAGGTGAGATTAGGGAGAATATGGGTGCCAGATGCAAAATGCTGCCTCCAGAGCTCTGAAAGGCAAGCTAGGGAGCAGGAGGCTTTGTTTTAGGTTCTGGATGTGTATGGCTGAAACTAGACAATCCTGGAAGGGTAGGTTCCCAGCAACAAGCCCAGGGAATGAAGGACTTGGCTATTTCCAGCCTCAGACATTTAGCAGCTGCAAGTGCACAGTGAGGTCTGACAAAAACACACACACCTCCCCTTACTGTTTGGAATAAAAAGAGAGTCTATTTTGCAGTGCAAAAGGAGCTATTTTCCCAAAATATCTTGGTTATTTAGGCCTAGAGGTTACAAGGATAATCCCTATTTTATAGGTGAAATCTCAGAGAGACTGAAGACATGTGAACCCATCTATCAAGTGAGTCACAAAACCCATGTCTCATAGACACAATACAGTCCTTGGAAGATGAATGTTGTTTGACTGTAACAAAAATCAATGGGCTTCTACTGACAGCCTCAACCACTAACAGATAGAAACAGTGAGAAAAGACTGCTTCTTGATTCTCTTCGCTATATTACTGAATCAAGAGGGTAATTGAAGAGAAAGGAACAGCGATTCACAATCATGAACCTTCTCTCTCCACAAAGGGAACCTGGGAGGACTGACTGAATAACCTCTACCTAGCCCTCTGATTGCCAGCTCATCACAGAAAGTGTAAACTACCTGAGAACTAATCATAAGAAATATGGGTTTATTTTCTTATTACCCTACAATATACTTTTAGTTACAGATCTTTACTATCAGCACAATAAAATCTACCCAGCAAAGCCGTAAGAGACCAGGGCAACTTACCATGTTTGGCACGTTGGTGACTGAAGCATTCTTGATGTCTGCAGGGAAGGGAGGCAAACTAGTGACCACATTCTGCTTGCTGGATAACTGGGGGTTCACTCCAGGGGCTCCCATTGGCTGCCCTCCAGTTTGACTAAAGGGTTGTCCAAATGGACTTGTGTTACCAGTCATTCCCATCTGAAACAAAAAGAGGCAACATCAGGTATTAGGAAAATCACATATAAAAGAAGGACCTCGGGTATGCTCACTTTGACCCAGGGAAGCAAAAACTGTTATTTCCTATGAAAGTTTCATATCAATTACAAATTAAAGGCTCATTTTCAGGGTTTAAGTCAGAATTATGAATAGAGCAACTTGCTCAAGCAGCTACACACTAAGGCAGAAGGCTAATAAAGCTATTCTCAACAGCTACATCTGTCTCCTCCTCCTAAGCTTAAGCCAGCAATTTCCTATCCTTACCCTCAGCCATATTCATCACTCAATTCCCACACCAATGCATTTAGAGGACAAAATCTTCTAGAATCATTAATAAAGGGACGCTCCTTTAACTTAATTACTCTTTAAGTAAATAGTTTCTTTCAGGTTTCCCCATCAGATTGAAGTTTAAAACACGCAGTAGACACACAGACAAAAAATGATATAATGTCTGGGATTGGCTTTAAAATAACCTAGTGAAGCCCTGGCTGGTTTAACTCAGTGGTTAGAGTCTCAGCCTGCAGACGAAAGGGTCTCGGGTTCGATTCATAGTCAAGGGCATGTACCTAGGCTGCAAGTTTCCTAGACCAGTGGTTCTCAACCTTTCTAAGGCTGCGACCCTTGCATACAGTTCCTCATGTGGCGGTGACCCCCAACCATGAAATTTTGCTACTGTTATGCATCGTGATGTAAATATCTGCATTTTCCGATGGTCTTAGGCGACCCCTGTGAAAGGGTCGTTTGACCCTCAAAGGGGTTGCGACCCACAGGTTGAGAACCAATGTCCTAGACCCATGGGGGCGTGTGGGAGGCAACCCCCTCTCCCTCCCTCCCTTTTACCCATCCACTCTCTTTGGAAATCAATGGAAAAAATAACCTCAGGTGAGGATTAAAAAATAAAAAATAACCTAGTGAGGCAAGATGTACTGGTAGGAAAGAAGCCTAGATAACAAACAACTGTCCATATGTTGGTAACTCCTAAATAGATGACAGGTACCCATTTGAGGAATTGTTCTATTATCCTCTCTAATATTAAATGAAATTTCCCATTATAAAATTAGTGAAAAAATATAAAATATACCAGATAAAGGCAAAAACAGGAAGAAGGAACTCCCCCACCTATGTCTCTGTAAGGGCCTGTAACCAACACATATCAGGAATCTCTTCTAGTTAACAGGATTCCCTCCGGACATCTCAGCCCCAACCTCCACAGGAGTGAATTTAAGAAACCTCAAGTTTATATTTTGATGCTCACTCTCCTCTCCTCTGGAGAAACAGAAACCAATCATTAAAAGACTGGCTTTTCTCACTGCCTGCCTGTGCTCTTTCTCAAAGTTGTAATATTCCACCTGCTGTGTATTGCTCACTCTACTTTCCAGGTATCTTGGTGCGTTGGATGTTTGAAAACTGGGAGGAAGGGGACTCCCAGGAAAGACCTATGGTAAGTTGTTCTCATTCAAGAGATCTGTGCTCCAGCTTGCTCTAGCCCAGTCACGCTGGGTGACTTACATTCCTCTTCTATAAACTTGTATCCTCATTTGTAAGACCTACGTCTTGAACAAGATGAATTGCATTATTTCTTGCAGCTCTAAAATTCTAGGTTGCAAACAAAGCAATGCTCCATACAACTAACGCTTTTCTGCTGAAATGTTCATATAAAAACACAAATAAAACCAAACTAGTGTAACAAAATGATCTTGTTCTGTGCATTTTCATATGTACAGGTGGTTTTCACATTAACTTTTTCAGCTGATATTTCTCATCTTTTTGAAAGTGAACATATTCTAGCAGCCATTTTTGCCCTATTTGCTTTACTCGAGTAAACAAACAAATTTAAATTCCACTGAAACTCAAATTCAATTTGAATTTTTTAAAAAAATTCCTCAAAAAGCCTAGTTAGGCTCAACTTTTGAGTTTTGATGACAGCTCAGTAAACTTTTAATATAAAGGGCATTTCTGATTTTCAACTAGGGTTTTGTTTTGTTTTTAAATCCTCACCCGAGGATATTTTTTCACTGATTTCTTAGAGATAATGTAAAAGATAGGGAAAAACATAGAGAAATATCAATGAGAGAGAAACACATCTATCGGTTGCCTCCTGCATGCATCCTGACCAGGGCCTGAGCCACAACCGAAGTATGTACCTTGATCAGAAATGAACCCAGGGCACTTTGGTCCACAGGCAGATGCTCTATCCACTGACTAAAACCTGCTGGGGCTGATTTTCAACTAGGTTTTTGTAGTAGTTATCCAAAACTCCTATCTGAAGCAAGAATTTGTATTTTCAGAAAGAATTAGATACATTAAATAAATTCCATGTAACAATTACTTCTCCCAGAATTTCTGTTTTATTCCATAAAATCAAATTGCTGAAACACTTCTTAGAAGCCCAAGAATTTGGGGATAAAAAACCCGCACATAATTACAATTTCTATTTCTTAAATTTTATTTAAAATATCTTTACTAGGACCATATATTCAAAAGACATATGCATCCATTCACCACCTCTCTTTGAATCCAATCCATTCTTGCAGACAGCAAGTTCAGGTTTCCCACACTATCTGAAAGTAGAGTTCATAAGAAACCTTTTGTAAACCAAATGCTATAAAGTGAAGAAATTACCATTAATTAATTTATTTTAAAATATATTTTTATTGATTTCAGAAAGGAAGGGAGAGGGAGAGAGAAACATCAATGATGAGGGAGAATCATTGATTGGTTGCCTCCTGCACAACCCCCTACTGGAGATTGAGGCCATAACCCAGGCATGTGCCCTTGACTGGAATTGAACCCGGACCCTTCAGTCTGCAGGCCGACGCTCTATCCACTGAGCCAAACCAGGTAGGGCACCATTAATTTATATAGAAAAAAATTTTAGTGTTCCCAGACCCAAAAAATAACATACCAAATAATAATACAACCTAAAATAACCCTAACATTGCCCTGGCTGGTGTTGCTCAGTGGTTAAAGTGCTGGCCTGTACACTGAAGGGTTGCAGGTGCTATCCCTGGATGCAGTAGGCTACCAATTGATGTGTCTCTCTCACATTTCTCTCTCCATCTCCTCCTCTTTCTCCATTACCCCCAGCCCCTCACTCTCACTCTTCTTCCTCTCTCTTCCTCACACTCTAAAAATTAATGGCAAAATATCCTGAGGTGAGGATTAACAACAAATTTTAAACCTAACATATAGTAAAAGCAGGAATGATATGATAAAATACACAACACACTTTCCACCACCTACCAATGCAATTCAAGCAACAGGCTTTCCAATTTATCCATTACTGAACATCAACTGAGAAAGACCACTTTGTTACTAGCAGAACCAATAATAATTTAGGCAGCTTTCAAGATTCTTGCTCTCTGCACAAGTGTAAATAATACGAATGGTAGATATAGGCAAGTCAATGCACACACAATGTGATTATTTCACCACAATCAAAATACTTAATTAGCCCTGGTTGGTGTGGTTGGCTCAGTAGGGTTGGGCCCTTGCTGGTTCGATTCTTGGTGAAGGCACATGCTTGGGTTACAGACTCGATTCCCAGTAGGGAGGCACAAAGGAGGCATGTAGGAGGCAACTGACCCATACTTCACTCTCACATTGATATTTCTATCTCTCTCTTCCTCTCTCTCTAAAAAAAAAAAAAAATCAATAAAAATATTTTTTAAATGCTTAATTACACCCAGTTTACCCTAAACTTGACACCCTCATGAGCTCTCTTAGGTTTTTCTGATACCTTAGGACAAATCTTGTTAATAGATGAACAACATAAAGAGAAAGCCCACATGTTCACAAACACAGTTCAAAGCTACAGTGGCTTGATGCTGAGATGCTGGGTGTGGCTCCTGGGGAAGGAGCTCAGTTGGGCTACCTTCGATGGAAGCACCTGGCTTATTGCAAAAAAACTGCTGAATGCTATTTTTGCTTTTCACCTTTTTTCGTAAAAGCAAAAATCCTCTTTAAATTTCTTTCAGTTAGTGAAAACAGGTACTAATGTAGGTCTTTGACTACAGCAAAATGGCATAATGTGAACCAAAAGTGGGGGATACCTGGCCCTGGAGTGTGGCTTAGTTAGTCAGAGCATCATCCTGTTCACCAAAAGGTGGAGGGCTCGATTCCCAGTTAAGGCATATACCTAGGTTTCAGGTTCGGTCCCCTTCCTCTTCTCTCTTAAATCAATACATATCTTTGAGTGAGGATATTTTAAAAAGTGGGGGATTACCTGTATTCTCTAAGCTTCTGCTGTGAGCCAAGCCTAGTTCTATGCAGAGGCAATTTTCCTACTTGTCATGGAGCTCACTTCTTATAACCACTAATATGACAAAGAAATCCAGGTCACATGAGAAGTCCCTAGCATCAATGAACCAAAGTAGATGACGGCTGAGGGAGGGGAAGGATAGACAATTTGTCCTTCCAGTCACCCCTTCAGTGTAGACAGGGAAATAAATACCAAGAGACCAAAGAGCTTTCAAAAGGGTCCGGTGGATCTTAAAGTTCACCCAACATGTTGTAAAAACCTGTTTCTAAAACACTGTAAACATTTTTACAACATTCATATGATTACCTTACCAGGTTGAAAATGGGGTGGGTGAGTGGTCTGTCTGGTCCCTTGAATATAACTTGCCTGGTCAGCTTCTGGGGCAAAGCACTTTCTGTCTGCACTGAAGTGTTTCAGGGGGTTTGGGAACACTCTGATACATTTCATTAGGAATATTTTTTACTTTTTCTTTTTGGCCATCCAACAGTGAAGAAAACTATTTCAATGTGGTCTTGATCCTCATGGTGCAAGAATCAAGGTAAAATCAAAGTCAAAATTTATTACCTGCCATCATTACCTGATAGCAGGTAACGAATGTTCAGCTAATAAGGACTGCCTATACGGACGAACCAAAGCAAGTCAAGGCTACCTGCAGGATGTCAGACTCTTAACTAAGGTCAGGGCTCAGGTCTCTCAGTCCAGGGTAAATCCCAGCCTCTCTGTAACCAGTTAGAGCTAACAGGAAGGAGGACCAAAGGTCAGTCCTTCAACAGACCACTGCTGCCCAGTTCCTAAGTAAGGTCCCCACCCTGGACCCCGGGTCCCAAACCATCTCCTTGGCAGAGACTGGTAGAACCAGAGGATATTCTCTAGTCCTAGCCTGCAGAGTAGGTAAAAGCCATTAGCTTTTAGAGACTTCTAGATTTCTGAATTCCTGTTCTTCATCTATTGTCCTTTCATCAGATTGAACATTCCCAAGTCTAAGCTAACACACATACTTTTAACATTAATACTCGTAACAAAATAGTCAAACCAAGACATAAAAATACTTACTCTAATTTCCTGACAGTTACTTGATAACAATTCAGTAAATTTGGCTTTATTTTCAACTGAAGTTTATCAGGATTTGGGTAAAGCTGCTTGAGAACTACCATGTAATCTTTTCAATAAAATTCATAAAGCAGAATAGCAGACATAAGCAACTGTTAAACTGATGGTAAAATTTATGTAAAATATGAACAAATTAAAATGTATGAAATATTTACATTGTCTAATGCAGCAGCAACTCATATATGTTAAAATTTCCTTATTCTATTTTTTCCACAGCCCCTTTAAGTATTAATTCAAGTTAAATCTGAGAAAACAGGAAAGGTTAATGATATTAAGTACCTAAAAAGCAAGCTCACCTATAATAAAATCTAAATTTAAAAATGTCTTATAGGTCTACCATGTTTTCCCATGAGAAAGCATTCTTGTAACCAAGTATATCAATCAATCATTTCAAAAAGAGAATAAAGATTTTTTTCTTTCTTTTAAAGAGAGAGAAAGGGAAAGCATGAGAAACACTGACCAACCAACCGCCTCCTACATGAGCCCCAACAGGGAATCCAACCTGCAACCCAAATATGAGCCCTAACTGGGAATCAAACCCATCACCCCTTGGTGTACAGGATGACGCTCCAACATAGTTATACTAGTCCCTATGTACAAAGAAAGAAAAAACTAGGTAAGAAGAAGAAGAAGAAGAAGAAGAAGAGAAAAATACTAGTACCAGATCTAGAGGCCTACCTGCCTTCTCCCCGAAAGATGGGGACTCTCAAGTATGAAATCTGATGAGAAAACCTCTTTATTAGTTGGGAAAAAAACTAAACAAAGTCTACATTAGCCTTTATTACTGAAGCAAAGATAGTACCTGCAACAAATTCTAGCGATACTTGGTCCATCAATCAAAAACTGCTGAAGTCTGAGTTGTCTGGCAAATAGGTGAGTGACAGCTATCCACAGAAAAGGGATAGAAAATGCTTCTCCTTCTACTTTGGTGAAGATATGCACTACAGATATGCTATGGAAAGTATAAAAAAACTACATGACTCTATGGCATTATCTGCCATAATAACATTTATAACAATCCATCCTGAATCTATCTTGGACACAAAACAAGGATAAACTTGTTTCTCCTGGAACATACATGTTTGTGTCCTTGGGCTTCAGCACATGAGTGCTTAATTAATATTTGGAGAAGAAACCAAACAAATGACTACTCTAAGAGACCACGTATCAGGCAGTACCTGGGAACAAAAACCCCTACACTGGCCCTGAGAACAGAGACAATCAAAGAACTTGGGGCCAGTTCTAAGGCAGGCACAAACGAGTCACTATTAGAGGGGAAATAGAAAAGTTAGGAGTAACAGTCTCCTTTCTATCTTCTCAGCATCTGCCATAAGGATTTTAGCTACTAGTTGGAATGAACAGTCATGAGTGGACAAGCATGTAAGTGAACTACCGATGCTAAAAGGCTGAACATAATATACCCTTGGAGTTGGTTTCACAGGATGATGATAGCTTTGTGTCCCATTGACAGCATATATGGGAGGTCCTCTGTGCTATCTATATCCATTGGGCCAACAAATCCTTGGCTTTGGTACAAGGTCCTAGCCAAACCCCAACCCAGAGCTTCCCAACTGGTGTACTAAAATACTGATTCATCAGCCTCAGTGGTCACCTCTGACTGCAAACAGTCTCCTCTGCTGACCTCAGTGTGTAAAACAAATATTTTCATTTTCTACATATGTCATAATATGACAGCTATAAAAATAAGAAAACAAGCTCTGAGCTTCCAAAGAATAGGAAGATTCTCTCCACTAACCCAAAGACTACCTCTATTACTCACCTAACTTACCTCATCAATTAAGGTAGTAAACTTAGAAAAATATAACTGTCAACTTGCAAACATGAATGGAAAATTGCTTGAATCATGTATAATGTACCTGTGCTATTGACTATAACACCGATATTGAAGAGTTTAGACCAAACTGAAAGGGCATAGAACATATCAAAATGGAAATTTCTCTTGACTCGGAAAGTCAGAAATAATGGTCTCCTTTCTATCTTCTCAATGTCTGCCAGAGTATGTTTCTACAACAGAAACAAGCCAATAGATGCATTTTATTGCTCCTTTATAGCAAAAGGGGACAGAGAAATGCTTTCTTCGCAGTTAGGGCTACCATAGGGAGTAGCTCATTTCCCATTATCGGCAACCCAAACATCTCTAAGATGATGTGTGGGCCAGGCACTGTCTGGGAAGTCCATGGTAGATGTGTATTTATGTGTGCAGGAGGGCAGGCTAGGTGGTCACACCTATACAAATTTTGTGTGATGTGCACTTTTGAGAGATAAGGTCCATTATTACATTTTTAAAGGGGGTCCTAAGATCTCCTGAAGATTAAGAACACTTGCCCCTGGAGAAAGACACCCTCCCCCTGCCCATCTCTTACAAGCTCTCCCCAGATTTCACACATCCCTGCCACAAACAGGCCTTTTCCAGAGACAGTTTCCCATTCAAACACATCAACCACTCAACTAAACCTCACAAATGAACTTTTCCCAATATTATCTACAAACGTCTCTTGAAATGCACGCTAACAAGAAGGATCAGATCCTTTTATGAACTAAAAGCCTGATGCAGACACATTGTGTGACCAAAGGAGAATATCTGGAACAGAATGATAAAAAGAGGATGTATAGGACCAGAGGAGGCCAGTCAGAAACATGCTTCCACTTTAGAGTTGGCCAAGCCTTCAGAAATGTTTCAAGAGGCAAGAAATGTTGAGCTTGATGTGGTTTCAATGAGACCACTAAACACATTGTTTATTTTTTTTTAAGCTGAATTCTTCAGTTTTCCTCACACCTTGATAGACACTTAAAACCACACCACACAGCAGAGTGATCAAAGGAAGTACTGTGTGGGGTGGGATGCTGGTCAAAAAACATATAGAAAGCAAACAAAATATGACCTTCAGCAATAAGCTTAGTAGAGACAATTGGAGAGGACAGAATTTTCAGCTGGAAGAGCCTCAAAGAGTATCTGGTTAAAACATATCATTTCTCAGGCCCTGGCCAGGTAGCTCAGTTGGTTATTAGAGTGTTGTCCTGAGACAAAAAGGCTGCGGGGTTTCTAATACACCAGGGTTGTGGTTTAGATTTCTGGTCAGAGCACACACAAGAATCAACCAATGAATGCATGGATAGGAGGAACAGGTCTGTCTGTCTCCCCTCACCTCTCTTTCTAAAATCAATCCATCAATCAATAAATAAAAAATATGAAAACAATAACAAAAAATCCATATCACTTCATGGATGAGGAAAGGGTGGTTCAGAAAGCTTAGGAACCTAGCAAAATGAGTTTGAAAACTCGCTATGAAGTTCTCCCTTCCCCAATCCAGACTCCTTGACCCTTGCCACGAGGCTTGAAGCAGATCTGTGATTCCTCCATGTCGATACTTGTACACTCGGACACAATAAGATTTCATCTAGAAAGACAATATGGATTTAAATGTGTATACTCTAGGGATATTCACCTGGTCCGAAGGTAGTTCTGCCACTTGCTAAATGTGTGACTTTGGGGCAATTTACTTTAACCCCTCAATGCCTTCATTTTATCACCTGTAAATTGGAGATAACAGCATCACTTCTGAGGGTTGTGTTAAGATTAAACTTCACCTACTAAAGCACCAAGAAGAGTTAACTGACATACAGTAAGTGCTATAGGAGTTAGCTAGTATTTTGGCTTTGGGAAGAATCACTTTACACTAAATATAATTTCTTTCAAAAGCACGATTAGGGTAGCCCTGGCCAATGTGACTCACTTTTAGAGCATCGGCCTGTGGATCAAAGGGTCGCAAATTCAATTCCTGATCAACGGCACATATCTGGGTTACAGATTCAATCAATCCCCAGTCCCAGTTAAGTTGTGTGCAGGAGGCAAACCAATTGATGTGTCACTCTCACATCGATGTTTCTGTTTCTCTCCTCCCCCCTTCTTTCTGTTCCTCCTTCCTTCTCTCCTTCCCTCCCTCCCTGTCTCTCTATCTCCAAACCCCATCCCCTCCATTCCACTCTAAAAAAAAATCAATGGAAAATATTAACTCCGGTAAGGATTAACAACAACAAAAAATGCATAGGGTGATAATAAATTAAATGAACATTTAAATGAACATTTCCAGAGGCCATGTGATGGTGGGGAGTGGTTCAAACAGGTAGGATCAGAGGGAGAGGCCATCTGGAATTACTGGCATTTGATTATAAGACATATTCAGAGGAACATGAAATGAATTTATAACAAAACAATCTTGTGCACTTACTAGTTGTAGAAATACTTTTAATAGACAATTATTTTCTAGATCATAAACATTTTCGACTATTTCACTCTACATTGTTTTTCAACTTTAAAAACAATGTTCATTTTAAACAAAATATACTATAAGCAATAACAACATATAATCAAAGTATCCTAGCCTAATCTTCCTGGGTTGAAATTTAAATAAAAACCATAGACGAATCAAACAAGAAAGGACAGTCCCACAAAAAGAAATTGATATAACTCCCACATGACATAGCAACAAATGTTCCATTTGAGATGTGGCTTCGATCTAACTCAACAAGGTTATTAACCTGAAGTTTTTAGCATCTTTCTTCACACATTGGTATACATGTAAAACCACAAATTCATATAAGGTATGTAAAAACAACACAATTTATACACCAAGAGCAAAATTTGCCAAATAAAGAGCCAGAAGTATTCATTCTTTTCAATGACATAAAGAACCAGAACTAACCCAGAGTATGGCCATATCATTCATAAAGCCAAAAGCATTTTCTCTTGGCAACCTACCATTGTTGGGAAAAAGCCAAGAAAAGCAGTTTTCATGGAAAGACACATGGCTGTATTCAGTTGTCTGCTATCACCCGCTTGCTCTTGGAATCTTTCCAGTACCTCAACTTGGCAAATAAAGAATAAGTAGAAATACGAACAGACTGCAATGCCAAAGACATTGCCTGGCACCAGTCACCTGGAATAAGAGAACGAGGCTGAAGATCCCAGGCACATGAGCACGTCATCTCTCACGGAACTCAACTCTTACAATGATGCCAACTCTGAAAGAGTACAGGAAAATACACAGCCCAAAGTCTGAACATTTACCTTAGCCTGATAAATCACAACTGGAAGATGGGTAAAAATACTAAGCAACTCTCATGGAATTTCACTTAAATGATATGTGACCAGAATGTGACTTAGAAAATAGGATGGAAACTCCTAAAGGAAAGGTGACAGGACAGGGGAGCACTGTAGAGCTTCATTTGTATTCATCCAACTGCTCTAGAAACTTCCAGCAACAAAATTAGTTCCCTAACACTACTGGCAAACTTCAGCAGTCACAACAGTTAGACACACCAGGTCCCAGGGTGCAGTCTGCATTCATACACAAGCAAAAGCACAGAACCAAAGTCAGTAGGGAAAATGTTTATAATCCTAGTTCTGCTGCTAACTACATGTATGGCTGGGACAAATCTCTTGCCTTTTCTAAGTCTTAGTTCTCCTCAGCTATAAAACATGAAGTACTTAGATCAGTGGTTCTCAACCTTCCTAATGCCACAACCCTTTAATACAGGTTCCTCATGTTATGGTGATCCCTTACCATAAAATTATTTTCGTTGCTACTTCATAATTGTAATTTGGCTACTGTTATGAATCATAATGTAAACATCTGTGTTTTCTGATGGTCTTAGGCGACCCTGCTAGCAGTTCTCAACCTGATGATCTCACTCATTTATGGAATACTAGAGGCCTGGTGCATGAAATTCATGCACGGGGGCGACAGGGGGGTGTCCTTCAGTCTAGCTTGCTCCCTCTCAAATCTGGGACCCCGAGAGAGATGTCTGACTGCCCGTTTAGGATCGGGCCTAAAGGATCGGGCCTAAACGGGCAGTTGGACATCCCTCTCACAATCTAGGACTGCTCACTTGCCTGCCTTCCTAATTGCCCCTAACCACTTCTGCCTGCCAGCCTGATCACCCCCTAACTGCTTCCGTGCCAGCCTGGTCACATCTAACTGCTCTCCCCTGCAGGCTTGATCACCCCCCAACTGCCCTCCCTTGCAGGCCTGGTCCCTGTCAACTGCCCTGCCCTGCTGGCCATCTTGTGGTGGCTATCTTGTGTCCACATGGGGTCAGAATCATTTGACTACATGGGGGCAGTCATCTTGTGTGTTGGAATGATCGTCAATCTGCATATTACTCTTTCATTAGATAGGATAGAGGCCTGGTACACAGGTGGGGGCCACCTGGTTTGCCCTGAAGGGTGTCCTGGATCAAGGTGGGTGTTCCCTTGGAGCATGGAATGGCCTGGGGGAGGGGCCTGTGGTGGTTTGCAGGCTGGCCAAGCCCCCCAGGGACCCAAGCTGAGGCCCTGGTATCTGGGATTTATTATCTTCTATAATTGAAACTTTGTAGCCTGGAGCAGAGCCAAGCCTTAAGCAGAGGCCTGCCAACCAGGATATGTGGAAAGCTTGGGTTCTTCCATCGCCAGGGGCAGTCCAAACTTCCCTCCTGCTCTCCCTGTGCCGTAGCCATCTTGGTCAGGTTAATTTGCATACTTGCTCTGATTAGCTGGTGGGCGTGGCTTGTGGGTGTAGCAGAGGTGCGGTCAATTTGCTACTACTATTTTATTAAATAGGATAACGAACAACATAAACTGATGAACAAAAACAGATCTAGAGACAGAGAAGCATCAATCAGGCTGTCAAACCTCAGAGGGAAGGAAGAGGAGGGTGGGGGTAAAGGGGGAGAGATCAACCAAAGGACTTGTATGCATGCATATAAGCCTAAACAATGGACACAGACAACGGGGGGGCGGGAGGGGAGGGGAGGGCATGGGTGAGGGGTGGGGGGAGCAATGGGGGAGTAAGGACACATATGTAATATCTTAATCAATAAATTTAAAAAAAAATAATTTAAAAAAAAAGGCTTGACGAGAGTCCACAATTATTTCTAGTGAAATTGAAAGAAGAAAGAAAGCTGACTTTTCAGAGAATTGTTTTTCTCTACTACAAATGAGCAGGAAAACTTGTACATGGTAGGCCTCAGGGTTTCCTGTGGCCTCTTACTAGCTGACCTCTTGGGCCTCAAGAGGACTGAAAGGAAAATAAGTAAGGTCCCACCCACCTTATTAAATGTCATAAATCACAAACTATAAAATATACCCAAAGACATATCAGTGTTTTGAATACATGAACTCTATTTGTAACCAAAACCTGAGATGTATAAAGTGCTACCAAATATATTTGGTGCAGTATTGGTTATTCCTATGGGTGATAAGATGGAACATAGATAAGACTTTGTGAACACCCAAAGCTACCTCGATATTCTATATATTCTGCAGATCATTCCTAAAGATCAAGCTGAAGAGAAACCAAGATGGCGGCATAGGTGAACACCTAAACTGCTGCCTCGCACAAATATTTCAAAACTACAATTAAAAGACAGAACGGACATCATCCAGAACCACAGGAAAGCTGGCTGAGTGAAAATTCTACAACTAGAAGGAAAGAGAGAGGCTCTCGGAGACTCAGGGGAGCTGCAAAAAGCTGAGGTACAGAGACGTGCATGTGGAGAGGACGGACAGCGGAGGACCTGGTTGGCTTCCTCTAGCGCAGTGGTTCTCAACCTTCCTAGTGCCACGACCCTTTAATAGAATTCTTCATGTTGTGGTGACCCCCAACCATAAAATTATTTTCATTGCTATTTCATAAGTGTAATTTTGCTGTTATGAATTGTAATGTAAATATCTGATATGCAGGATGTATTTTCATTGTTACAAATTGAACATAATTAAAGCATAGTGATTAATCACAAAAACAATATGTAATTATATATTGTGAAATATTTCTTTCTAATTACAAATAAATGAAATTTTGTCTTGAATCGTGGTGTAGCATGGGTAACAGTCTTCATATGACAACAGTAAACTACATTGCTACATTTTGCTACACTGAGGAGCGGTATGTTGGTTCCTAAAACCATGGAAAATAGGTGTTTTCCAATAGTCTTAGGCAACCCCTGTGAAAGGGTTGTTAGACCCCCCAAAGGGGTCACGACCCACAGGTTGAGAACCACTGCTCTAGTGGGAGGGAGACGGAAACTCCGACTGCGCTGAACTCCAGTTCCGACTGCACTGAACCCCAGTTCTATGCAAGACTCATATGGGGGAGTCTGGACTATTGTGAAAAGGAAGGAGTGCAGGGAAACTTAGGGGAGCCGTGAAAGACAGAGGTCTGGAGGTGAAAGAGAAAGTGTGCGCAGAGAGAACTGACTGCTGATTGTGCTGCTGGCTTTCTCTAGTGGGAGGAAGACAGAACCTCCCAACTGCGCTGAAATCCAGTTTCGACTGCACTGAACCCCAGTTTCGGGCAAGACCCCGGGGACCCAGACTCATACAGGTCCCAGAAGCACAAGGAAACTCAGGGGAGCCAGAAAGGCAGATTTCTGGAGGCGTGCAAGTGTGACTGTGCACAGAGAGGGCTGCAGTGATTACAAAGGGACAGTGAGACCCAGAGGCCGCATAGGGCAGGACTGACGGGAAGCCAAGGCTGTCTGCTCAGCCCTGAGACTCCACCCCATCCAAGCCTAGCACAGAGGCTTTTGCAATCTTGCAAGTCTTAAGGTGGAGTCCAGACAGAAGTTCTCCTGGCACTGACACAGCTGATCATCACAACTGATTGGCTTGGAGCTCAATTCCCCCAAGTGATACCAATAACAATCAAAAATTAACTACAACAGTGCTTACACCTCTTTTTGAATTTGTCCAGCAGGTCTTCCGGCTCATACCAGAAGGCTCCCTCCAACCCCCCCACAAAAGAATTAACTACAACAAGACTGTACATACAGTCTACAAAGGAATGCACAAAGAGTGTCCACCTATGGTAACTGGGGAGGCGAAGCTAGTGGGCCATATAGAACACCTAGCATACAAAGCTACTCTACCAACTCAGGGAAGCAGCAAAAATGTGAAGACAAACAGATCACAAACGAAGGAAATGGAGGAAAACAAACGACTGCACATAGAGTTCAAAACCACGGTTATAAGGTGTTTTAAGAATTTCCTAGAAAAGATGGATAAATTAAGCAAGACCCAAGAGGAGATGAAAATTGACCAACTGGAAATTAAACATACACTGACTGAAATAAAAAAAATATTATACAGAAACCTAACAGCAAACTAGAGGAACGCAAGAATCAAGTCAAAGATTTAAAATAAAAAGAAGCAAAAAACACCCACTGGAAAAGAAAAAAAAGAATCCAAAAATGTGAAGATAGTGTAAGGAGCCTCTGGGACAACTTCAAGCGTACCAATATCAGAATTATGGGGGTGCCAGGAGAGAGAGAGCAAGATACTCAAAACCTATCTGAAGAAATATTGACTGAAAACTTTCCCCACCTGGTGAAAGAAATAGACTTACAAGTCCAGGAAGTACACAAAACCTCAAACAAAAGGAATCCAAAGAGGAACACACCAAGACACATCATAGTTATAATGCCAAGAGCAAAAGCCAAAGAGAAACTATTAAAAGCAGCAAGAGAAAAACAATTATCTACAAGGGAGCACCCATACGATTGTCAGCTGATTTCTCAACAGAAACTATGCAGGCCAGACAGGAGTGGCAAGAAATATTCAAAGTGATGAACAGCAAGAACCTACAACCAAGATTACTCTACCCAGCAAAGCTATCATTCAGAATTGAAGGGCAGATAAAGAGCTTCACAGACAAGAAGAAGCTAAAGGAGTTCATCACCATCAAACAAGTATTATATGAAATGCTGAAAGGTACAGATAAAAATTATGAATAAGTGAATCTAAAAATCAAGTGAATTAAAAATGTGGTGAACAGAATAAACTGGTGAATATAATAGAATTATGGGCATATAAAAGGGAGTGGACTGACAATTCTGAGGGGGAAAGGAGTGAGGAGGGTGCAGGGAGAGACTGGACAAAAATCATATACCTATGGATGAGGACAGTGGGTGGGGAGGTAAGGATAGAGGGTGGGGTGGGAGCTAGGTGGAGGAGAGCTATGGAGGGAAAAGAGGAACAATTGTAATAATCTGAACAATAAAGATTTATGAAATAATAATAATAAAAAAAGATCAAGCTGTAAGCACCTGGAAAAAGAAAGTATGACATCGATATAAGGCAGTCATGGTGATATTGAAAGAGTTCTTTTACTATGAAAGTCATTCATTACTAATAAGGAAAAAATGTTCCTTGTACATTTTTAAAAAAAAGGATACAAAAGGTATAATCTCAATCTCTCTCTCTCTCACACACACACACACACCGCACACACACAGTGCAAGGAAGAACCACCACAAAATATTTAATGCGTTATCACTCTATTGTGATTTAAATTTTTAAAATATTTTCTACATTATTCAAATTCTCTACACAATGTCATAAGGAGGAAAAGTTATTTTTAAAAGTCATTCTTTATTCAAATATTCTGTCTTTAATGACAAGATGACCCACTGGCTGCACAGCTGTATTTAAAATACTAATTTAAGCTGTCAATGAATAAAACTAGGTAGGATCAAACTGATTATGAGTGTTAGGGATTACTCCTGGGTGGTAATTTAAATCTAATTCACCCTGGTTATAACATGGCTATAAGTTGTCACATTTTTGCTCTAATGCATTATATATGTGATCAGAAAAAAAAAAATGAACGAGATTCAGCCACTCAGACATCTACCATCACTATTTGCAAAGTAGGCTGAAAGGAGGGAAACATGAAGCAAACATAGACAACTGCCACTTGGGTTACAAAATGTGTATGTTTCTCCAAAAGCTTTATCCACTTAGAAACTGCATGGCTGACTCCCTGTAATCTGGCTCCCAGTTCAGGCAGTGAGGGATACCATTTCACCTGAATCAAACTGGTACCTAAGCTATAGAGAGCAAAAGGCAAGAGGCAAGAGATGGGATAATGAGGGTTACCAGGTGTTTAGCTTCCAGATAACAAGATGCATTTATAATTGGAAAGTACCTATGCAAGGACAGACCTTTCCCAGCAAGGAGACGCTACAGCAGCTCTCACATTTGCCCAACTCTCACTGAAGCCTACCTGTGAGCTAGTTTTCTCTCAGCTCTTAGCAATGATGTTCTCATCTAAGGGATAGTGGAATTGGGAAAGGCTGTGAAAATATGTACACTATCAACCATGAGGATAATATTTATTAAGTATCTTCTAGGAGGGAGATACTAAGGGGTGATGGAGGTGCAGTGCATGCAGTACCACATCCTCCCAAGTTCAAGGTAAGAGACATATGCTACAAAGAAATGAGATGTGTGCTGTCAGCAGGTGGCACTGATACCAACTGCTAAATGTAGTCTGAAAAGGGAGACAGGGGTCCTGGCCCAGAGGACAAACAAATGGCTCAACAGATCAAACCTCAACTGGGCCCTGAAAAGCGGGTTCACACTAACAGTCATATTCACTGTGATGGCCAGTTCTGCATCCTCTCCATGAATGAGAACACAGTAAGACACCTCAGGAAGGGGCCTGAATATTCACTAGGCCCAAAGAAGTTATTCTTGCAGGTGTTTTTTTGTTTTTTTTAAGTTTGTTGTTGTGGTTGTTGTTAATTCTGACCTGAGGATATTTTTTCATTGATCTTCAGAGAGGAGGGGACAGAGGGAAGGGAGAGAATGAAACATCAATGTGCAACCAGTTTCCGAGTCTAGCACTCATCAACTGGGAGTAGGGAGCAAACCTGCAACCCCTAGGTGTGTGCCCTTGACTGTGAATCAAACCCGAGATCCTTCAGTGCGCAGGCCAACATTCTAAACACAGAGCTACTCTGGCCTATTCTTGCAGTTTTAAAGCCTATCTCTACTCAAATATCCGCAACAATAGAACTTGCTGGCCAGACATCTGGCTGGGAGTTCATTGATAACTCTAAGGTATTAATTAAAATGAACATCGGGACTGGAGTGCACAAATAAGCTGGTTATTAATGCTGCTGATCACTCATAAAAAGTAAGCACTGTCTCAGAAGAGCATCACTCACAACATCAACAGACAAGAAGGGAAGCTTCTATGATCTCTCCAATCAGATCCTGGAAGATTTGATGCGAGAGACAAGGCCTCCAGTCTTCTGACCACTCCCACTACTGCACACCTTTCTTTAATGAACCTATATGCAGCAGCTGCAGCAGCATACCTACACATAGCCACACCCTGACAACTAGGAGAGTACAACTGCCAAGCAGCCCAGCACTTCCTATTTCGACAGTAAATCTCAAAGCAAAACACGCAAGGTTTTCAAGGAAGAAAACATGCTCTGTACCCTCCCCCTGGTCTATCCCTTATCTCTATGCTCCAGTGCCCCCTATCCCACCCCCACTCCCTATCAGAACGGCTGCTCACCACTGAGATCATATACTCCTCAAAGCCTGCACACAGGGCTGCTTGGACTTCCTGTATTTGATTGAAATGGAATAGTACATAGGAAAACACTTTGAAAACCACAAAGCTCTGCAATCTTGAAGTGGCTTCGAGATCTCTTTCCAAAAATAGAGCATAGAAAACTTCTACCATCGGACAGGAGTCTCTAAAGTAAAAGATTTTGCTGTAGCTCGTTTGGCTCAGTGGATAGAGTGCCAGCCTGTGGTCTGAAGGGTCCACGGTTCGATTCCGGTCAAGGGCACATGCCCAGGTTGCAGGCTCCATCCCCTACGGGGCTGTGGGGTGTGAGGTGTGGAAGAGAGGTGTAAGAGGCAGCCAATCATTGATTCTCTCTCATCATTGATGTTTTTATCTTTTTATCCCCTCTCCCTTACTTTCTGAAATAAAAATATATTTAAAATAAGGTGAAAGATTTTCTACAATACTAAAAAAAGACAGACACACATCCCAACTTTAACAGTTTACGAAGAAGATATCTGAAGCTGGCACATGTCTATGTTGTGGGCTCCATTCCCAATGTAGGGCATACTGGAGGCAGCTATCAGTGATTCACTCTCATCATTGATTAGAGGCCTAGTACACGAAATTCATGCATGGGTAGGGACCCTAGGCTTTGCCAGGCAAGTGACCAGGGCTGATCTGTGGGGTGACTGGTGGGGTGATTAGGGGTGCCCCCGCTGCCACCCACCTTGACTGGCCTGGTGCTGCCTGCTTACCAGGCCCCCCCCCTCACCGGTCACCTCCTTCTGCGGGGCAATCGGGGAGGCCCTGTTGGTACCCATCTTGGCTGGCCTGAGGTCTGCAGGCTGGGGGCAGTTCCTGCATTGAGCATCTACCCCCTGGTAGTCAGTGCGTGTCATAGCAAACAGTCATTCTGCTGTCCAATCAATTTTCATATCAGGCTTTTATTATATAGGATGTTTCTCTTCCCCCTATTCCTTCCTCTCTGAAATCAATTATATCTATATCTATATCTATATCTATATCTATAGATATATTTACATTTAAATAAGTTATACTTATGCTGGCTTCCTGCATGTGAGGTGAATACACATTTTCACTAGCCAGAGGAATTTTTTTGTTGTTAATCCTCACCCCAAGATATGTTTTTCAGTCCTTGGGTCCATGCTCTAACCACTGAGAAAACTGGCTAGGGCAAGAGTGGACTTCCTCATGGGTCCTGCAAACCTGCTTGACTGAATTACTATTTAAATTGAGAGCCCCAGCCCAATTAGTCTATAGAGATGGTTCAACACTATACATGGGTATGTTTCTAGAAAGGTGTAAGCAGTAAATCTTTTCATATGACAAAAAATATTACTGGGATATTAGACTCACTACCCAAGTTATCTATATATTCTATAAATGTTGTTGATGGGGTAAAACTTATCCATATACATAAAATTAAGTTTATGGACTTCCTCATCATATTTTGAACCTTTGCTATATTACAAAAAAAAAAAAAAATGGCTGAGACCGGTTTGGCTCAGTGGATAGAGCATCGGCTTACGGACTGAAAGGTCCCAGGTTCGATTACAGTCGGGGGCATGTACCTTGCTTGCGGGCACATCTCCACTGTGGAGCGTGCAAGAGGCGGCTGATCGATGTCTTTCTCTCATCGATGTTTCTGACTTTCTATCCCTCTCCCTTCCTCTCTGTAAAAAATCAATAAAATATATTTTTTAAAAAATGATGCAGTAGAAAAAATACAGACTATGAAGTCAGACACGACTGGGTTGTAACTTAGAGCCTGCCACTTTCTAACAGGTGTCATCTTGGTTAATTTCCTGGGAGGCAGAAAAGTGGTTATTATTTTATTCAATGTGACACTTATCTCACAAGATTATTAAACATGAGATGAAGTGAAATCATGTTGCAAAGCACTTAGCACAGTGGCCAATACAATGGGCACCAGAGAATTGCCACTCATTGCCTGCTCTACTCCTACTACAACTCAGAAAGAGTAAATACAGTTATCGTCCGTTATAGGATGATACTGAAATTTTATATTATAGTCATTATTTAATTGTGAAAATGCTAAAATTACTTAATAGGAGTCAACATTAAAAACCCTAAATGTTTTAACTTGGATGACAGATGGACAGCAAATTACTGTTTACAGTATGTAAATCTTTCCAATATACTGTAGGAACATTTGTAGAAGTCAATCCTTGAAGTCATGCTTTGGACCTATTTGCATAAAGAATATTAAGTTTAGCACTTCCCAACTTTATACACTGAACAATGAAGGAAGGAAGAGAGATGACTTTTAAAGTGTGACATATCCAATAACCATTATATACCCTCATGTAAGCTCACACCAACAAGACAGATCCCCCAGATTCCCCAGAGCAGCAGTCGCCAACCTTTCGGACCAGACCATCAGTGGTCCATGGACCACCGGTTGCCAACCGATGCTCCAAAGGTTTCCTTAAACCAGCGGTCGCCAACCTTTCCGACCTCCAGGACCACCAGTAGTCCACAGACCACCCGTTGGCGACCGCTGCCCCAAAGCCATAACACCTGCTACTCACAGGGCTGGTTAGAAAAGCCTACACATCGCCCCACCCCCAAGACCTCCTAAATAAAAATTTGCATCTTAACAAGATTACTAGGTTGAGTTGTTAAATTTAGGAACCACTGCCCTAACCTATGCTAAAGTCTGAGAGACAGGTTAATGACTGGGTTACAAAATGGTTCCTAATGTTTGTATTGATGGAAAAGCACCGAATACAAATAGCAGAAACTTCCGATAGATCCTGGTTTGTAAATACTGGGCAGCCATCTCCCACCTGTGACCCCACCTAAAATATTTTATTTCTGAGCATGAAACTTGCACCTATGGGGTGACTTTAAAGTTTAGGTACAATGTTTCCAAATTTCCTCCTTATCTGGTCTGTCACCCTACAAGCAAGGGGACCTGTCCTGTTCCTTCAGCCCATCCCTGAAGCTAGCTAGCTTGCCTGCCAAGGTGCGGGCTGGCCTGAGGGTCAAGCTCTGAGCTTCAGACTCCCCTCCCGCTCTCCTGGAAATTCTATCTGTTCAGATCAGGCAAGTTTCCCAATTAAGAAACCACAGGCAACAAATAACAAAATGCAAAGATCTACAGGCAACAGAGACCAAACCCAGGGATGAGTTTGAGAATAGGTTTAAAGGAACCCATGGTCAGCTACTATTAAGGAATTGTGCCCTAAACAGATTTCAGAGGGAGGCACAGTGCTGGAGACATAGACGAGTCAAAGGTTCAAGATCTTTCTGACATCCCAGGAATTCAACTAAGACCCCAAAAGGCCATGTCTAAGAAAAAGGCCTGCCTTAAGAGAGTTTAAAAACAAGCCTTGAAAGGTTCAAATTGATCTTTGAGTCAAATGCCTGTTAAAATATAAAATCCAAAACTCTGTTCAGGGAGATAAACAAATTTCATATTGAACAACATATCCACAATGTTCACTACACAGTAAAAAATTACTGAATGTGGCAAAAGGCAAAAAAATGTGACCCATAACCAGGAATTATGTATTTAAACATACAATCGCAAATGAAACAAACTGAGATAACAGAGTTGTTGGAATTAGCATTCAATACAAGGTCAGTAAAGAAACAAAACGAAGGAGCAAACAGAAAACAAATAGCGCAATGGGAAATCTAAATCCAACTATATCAACATTCAATGTAAATAAATTAAAAGACTAAGATTTTATCAGGGGATTACTTGGTAAAGAACATGACTGTCTCATCACTATGCAACATACCTGAATCGAATACAAATTTTGAATGTAAACTGTAATTGAGACATAGAAAAAAAGGACTAAGATTGTACCAAGTTCCAACTAAATGCTCTTTACCAGAGAGACATTTTAAACACAGATAAGAGGGTAAAAAAGATGTATTTGCAAATATTAATCATAAAAAATTAGAAGTGGTGAGGTTAATGAGACAAAGTAGATTTTATGACAAAGAATATTAACAGAAATAAAAAGGAACTTTTAAAATTAAAAAAGGCTCAATTCATCAGAAAGACTTAATAATCCAAAATATTTATTCACCTAATCTAAAGACTTCAAAACACATGAAATAAGTAGTCAGACTTCATCCTGATTAAAGGGAAAATGGACAAATCTATAATTATAGTTGGATATTTTAATACTCCTCTCTCAGTAACTGATAAAAGAGACCAAAAAAAGTATGGACATAATTGAACACAACCAACCAACTTTGACATTTGCAAAAACGCTACAGCCTACAATTATAGGATGCACATTCTTTTTGAGAATATGTAGAACATTCATCAGACCATGTGCTGGGCCATAAAACAAGTTTTGATAAGTTTCAAAGGACAAAATTCTTACAGAATATGTTCTCTGATCACAATGAAATTAGAAATCAAAAATAAAATAATATTTGCAAAATTCCCAGATATCTGAAAATTAAGCAACACACACACATTCTACATAAAATCATAACATATTCTACATGAATCAAATCATAACACATGAAAACATTTTGAACTAAGTAATAAAATCAAAACATATAAAAATTTATGGGATGCAGTATAGAACAATATTTAGGGTGAAATTGATTGCTCAAATGTTAACACTGGGAAAGTCTAAAATCAATGATCTAAAGCTACCCCCAAAAAGCTAGAAAGAGTGAAGAAAACCCAAAGTAAATTAAAAAAAAATAAAAAACAGAATAGATGATATAGAACACAAGAAAAAATTGGTAAATCAATAGATAGTTGTTTGAAAATATTGATAAAGTTGGCAAAGTGCTACTTACATTGATCAGAGAATAACAAGAGAGATAAACAAAATCAGATTAAGAGAGGGGATACTGCCAAAACTGGTTTGGCTCAGTGGATAGAGCATCGGCCTTCGGACTGAAAGGTCCCAGGTTTAATTCTGGTCAAGGGCATGTACCTTGGTTTCGGGCACATCCCCAGTAGGAAGTGTGCAGGAGGCAGCTGATCAATGTTTCTCTCTCATCGATGTTTCTAATTCTCTATCCCTCTCCCTTCCTCTCTGTAAAAAAATCAATAAAATGTATTTTTTAAGAAATTTATAAAAGAAGGGATACTACATTATTAGATTCTACAGGCATAAAAAAGAAACTAGGGGACTATTGTATTATGAATATCTTTATGCCAGATAAATTCAAGAACTTAGAAGAAATAGATTAATTCCTTGAAAAACATAAATTACTAAAGTTAACATAAAAATGAAATTATTTAAATTGCCTATAAGTATTAAACAAATTGAATCATAATTAAAACTTCCCCACAAGGAAAATTCCAGACCCTGGGGGTTTCATTAGCAAATTTTATCAAACATTTAAGGCATAATACTAACCTTAAGACACACTCTTTCAGAAAAGAAGGGAAGAAGGAATAATTCCCAAATAATTTTATGAAGCCAGTATATTCTTGACTCCAAAACTAAATGACATTGCAAAAAAAGAAAATAAAGACCCAAATCCCTCATGAATACAGATGAATACATCATGAACCATCGTTTAATAAATCAAATCCAGTAATACATAAAAAGGGTAATAATCTATTACAATCAAGGGAGGTTAACCCAGAGATGTAAGATTGATTCAACATTCAGAAAGATGCCCTTCACATTAAAGAGTAAAGAAAATCCCCAATATCATCTCAATAGATGCAGAAAAAGTATTTGACAAAATTCAGCAATCATTTATAATCAAAAGATTCAGTAAACTAGGAACCTTAAGGGGCCTTAATCAATCTGATGATATATTTCTTTAAAATCCTACAACACTGTACTTAATAATAAACAACTGAATGATCAAGAATAAGATAAGAAATGTATGCTCACATTACTTTTATTAAATATTGTACTGGAGGTCTCAGGCAAGAGTAGTAAAGCCAGAAAAAGAAAAGGCATGCAGATTAGAAAGGAAGAAGTAGAACTGTCTCTTCAAAGAGGATATGACCAGCCCTGGGCGGGTGGCTCAACTGGTTGGAGCATTGCCACATAAACCAGTGATCGGCAAACTCATTAGTCAACAGAGTGGCAAATCGTGGCTCACGAGCTGCATGTGGCTTGCAAGCCACAATTTGCCGACCACTGGCACACACCAAAAGGTGGTAGATTCTATTCCTCTCAGGACAATATGTTATATGTTACTAGAAGCCTGGTGCATGAATTCATGCACCAGTGAAGTCCCTTGGCCTGGCTGGGCCAATTGGGGCTGTGGGAGGTTGGCCAGGGGGAGGGGCTAAGGAAGGTTGGTTTTAGGAGCGCACTAACTAACCACCAGGGTGTAGCTCCTGCATTGAGTGTCAGCCCCCTGGCAGTCAGTGCACATTATAGCGACCAGTGGACAGATTGTTCAGTCATTCAGTCACTTAGGCTTTTATATGTGTAGATACCATCACATACAAAAACATTTTGAACTAATGTTGCAGTTTCAGTCCCCTGTAGGGGCACATACAGGAGGCAACTAATCAATGTTTCTCTCTCACATCAATGCATCTCCCAGCTCCCTAAAATCAATAAAAAACAAAGACAATGTGACCTAGAAAATTCTAAGGTGTCTACTAAATAACTAACAGAGCTAATTGAGTTTAGTAAAGTGATAGGATATAATATTAATACAGAAAATAAATTATATTTCTCTTTATCAGAAAAAAACAAGTCAAACAATGATACAAAATCTAGAAATTAAACAGAAATGAAAATGAGAAACTAAGCACCCAGTTTTAAAGCTTATTATAATGAAGCTAAAGAAATAGCCAAATAGATCAATGGAATAAACTAGAAGAGGGGTAATAAACATTTTTTTCTATAAAAGGCCAGTTAGTAAATATGTTAGTCTTAGCAGACAACCTATGTTTTCCGGTCTTCATTCTTCTATTATTATTATTATTATTATTATTATTTTAATCAACCCTTTAAAACTATAAAAACCGCCCTGGCCGAATAGCTCAGTTGGTTGGAGCATTGTCCTAATATGTCATGGTTACTGGTTCAATCCCCAGTCAGGGCACATACAAGAATCAACCAATGAATACATTAGTAAGTGGAATAACAAATCTATGTCTCTCTTTATTCCTTCCTTTCTAAAAATCAATTTAAAAAAAGAAGAAGGAAAAAAAAAAGAAAGAAAACCATTCTTAGGTTATGGGCTATAAAAAACAGTGAACAAGCCAGATCTGGTCCATGGGCTACACAGCTTACTAATTTCCAGACTAGAGTCCAAAAACAGACTTGTCTCATCTAGTCAATTCCACTCCTAGTTTATTTATCCAAGAGAAATGAAAATTTGTATGTCCACACAAAGACTTGTACAAATGTTCATAGAAACTTTATTCTAATAGCCCACTACAATGTTCATGAATAGGAGATTGGATAAACAAAATCATGGTAAATTCACACAATGAAATACTATTTAGCAATAAAAAGAACTAATGTCTTGGTATGTGCCCTGGCCAGGTGGCCAGGATGGAGCATCGTTTTGTACACCAAAAAGTTATGGGTTTGATTCCTGGTCAGGGCACATACCAAGTTTGTGGGTTTGAACCCTGGTAGGGGCGCATACAGGAGGCAATCAATCAATTCTCTCTCTTTCTCTCAAATCAATAAAAATAAATCTTCAGGTGAAGATTTAAAAAAACACTAAAAAAATTACTGAGCCAAGTAACAACATGAATGAAATTAAAAAACATGCTGTAAGCAGCCTTGCAAAAAAAAGCACATACTATATGATTCCATTTGTATAAAGTTTAAGAATGGGTAAAAAAACTAATCCATGGTGAAAAAAATCAGCACTGATTATGGCAGTAGCGGTAGGAGGGACAGAAAAAGAGAAATTTAAAGGAACTTTCCAGAATAATGTATATCTTGATAGGGTTGTGAGTTATAAGGGCATGAGTTTGATAAGTGCATCAAACTGTAACATTTAAGATCTATGCATCTCTATGTAATGTATATTTCCAGTAATAAGATTAAAACAACAAAATATTTTTAAAGCAATACATGTAGTTCTTTAACTCCAGATCCTAATTATTAACCTTTAGTTGGAAAGGAACAGGTTGATTGGTTTTTCTTACAAGTAATACTCTTCAAGGTAGTCACCAGGAGCTTATTAAATCAAAGTAGTCAATGTTGCTATTATGCAAAACATCCATTCAGTTTGTTACAGAAAATAATCAGTTATAAATAACTAGGGAAAAAGAAACATGACTCCAATTTTGACTTTACAAAGAGATAATTATACATAAAAAAGACTGGAAGAGAGAAAGCATCGAAAAGTTAACACTGAACTAGATGATAGAATTATGGGCAAATTCTCTACATTTGCAAATTTTGTACAAGCACAAAATATTTTTATTAGAAAATATTAACTGAAAACATTAGAAAGCAGTCTCATCACTCCAAATATTTTATTGTTTTCTCAAATCCTTTATGTAAGAAAGCACCTAGCCAACTAACCAAACTTCTCTAAAAGTTTTTCAGTAAACCCAGACACCATGCTAAGAACTTTACAGATTTCTCCCCTCAGACTCGGTAGTCTGTCAGTGGGAGATCCTTGCCTCCGTCCCCTTGCCAACTCCAGACCAATGGAGCCCGACAAGTCTCAGATATTTGTGAGTGAATTCCCATCTAAGTTGGCCAGGCTGGTGTACAAATCAGCAATGCCTGGAATACAGCATCCAGTCTGATGGCTAAATGTTAAGTGACTAGACTATTAGGGGAGGAGATAACTCCTTTAACACCTTCTTTAGTGAGATAGGCACTAACAAGCATGTTCCCAGGGCAGTATTTGTAGAACTGGAACCCATACATGGCCATTGATAAAGTTTGCACTAATACATACTGCCATTCTTCCACTCTGAGCAGCTCAAGACAAGGAAGATGCTGCCAATAACTATAACCGTGGACACTACACCACTGGCAAGGAGATCACTGAGCTTGTCTTAGACTAAACTTGGAAACTTGCTTATCAGTGCACAGGTCTTCAGTGCTTCCTGGTTTTCCAATTTTAGTGAGGGAACTGGTTCTGGATTCACCTCCCTACTAATAGAACAGCTCTCTGTTGATTATGGCAAGAAGGTCAATCCGGAGTTCTTCATCTGCCCATCCTCACTAGTTTCCACAGCCCTACCATCCTCACCACCCACATCACCCTGGAGCACCCTGATTATACCTTCCTGGTTGACAATGAAGCCACCTACAATATTTGTCATAAAAACCTCAATAATGATCACCCAAACTATATTAACTGCCTTATTAGGCAGATTTTGTCCTCCATCACTGCTTCCCTCAGGTTTGACAAAGCCCTGAAAATTATTCTGACTGAATTCCAGACCAACCTGATATGCTATCCTTACGTCCATTTCTCTGTGGCCACAATATGCCTCTGTCATCTCAGCTGAGAAAGCCTACCAGGGACAGCTTACTGTAGCAGAGATCACCAGTGCGTGTGTGTGTGTGTGTATTTTTATTGATTTCAGAGAGGAAGGGAGAGGGAGAAAGAGAAACATCAATGATGAGAAACATTGATTAGCTGTCCCCTGCAAGCCCCCTACTGGGGATCGAGCCCACAACCCGGGCATGTGCTCTTGACCAGAATCAAACCCAGGACCCTTCAGTCTGCAGGCTAATGCTCTATCCACTGAGCAAAATCAGCCAGGGCACCAATGTGTATTTTGAGCTGGCCAACCAGATGGTGAAATGTGACCCTCGCCACAGTAAATACATAGCTTGCTACCCATGGTAATGTGATTCCCATAGATGTCAATACTACCATTTCTACCATCAAGACCAAGCATACTATTCAGTTTGTGGACTGGCTTCAATTACCAACCTCCCACTGTGTGGGAGACCTAGCCAGAGTACAGTAAGCTGTGTGCATGCTGAGTAACACCACAGCTGTTGCTTGAGGCCTGGGCTCACCTAGACCACCAGTTCATCCTGATAAAGGCCAAGTGTGCCTTTGTTCACTGGTATGTAGGTAAAGTCATGGAGGAAGGAGAGATACTTGAGGACATAGCTGCCCTTCCAGAAGGATTTTAAGGAACTTGTTCATTGTATCCCAAACTTGTTAATGAAAGTATTGTTCTTAAAAACAAACAGAAAAAAAACTTTATGTACATTATTTCATTTAATCAACACAATTCTATGAGAAAAATATTATTATTATCCCCCTTTAAGCTACACAATTCTCACTTGGCAGCCACTACTATCATCCTCATTGAAAAGAGAGAAACACCCCCAAGACCTAGAGGGATTATGTATTTTCACAGGGATTTGAACCAAGGCAACTTACTCCAGAGCCCAAGCTCTGTTTTTAAGCACTTACCTGTACTGCATCTGGGGAAGGCAGGCTCTGCTGCTGCTGCTACTGCTACTACTACTACTACTATTACTATTACTGACAACACCCAGTTATATATTATCTCATTATACCTCATATAATTTCACTAACTAAAATTTTTTTAAATGAAACAAATTCATGGATAATTATCATGTGATGTTAGGTGCACTGTGATTCACATATTCTAAAGGACAACTATGATCACCTTCCATTAATGTCACAGTAATGAGCTGGTACAAGATTGCATAGTATTTCTAGCAAAAACCTGTGCCTACAGGAGCTATCTAAATCTCACAGCACACTGTAATAACTCAAAGCTTTCAGTCTTTTCATTCTATAACAAACCCATTTATTTCCAGTGACCTTTTTAAAAGTCCAAATTAAGATTTATTTAATATAACATCCCCTTGTTTTCTTTGTATTAGTTTAAGAATCAGATAAGATATTAATGAAAAAGAGAAAAGAATTAGACAAATGTACAGTATGTCTCTGTTATTAAATATTAAAAATGTCCAATTATCATTCCAAAATAGAGAAAGTAGATGAGTCATTCATTCTTTTAATAACTGACGTGGCTCTACTAATTCTTACTGACTATATTCTGGCTAATCCATTCTGTCAGCATACAGGTTTACAGAGCATGACCAGCACAACTAGGGTCACTTGGTGTCTGGCAAGAAATATGAATTCTCAGGCCATAGCCCAAATCTGCTGAATCAACAACTCTGAGGAGGGGCCCAGAATTCTGAGTTAACAAGTCTGCAGTGATTCTTCTGGACACTCAAATCTGAGAACTACTGCTTTATCCTATCTGACCAAAAGTGTTGGTTGACTGGGTCCAGAATGCCTGGATCTAAATCAAAACCTTCAAACACATACTCATTTACCTGTTAGGGAGAGCTCCAAGCAAAAGCAAGCTCTTTGTTTTCTGACCACTTTCTCAAACAGAAAGGTTCAAAAACCTTATCACAAAATAAGCACTAATCTAACCCCCTGGAAAGAAGGCTTACTAAACAAACTATTTTGGTCCATTTTCAGATTTTTATTTGTAAGAAAGGACTAAAAGCATTTCTAAGGCCGCAAAAGCACATTTTTATCAACCTTAGAAAGATTCTGAACTCATTGGCCAGATATCACATATCATCTGCTATCTACCAGCTTTTGCTTTCCTCCTCCTCTGTGAGGAGTAACACTTCTCAACACCTGTACCCATGAGAATAACTTGTTTGTATGGCTAGTAAATCCCACTTAAATGTATCTTTTTTGCTTTTCTTCTGCCCGGCTGGTGTAGCTCAGAGGTTCAGTGTTGACCTATGAACCAAGAGGTCATGGTTTGCTTCCCAGTCAGGACACATGCCCAGGTTGCAGGTTTGGTCTCCAGTGTGAAGTATGCAGGAGGCAGCTGATCAGTAATTCTCTCTCATTATTGATATTTCTATATCTTTCTCCCTTTCCCTTCCTCTCTAAAACCAATTTTAAAAACAAAATAAAAATAAATATATGTGTGTTATTTTCAGTAGAATATGTTACCAAAAAGCATGTAACATCAGATTTTACTATTGCTGAAACAGAGGAATAATTTTGTTTTATATTTTAAGAGTGATACAAAATTAGGAATGAGGAAGGGGAAATAATCAAACATCCAGAAAGTCTGAAAGAGAACCTTAGCCAAACTTTGAGAGCCGATTCTGGTTCTGCCACTTACGGCTGTGTGATCATGGAAAGGTTATTTAACTTTCCTCCATTCTGTGTGCTTCCATTTCTTAACCTGTAACATGGGAATAGTAGTACATAGTACCCACTTTATATTTTTAATGAGTACAAGAGTTAAATATTCTTAGCTTTTTTCTAAAAGTAAATTTAGACTTTTCTAAAGGAAAAATATATTGACCCAAAAGTCATGAAGTCCAAAAGGTCAATATTTACAGAAAATAGCAAGAGTATTGTCAAAGATATGAAGTTGCTCCCTAGGAAAAAAAGCTTCAAGGCCATACAGTTGTACAGGTGAAGTCTCTCAATTCTTCAAGGAAAAGATCATTGAAATGCAAAAACATTCCAAAGCACAAATGTGAAAGGCTTCCAAACTCTTTTTGACCAAGTTAACATAACACTAATATCAAAACTAGCCAACACACTAAAAAGCACAATGTATCAACCTCATTATTGGTTATTGAGAAGCAAAGCTTCTAAATGAAAGGCTAGCAAATAAAATTCAGCACTACATTAAACTTTCAATTTCACAAGCACAGAGATGGTTCAATTTGATGCTAGAAAACCTACTGAGATAATCTGTCACATAAATAAAATAAAGGAGAAAAACCACAGGTAATCACCACAGATGTCAACGAAAGGGAATTTGATAAAATTCATCTTATAAACAAAGAATAGATTATCCCCCAATTTTAAATGACTGCAAACCAAATTTCACATTATCCATCTATCTATAATAATAAAAGCATAATATGCTAATTAGACTGGACAGCCAAATGGCCTTCTGGACAACCTTCCAGACGAAGCCACCACAGAGGCAGCTGCTACGGCAGGTGGGGGTTAAGGCAGAGTTAGGGTTGATCTGGTAGGTAGGCAGGCAAGTAGTTAGGGGTGATGAGGCAGGCAGACAGGCAGGCTGGCTAGCAATTAGGAGCCAGAGGTCCCTGATTTCGAGAGGAATGTCTGATTACCGGTTTAGGTCTGGCCAAGGGGTCCCAGATTGTGAGAGGGTGCAGACCAGGCTGAGGGGACACCCCCACACAAACCATGCATGCATTTTGTGCACCAGATGTCTAGTACTTAATAATAAAACACTAGCTATACATCTCTATTTAAGTCAGACCCAAAACAGAGATGCCCAAAAGAGGACAAATACTGGTAGAAATACTGGCAAGGAGAAAATAAAATCTATCTATACTAATAAAAGATTAATATGCTATTGAGACTGGGAGACTTTCCAAACGTTCTTCTGGAATAAGCCATAGTGGTGGGGTTGAGGCAGATTAAGGGCAATCAGGCCAGTGGAGGTGGAGGGGTGAGGAAGTTGGGGCGAGCAGGCTGGCAGGGGGGCAGTTGGGGGCAAGCAGGCTGGCAGGGGAGGGCAGTTGGGGGCAAGCAGGCTGGCTTGGGGGGACAGTTGGGGGTGAGCAGGTTGGCAGGAGAGGAGGGGGGGCATTGGGAGTGAGAAGGCCAGCGGGGAGCAGGGGGAGCAGTTGAGGGCAAGAAGGCTGGCAGGCAGAGTGGTTAGGAGAGATCAGGCAAGCAGGCAGGTGAGCGGTTAGGAGCCATCAGTCCCAGATTGCAAGAGGGATGCCCAACTGCTGATTTAGGCCTGATTCCACAGGGACCGGGCCTAAACCAGCAGTCAGACACGCCCCGAGGGGTTCCAGATTGGAGAGGATGCAGGCTGGGCTGAGGAACACCCTGTCCCCTGTGTACAAATTTCGTGCACCAGGCCACTAGTCATCAATAATGCAAAAAGATGGCTACTAGGAAAACCTAAAGAATAAGATAATTCCATAAAGTAAACAAATTACCAAAGTGACATACAGTGGTACCTCGAGATACGAGTGCCCTAACATACGAGATTTTTGAGATACGAGCCTTTGAGCGAGCGATTTTTGCTTTGAAATACGAGCAACAGTTGAGATACGAGTAATCGCGCGGATCGGCCAGCTGCACATGACCCACCAGTTTACCGCGACTCGAGCATCTCATAGTTTCCCACGCCTCAAGGTTACGGAACTAATTAAACTCGTATCTCGAGGTACCACTGTATATTCAAGTAACACATATACAGCAATGTCTTTTCTATATTAAAACAACTAGTGGCCTGGTGCACGAATTCATGCACACGGAAAGGGAATTAATTAGAAGAAATATTTTAATGTCGCTATTCACCCTTTCTCTAAAATAGAAATGTCAACTAAATTCACTATTGACAATGACAGATCAAAATACACTGTGCAATTGGCACCAGAGAGAGTTTTATATGTATCACGCATGCTCAAGTCAACTTAGCCTTTTATAGATATAGATACAGATATAGATATAGATATAGATTAGATATAGATATAGAATAAACTTGCTTAATTAGACCTGCTTTCTGATTTAACAAAACCTTTTCCAGCCCATTGAAGCACCCAAACTTCTCTTTCAGGTAATTGTCAGCAACACCATAATAAATATCAACACAAAGCAGATTATTATTGTAGATCACACAAGAGAACAAAGGATAAAATATTTAACTGCAGCAATGTTTTGACTATATTCTGTGCAGTGAGAAAACCTGAAGACCATTTTCAAGATCCACCATTTCTTAATTCTTTTCAGTCGGATCAAGTTTCTAAGCTTTCTAAATATCCGTTTTCCAGCTAATGAAAAGAAAATAGGAACTCCACTAAGTCTCCCATCTACCTACTCCAGGACTTCTGTGAGGATCAAATGAGATGAGGCATGGGAAAACACCACACAGACATTTGATTAAAGTGTGAAATGTTTCCATCTGGCTATAAAGCAAGTCAGAAGAAATTGCAAAAAAGCATCGCTAGGGAGAGGAAGCCAGGTGTTGCTACATATAATCATTACTGGGTACCCACAGCGACCATTTCCAGGCTGGTCTGGGCTATGGGCCACATTTTGCTCCATGGTGTCTTGGCAGTATTGGCTGCGTTTTGGTGGGGTGTCGCTTGGGGTGTGGAGGGGCCTGTGTCCCATTTGGGGGAAGCTGAGTGTTGCTTTATGGGCACCAGGTCCATGTTGCCATTCCTCTGTGCTCATCACAGTAGCTCCTGTGTTGAGTGTCTGCCTCCTGGTGGTCAGTGTACATCATAGTGACTGGTTGGACACTGAGCATAATAGCCTTTTATATATACAGATAGTAAGTTAGATGATGAAAAAGAAAAATTCATTCCCAATAGCAATAATAAATTCATTACTACATCTAGGAATAATCTTAATAAGAAAGGTGTATTATCTATATAAAGAAAACTATACTATACTTCTCAGCAACTTAAGATTCCATGAAAAGACAACTTGTATGTATACAATTAGGTAACTCAGGAAGCCACAAAGTTGCTAAAATGTCAAATTTCACTACAGTGATTTATAAAGTTGGATATACTCCTCTGAATTTTATTTATTAATTTTAAAGGATTTGAAAAACAGTCCTAAAGCTTATCTGAAACAGTAAGTTCTCAGCTGTGGCTGCCATGAGAAACTAATCATTAAGAACTACAAACTATATTGATGTTCATGCCATAATTCAGAGATTCTAATTTAATTGGTTCACAATGGGTTCAGCCATCATATTTTTTTTTAAATCCTCACATGAGGATATTTTCCCACTGATTTTTAGGGAGAGTAGAAGGGAGAAGGAGAGACACACAGAGAGAAACATCAATGTGAGAGACACATCGACTGCCCCCTGCATGTACCCGACCAGGGCCAGGGATTAAATCTGTAACCAAGGTACGTGCTCTTGACAGGAATCGAATCTTCAGTTTGCAGGCCAATGCTCTATCCACTGAACCTAACTGGTTAGGGCTCAGGCATCACAATTTTTTTTTTAAATATATTTTTATTGATTGAAGAAGAAAGAAAGAAACAAATGATGAGAACCATTGATCAGGCTGCCTCCTATATGCTGTGCACTGGGAATAGAGCCTGCAACCCGGGCATGTGTCCTGAACAAGAATTGAATCATGACCTCCTAGTTCACAGGTCGACACACAACCACTGAGCTATGCTGGCCAGGCTCAGGCATCACATTTGGATGTGCAAGTAATTCTAATGTGTAGATAAGGGTTAAGACCCACACATCTGGAAGAGTATCTTAGAGGAATGGTAAAGAAAATACTGAATATTTGAAAAAGAATAAAAGGCAACTAGCTCCATTATACATTAAACTCATTATACAGGTAGGATAATACGTTTCTAGCACAGAATAAGCGAAACAGCAATGAAACAAAGAGTCCAGAATTAGACCCAAACCTTCCATATATGAAAACTAAGTAAAGTATACCAAAAATGGTGCATCATATTAGTGGGGGGGAAGCTGGATTAGCAATATCTAAATAAATAGTACTGGAATGACTATAAATTGGAAAAAAATCATACAGCTAGATCTTTATAACTTACTGAAACTAAAATAAATTCTGAGTTAAAGATCCAAGGTATAAGTGAAAAATACACAAGAATAATTCATAATTCTGTAATAGAGAAAACATTTTTAAACATGACATAAAACTTAGAAGCCATAAAGGAAAAAAATAGACAAGTCTATTTCTAGAAAACAAAAAACATCTATAGTCACACCTCAGTTCTCAAACATCTCCCATCTCGAACAATTCAGTTCTTCACAAGTTGTTCACAGAAAAAAATGGCTCAGCAGTCTACCAAAACTTGTTTTTGACCTGACAACCCTTTCATGCTAATACCCAGCATGACAAAAAAGCATCGCTCAGGCAACAAAAAAAGAGAGAATGCTTTTGTTGTTGGCTAAATCAATGATTAGCACAATTTTAAAACATAAAGAGGCCATCAAGAGTGCTAATGGTATGAAAGAAACAATAATCACAGGCAACTGAAGAGGCAGTTGGATAAATAAAAAGCAGTTAGAAGATGACATTTCAGAAGCAGTGATGTGAAAAAGCATAGATGCAGCATATTGGCCACTGGAAGGAGCACTGATAGTGATTCATTTAAGGCTAGGAAGGGGGTGATTTGATAAACTTAAAAAGTACTTGTTTATAGATTAAACAGTACTGTTTATAAGAAAGGTTAAAACAGGGAATCATTTGGGGGTCTGGAACGGATTAATTCAATTAACATTATTTGTAATGGGGGAAAAATGATTCAATTTTCAAACAAATCACTTCTTGAACAGTTTTCTAGAACGAATTAAGTTTGAGAACCAAGGTTTCACTGTATTGGTAAAAGCATATCTATCATAAGAACTATCCCATTGTAAAGCTGTGTGGCCATATTCCTAGCAAAACAGACTTGAGCAAATAAAAAAAGGAGGGAGAATTTGCATTTATTAAAAGGCTTAAACCTTTACCATACAAAGAATACTGTTCGAGATGGAAGATGTTCGAGAACTGAGGTTTGACTATAGATGTTTTTTGTTTTATAGAAATAGACTTATCTAAACCAACAACAACAAAAAACGGAAATAATGCATCAGAAAAACAAAGAATGTGATCAATAGCAAAATACAAATGCCCATGAACTTATAAAGAGACATTTTACTTAAAAGACAATTTGCCTAAGAGAATGGCAAATCAATAAAGAATGACATCACTGTTGGTGAGAATTGGGGGCAGGGACTCATTTGCTGCTGGTGAAAGTGTAATTTGCACAATCTTTTTGTAGAGTGTTTGGCAATATCTATGCTTGGTTTAAATGTCAATATCCTTTAATCCAGAAATTTTATTCCCAAGAATTTATCCAGCAGATATAGTCACTCAGATGTACAAAGATGTAAACACAAATCAAAATTGTGTTTGGAAACATTGGAAATAAACCTAAGTGTCCAGCCAATGGAACACTAGCCCTATAAATTATGATATACACAAATCAGAAACTATTACTGCATCATATCTAGTAAAAAGGACTGAGAGCTCTATCTAATGTGGAATAATTTCCAACTTACATTGTTAAATGATGGGAAGGTGGTGCATGTACACACACAATACACATGCACAGAGAGAGGAGGGAAGGAGGGGGAGATTGATTACTATACACTACTCTTTATATTTAAAGAAACATTTACACACTTACCTCACTATACCTCTATATGCACAGACCACTTCTTGAAGGATAGGTAAGAAATAGTAGTTGTGTTTGGTGAAAGAATTTGGAGAACTAAAATCGAGAATTAAAGAGAGATTAACTTTTCACCCAGCCAGCATGGCTCAGTAGTTGAGCATTGACCTATGAACCAGGTCCTCATGGGTTTGATTCCCAGTCAGAGTACATACCTGGGTTGAAAACTCGATCCTCAATAAGAGAGATTAACTTTTCAGTTCCTACTCTTAATGCTATTGGTGGGAGAGGGGAGTGTTTGTTATTAAACCATGTGTATGATTACTTTCTAAAAACAAAACTTTTAACAAAATCTTCGTTAACCTCACTTTTCAGAATCTATCCCATGATGTGTGTAGATACGCCTGAACAAGGATACATTCATTGCAATGTTTTCTGAATGAAGTAAAAAATAGTACAAATGTTCACCATAGAGAAGTAGATAGACAAATTACATAGCATCATATAATAAAACCAGAGGCCTGGTGCATGAATTCATGCACAGGTAGGGTCCCTTGGGCTGGCTGGCCATCAGGGCCGATTGGGGCCAGGAGGGACTCTGAGAAGACTCCAGGGCATGTCCAGCCCTCTCACTCAGTCATGATTGGCCAGGCCCCAGTATCAAGCTAACCTAATAGCCTGAGTGTCTGCCCCCTGGTGGTCAGTGCATGTCATAGCAACTGGTCGAGCAGTCAACTGATCAGTTGGACACTTAGCATATCACACTTTTATTATATAGGATACTTTGCTACCAGTAGGAGAAAAAACTTTATGTGCATTGACATGGATATATGAATATATGTTTTATGTATGCTATTAGGTAAAATAGCAAGGTACTTACATAGTTTGGTTCCATTTGGTTTTTAAAAAGGATGTGTGTTAATAAATATACATAGAAGTAATTATAAGGTGTGAGGGGCTGCTCTTATTAATTTATAGAAAATATGCATGTGAATTATTTTATAGAAAACATGCATTTCCTATAAAATAATTTTGAAAACAAAATTATCTTTCAAACAAGTTTATTTTCCACGTATGCATTTTAAAATCTTAGTTGGCTCTACTATCATTATATTATAGAGAATAGCTTAAAATGAACTTGTCTGTTGTTCTTACTATTTGCCCACCACTATTAATTCTTTTATCTCACCCAAAGGCCATGACAGTCTTTCAAAAATGACAGTCCTTGCCCTTTCTTCATCATAGGCCTCTTTGGGATACCTACAGGCAATAGAAAGGACTACCCTCACAACACTAATGTAGCTTACTTTCCACATGGTAAACACAAAGTATTGTTTGAAAGAAAGGTCACTCTGTATGAAGGAAAGAATCCCAAGAGAGAATGAAAACCTGGTTAAACAGAGGGACATTAAGTGACAAAAATGAAATCAGCATAGTCCAGATTGCAGGAAACTCCCCAGAACAAGCAAAACCACCAGATTCTTCAACAAATAAAATGTAAGGCTCTTAGAGATGAAAATATTCTTAAGAGTCTTATCAATTGAAAAATGGGTTATTCAAATTGAGAAATAATCTGAAGAAAAAGAAAATTAAGACAAAGTAGACCACTGGAAATTTGAATATTTAGTGGACATTTGAATATTTAGTGAACATTTGCCATCTCGAAGAAACTATCATGCATTTACAAGTGAGAATGGCACTTGTGTTTGGGTATGCCAAGTCTAACTTTTAGGAACACATGTTATCAATCACTAAGTATGGTCCAGAGGCCCAAAACTGTTTTCATGAAATACTGATACTTTTTGTTTATTTCACCTTCATTCTCTCATAAGAACAGAGTTGTTTTCCAGAGGCTCTGTGACATGTGATGTCACCGTGCTTAATGACTAGTGGAATATATACTTGTGTTTTAAAAGTCTGTTTTAGTATCCAGTGTGGCAAATATTGACAGATATAATCCACATTTAAAGAAATTTCTTTAGGGCTCTTAATTTTTAAGATTATTCAGGAATCCCAAGACCAAAAAGATTGAGAAGTCCTGCACTATGCTCCTATGTCTACTTTTGTATATGATTTAAATTCTCCAAAATAAAAAAGCTTTAACTGGGTAGTATGGATTGGAATGATGAGTGAATTAAGAAGGAACAAACATTAATCTATCCAAGAATCCTAAACCCATCAGAAATCCCTTCTCAGCCCAACTCTAAAAGGCATGTGTATACACAGACCCCTCTTCAAATGCCAGGCATACCTAAAGTTTAAGTTCACATTGTCTTTTGCTAATTTTCAAGAGGTAACTGCAATTTCGATGTTGGGAATTACTTCACCTTTGTTTTTTTAAGTTTTTAAAAAATCTGCTCCTTATATAAGACAGTCACGGGACTTTGTATCTGTCACCTAATGCTCACAATCAACCTTATGGGAAAATTGTGTTCCATTCTAATTTCTCCCTTTTCCTTAATTAATTAATCAAATCCAAAGAACAGCCCAAACCATTTTTCTATTCTGGAATTTGCTGGACCAAATATTGCTTGAAGTAGATGTCCTGGTGCTGTAGTTCAGAAGCCTTTGTCTCAGCTCCTATGGGCATTTGTTCCTTCAGTGGGATTTAGCTGACATTCTTCTTCCCTTGTGAACTTCAATCACTTCCAGTTATCTCATATCTATCTGGGCATTTGCTTTCCCTATGATCTAAGTTTGGTTCCTACTCTACACACCAGTAGCAAGGCTGGCAGCTACAAACTTCAGCCTAGGCTTTTCCTTACAGCAGAGCTCTCAACCTTGCCCAGGCCTCGAAACCACCTAGAGCAGTGGTTCTCAACCTGTGGGTCGCGACCCCTTTAGGGGTCGAACGACCCTTTCACAAGGGTCACCTAAGACTATCAGAAAACACAGATATTTACATTACGATTCATAACAGTAGCAAAATTACAGTTACGAAGTAGCAATGAAGATAATTTTAGGGTTGGGGTCACCACAACATGAGGAAGTGTATTAAAGGGTCGCAGCATTAGGAAGGTTGAGAACCAATGATCTAGAGGTTTCTTAAAGCCTGGAGTGCTGGGACCACCCTCCGTTTCAGAGTCAGCAGCTATATACTTCTAAGTACTAGTTTCCGGATGATATTGATAGAGACTCCACTTTGAGAACTAGAGCTCTGGTACCCAAGAAACTGCACTGTCCCACTAGCTCTGGTACCTCTTCCCTGTTAACCATGGCAAGTAGCTGACCAGCTTGGAACACAACGTTTTTGCTGGTACAAAAGACACAGTGACAATAGACACTTTATCAGGTGGTTGTAAAAAAGAAAGGGTATATAAAGTAAAAGCTCAGTTAGCTGGGTAAAACAGCCTTTATCAGATTCACTAATACAAACAGATTCTCAGCAGAAGTTGTCTCTTTTAACCATGTGCTCCTATTTCCACACATTTTCTTCAGAGGTTGAAAACTGGCAATCAGTTAGAACATATTCCCTATGTTTTCAAATGCCTGATGTGCATGCTATTCTACTTTTGATTCCCTTAAGAAATGCCCCTTTAAAAATATGGAGCAGAGATCTTTATCCTGAAAAGACTCCAGATACCAAATCTGTTTCTTCCAAGTAGGAAGGGCAAGAAGAAAGCCTAAAGGAGACTTTACACATGGCCCCATTTTACCATGTTACTTGGAGGGAATAGCCACCGATTAATAGGAGCATTCAGAGCACTGATGCTCACTTACCTTGGTCATGCCTCCTGCCTGTGCTGTGTTCAGTCCTGCATGACTGGGAATTTGTGGCGAAACCTGTGTTAACGTCTCAGCCAGCACGCTGCTTGTGGGCCCCTGCATGGCTGGAGCAGGGTACGGTATTCCAGCTCCCCTCCCTCTGCCAGCAGTCCCCAGAGATCCATTCATGACTTGCGCCTGCCCCTGCTGGGCCTGGTTCAATAAACTATGGCCAGAGTTACTATTGAGGAGGCCTGGGTGGGTCTGGTTAAAGTTAGCATTCATGCAGATCCCAGGTCCTGTCTGCGACGTGGCAGGGCTGCTGGTTACCAGTCCCACTTGTTTTTGTGCTTGCGGATTCAGTGGTTGGGAAGCAGGGGGAGTGGGCCCAGAGGTGCTGGCTGCCTGCTTGGGCAGGCTGGGGGCTGAAGAATCTCCCTGGTTCAGAGGGCTCTTCCCCATAGTACCCAGATTAGCCATGTTCGCATTGTTCGGCTGTCCTTGAGCCTGGCCACCAAGGCCTTGCTGCACAGGGCTGCTGGCGCTCACATTTCCTATTCCTGGGTTGATACTAGAGCCGCTGCCTCCGCGCAGAAGCTCCGACAGTTGTTTATGTTTGGAAGCAGCATCTGGAACAAGGTTCCCACTGTTTAAAAGGCCTAATTCTCCATTGGGGATCAGCTCATCAGGAAGATCATTTTCCAAGTCAAACAATGGTCCAAAATCTAGAAATTAAACAGAAATGGAAATGAGAAACTAAGTAATAACCATAATAGCTTTCCAACTGTCATATGCTACTATGAACTTAACCTAAAGAGGCATATGTAAAACACAACACCAGCATGTCTTAAGAGTAATGTCAAAATGATTTGAAAGTTAATTTGGAAAAATAAAACATGAAAATAATTTTCAAATTCTGAAAAAGTTAAACAGAGATGAGAAGAGAGCTACCCCTGTTAGATTTGATCGTATTTTCAAACAAAATTAAATCATGTGTTATGGGAACAAACACATAAACAAATTAAAGAAAAACAATGAAGAGTTAAAAAAAACTAAATTATGCCCTGGCCAGCTTGGCTCAGTGGATAGAGTGCCAGCCTGTGGACTGGGGGTCCTGGGTATGATTCCAGCCGGGGGCACATGCCTGGGTTGCAGGCTCGATCCTCAGTGAGCAGCGTGCAGAAGGCAGCCGTTCAATGATTCTCTCTCATCACTGATGTTTCTACCTCTCTCTCCTTCTCCCTTCCTCTCTGAAGTCAATAAAGAAATATTAAAAAAAAAAAAAACACACAACGGAATTATAAGGTAAAAATGCTTTTAAGAATATATTGTGTAAAAAGCAATTGGGCATTAGATTAGATAAACAGCAATTTGGGAAAATTAAAGTAAAGCCTAACCTAAATATGTAATTACATATTTAAAAAGCAAGTTATAAAAAAACACAAACTAGCCTTAACAGAACATGAGATTCCTCAAAATGTTGAAGCTGTAGAAAATAATACATATACAGAAACCAAAAATAATTTAAGAAAACAGGAGCTCAATATTCATATCATATGAAAGGGGTTAATGTCAATCATACATTAATATGAGAGGCACCCTGACTCCCAAGTATAAATGCACAAAGGACAGAAGTGGGTAGCACAAAGAAAGTTTTAAACAGTAAAAAAAAAAAAAAAAATAGATCAGCTGAAACCGGTTTGGCTCAGTGGATAGAGCATTGGCCTGCGGAATGAAAGGTCCCAGGTTCGATTTCAGTCAAGGGCATGTACCTTGGTTGCGGGCACATCCCCAGAAGGGGGTGTGCAAGAGGCTGCTGATCAATGTTTCTAACTCTCTATCCCTCTCCCTTCCTCTTTTAAATAAATAATAATTAAAAAAAGATCATCCTTCCTGGTAATCAAACATAAAAAGTGAAAGCAACTCCTTTTTTCTGGTCCTTTCTCAAAATAACATTTCTCTAACATGTGGTCTATATATGTCATCTCTAGTCCCTCACTGACAATGCATTCTTCAACCCACAATCTGGCTATGCATGCATGTGCAAAGACAAGGGGATAACAATATCCAGAGGTAGTTTAACCTGACAGCTATAGATCCTAACTGCCTGTATCCGAACTCCACCTCTGCTGCTAGTTCCCCGCTAATTAGTTGTGTGACCTCACATAAGTTACTTAAGACTTTCTGAGTCTCAGTTTTCTTACCTGGAAACTGGGGTGACAATGGCCATCATACCCCAATAGAAATCTTGTGAGGACTAAATGAATAAGTGTATAAGTGCTCAGTAAGTATTAGCCTTTATTATTACTATTATCCAATAAGTTCAATAAATTGCTATAAAATACAAAACATTATACAATTTAAAGAATATAAAAATGTAGAAAAATGTTTATATGGTGTATAAAAACATACCAATGGAAACTGTATGCAAAATGACACCTCGAGTAAGATTAGAACTAAAGTACATGCATAGGGGCAGTGGCTGGAGAGTAATATGCCAGAAATAAAGAGTTGTCCTGGTAAAGTGGGCAAGGGGATTGAGTGCAAGTGGCTTCCCCCCCCCCCTTTTTTTTTTAACCTTAGCACAGCCACTCTTCTTCCCACCATTCACTTATAGAAGTCTTTTTTTTTTTTTCCCTATGGTAACAGACCCTGGTGGCTGCTTATACAACAGCCTCTTTTGGCTAACTCCTCAGAGGTTCTTCTCAGGAAGGGTAACACCTTTTAGCCACAGGAAGGAGAGCCACTGGAGAAGCCAAGCACCACAATCATCTTCTCCTTGCAGGTGACACAAACCTGGCTAAGAGAATTAAAGGCAATCTGGCCATGACAATTCTGGAAAAGGCTTTCCTTTCTTAATAATAAAGAATGCTCAGAAAGAGATTCCCCTTTCACTAGATTTCATTACAGAACTGTGGCAACTCTCTTCAACCAGGAGCGGAGACACCATTCACACACTAAGGATGACTGCTGCAAAAAAACGCAAACACTTGGGTTCATGAAGCCATCTCTGAGCTGAATTATCTAACCCTGTAACTTCCTGATCTTCATGCTCTCCCTCCCCCAGCATCCAGAATCATTTTAGGACCTGGGGTTCATTTTTTGTACCCATGGATAGCCTGTCAGCCTCTTGTGTGTTTGAACTTCCAGCCCTTGGATCATACGCAGGGTTTGGTGTGGTTGTGAGGGACTCCTGGGGCCTTGCCAAAATGCCTTTACACTATGAGGCCCTTGCAAGGACCAGAAGCAAAACAAGACCACATCCCTCGGGGGGTATCCAGGGCCAGCTAGTCGAAACTGAGGATTTTGCCCCCAGCCTTGAGAATGTGGTTCTAAGTGGAGCTCCTCCAGTCTGGACACCTCCTGCACACACACATCATAGATTATAGTCCCCACATCCACGGTGGTTTTGCCCTCCTGGCCAGGAAGCTTCATATTCCGGACCATCTGGGAAAGCAACTCATGAACAACCTCTTCAGCACCACTTGAAGGTGGAGTTGGTTTGAACCTGGGCAGAAACCTGTATGGCTTAACCAACAGCCTTAGGTAGATATCCTGACTCTTGGGCTCCTCGCAATGAACCTTTTGGTCTTTATTGTGGCAGATGTTGACTCCCATGATGGCGCCTTCTGCTGCACAAGGTCAGGAAAAAGCCACACTTCTTTTTACGTGAGAAAATACATTTCCTACCATTTAAGTCATTCTAGCTGGAGTTTAATGTTCCTTGCAGCTGAAGGCATCTTGATTATCTCCATCATGTCCATAGACATAATTCAAATTCCTTTGTAAGATGTATGAGGCCATCAGAACATGGCCCCTGTCCACATCTCAGCCCTTTCTGATACCCTATCTTCCAGCCATAACACAATGAGCTCTCACATGCATCAACAATCTTTCTTCTAAACGAGCTCCCTCACTAGAAAACCTCACCCCCAAGCTCTCACTAGGATTAGTCAAAGTGACCATGGAGACATTTTTCAGGCTACCCCTACAAAACTGACCAGGTCCCTCTTTTCAGACTCCACAGTTCTCTGTACATACATGCCTATTAAACCATCTCTACCACACATGTATTTCTTCCTGCCTGGCTATAAGGAATTAGACCTATGTAGTGTTTCATTTCATTAGCAACACACTTTGTTTTTGCAGAATCCATGAGAGTAAGCTGCAGACAGTATAATCCTTTCCTTCCAAATACTTGACTCTGCATCTCCTAACACCCTTTTACATAAATATAGTACATTTATCTCCAGGAAATTTAACATTGATACAGTACTTAATGTACTTATCACCCTTACTAAGATTTGGCCAGTATCCCAATAATGTCCTTCATCACATTTACTTTCCTAATCCAAGACCCAATTCAGGATCTCAGTGCACTTAGTTATCATGTCTTTTTCTTCTCTTTTCATATAGAAAAGTTTCTCAGACTTTGTCTTTCATAGCTGACATTTTTAAAGAGTACAAGCTAGCTGTTTTGTAGAATGTCCCTCAACTTGGGGTTGTTTCCTCATGGTTACAGGACAACAGGAATTGTATTATGAAGGGACAACTCGGAGACAGGAGACAGCTCTGAGAAAGAACCACTGACTAGGCCTTGATGCTGGTCGTTACCCTGCTTCTGTGTCTCAACATGATTTTGTGGCTTCCATTTCATAGCTTTTATGCTATTGTCCTGAATCTGGAGATTCACAAGTGCCTCGAGATACAAAAAGCATATGAAATAAGTAAAAACAAACAAGACTCCAACATAACTTTTTTGTTTGTTGCCTTCCAGGTTTTGCCCACATACATGCACATTTTTACTTAGTACTCTTTAAAACATATTTTTTAAAAATATTTTTAATGCAGTGCTCCACCTAAGATCATGAAAATGAAACTTCATCTAAACCAGAAAGCAGGAGCTATTATAACAAAGATTGGGTTTTCTTCTATTTTCAAGAAGGGGATGAACAGCTAGTGCCTAAAGTTCCCCTGACTGGCTCTTCCAAGTATCCTGAAACAGTTTTCCTAGGAAAGAGTGTCCAGGCCAGGACAACAGCAGGTACACCCAAAAGAACAGTTAATAAACATGGCAGTATCAGCATCTGGCATCCTAATCCAGTGTAGAAATCAGGAAAAGAACACTTCGAATTAGAACACATGAGTTCAAATCCTGGCCATAACACATATATTCAAATCCCTCGGGTCCCTGGACAAACTGCTTAATCTCTGCGTCTTAATTCTCTCATCTGTAAAACAGAAACAACAGTATCCCAGGGTTATAGGATGAATGCTGGACTGAATGCTTTGTGCCAGATACAGGTTAACTTATTCTATCTTGCACAAAAACTTTAAAATTTCTTACCTTTAAAAATACACTCTTCATCCTGTCACTCTCAAATTTACATTTGTGTGTATGTGGTTTATTCCAATTCTAGTGCAAATGTATGTACAACTTTTACAGTTGTAACAGGGCTTACGTTTTAATTTATTTTTATTTTTTCATTTTTATTGGTCTGCCACATTTTGTTTACCTTGACTACTTTTTCTCATTGTTTCGATACAGACACATCTCACAACTGTTTGGGTACAGGAAGATTGACTAATTCTACTCATGTCCTCACCTATCAGTCCAAGCATGTATGAACATGTAAACATCCAAAAATATAAGGTGTGGATTTTAGAAAGATAAAACAGGTTGTGTAGGGTTTGTGGAGAGCACATCCATACCCACACCATTACCCTCCTTTTCACAATTATACTGTTACCATTTTCCCCTATTTTCTAGTTCAAAACATTAACAAAGGAGAAAGGAGGAGGAAAGTCAGGATATTGCAACATAACACAGCTATGCTTTCTACACACTAGTGTCCCAACACCCAGGTTGGGCAAAGGCAATCTGAATCATGGGAAATTCCTATGATTCAAGATTGAGCACTACCATTTCCAATCCTAGGTAAATTCCTTTCTCCCTGCCAAGTCACCAGGGGGTCCAGGAAACCAGGAGAGAGCAAAGATGGGGCTGAACAAGATTCGTGGGCACCCTGCTTTCTAGGGGTTGTTCACTCGTAGCAAGAGACTGTCATACAGCAAACAGCAAAAAAGTCTGTCATACTTCCATAGCTAGGGGCAAGAATTTTCTCTTTTGGGGCTTCCAGCTGCCAACCCCAAAACAGGTTCCTTTCATTAAGCTGATTTGAGAGAAACAAAGCTATTAGCTTTTCAGTCTCACACTCATACAAGCCTGGGGCAACCACAACAGCAGCTTAGGAAGGAGAAAGTCACAACCAAACTGGGCCTGCTTTGGGAAACAGGTGATTTTCATCACACATTATCACAAGGTGTATTTCACTTCGAGGCTGGACCAAGTAACCATCACTTCTGAACACTGAAAGACAAATGGTATTCCACACATGTTCTAAATCCATTCTTATTCATCATCATCATAAATCAGTATTTCACCTTAAATAAGGAGTGAACAGCTGCTCTCAGGTATTCAGGAAAAAAAACTTCATTTTACAGAATCAAATGCCAGGTAAGGGGCTGAATCAATCTGTCCAAACAATGACATTTGATAACAGTTTTGTTTGAAAAAAATTTCAGATGTGTCAGCTAAACAGTCATCCACAAAACATATCTTTATTCAGGTTTTCTAACATACCTTCTATCATAACACATATATTCTCTTCTTTGAATTGCATCTGGAGCCCCAAGTTCTCTTTATTGGTAGAACTGATTTTTTCTGTATAAAGCATGTACAGACCAGTTTATCAGAGCTTCTATTAGCCAAAAGTATGAATTCTTCTGTGCTCTATAGACATAGTGAGTGAGTCTTAAAATCATACGATCAACTTCCGGTTATAACTCATGAGGCTATAAGCATCAAGAAAGCAGGGATCCTGACTACCCATTGCTTAGCCTAAAATGCCTGGCATCTATTAGGCCCACAACAAACATCCATATGCTAAATGAGTGAATGAATTACATAAAAGAGTGCCAGAGTTCAAAGGATACACACTATCAATTTTAACAAGTTACTTGTCTAGCCAAACACATAAAGTGATAATGTTAACATTTATTACTACTTAAGACAGAAACAAAGAAAACAAATTTCGATAATGAATTATCTTGAAATGTTACATCGATCTACTTTTTCCTTTATACCCCTTTATCTTCTAGCAGACCAGTTCGGTCTATTTCACTCTTCAATTACACCTCAGTATCAATGAACCTCTATATCATGGTTGATTAAATGACATAATATAGAATGAGAAATGGTAGTATGAGGAATAAACTATTCATAAGTTTAGATGCTGTTTTATGTTCAAGTTTCTCTAGTTTCAAGCATGAAAACTCCACTCCCAAGGACCTCTTATTTCTCTCTGCAGTCCTTATTCCCTGTGTATGTTTTTTAAAAAGGTCTGCTTTTTTGAAATTTTTTTTCATAATTTTAGTCTTTCTTCAGCACTGCTTGTACTCTGACTGCTCAAAATGCTTCTCTTAAATCTTTGAAAAGCTAAACACTTTTATTCATACACCTAAAAACTTCTACAAAAACAATTTTTAATTTCTAAGTCAAAACTGGATACAAAAAAATTGATCCAAGAAGGGCAATACATCCTGGAAAGGCTCATCTAAAAATGAGGAACCCACTGAATTGTAGACCCTTCCACAGGTTTATTTTTAAATGACTCAAAAAACATTCTGGTCCTTCACAGTGCATGTATTAATATAGTACTAGTTAGACACTGACAATATAGGAAGTATAGTCTGGGGTAGTAATAAAATTACCCACCTGGTTTTGATTCAGCTCCATCTCTGTCACCTACTACTACTATCTCCCTATGTGTGCATCCTCAGCTCTAAAATGGAAACATGCCTCCTCTAGAATCACTGATGAAAGAATTAAATCATACAATGTATATACAACACTTAACCTGGCATGCAGTGATGGCTCAATAAATATTAGGCATTATTACCACTGTCATAGCCCCATCTTCCAAGATTACACATCATGAACTTAGCAGCCCATGCCTGGCACAGGGTTCATGCTCAATGATTGTTATATCTCTATGTGAAAGCCCTAATAATCTGTGACAATTATAGAATAAAACCTCTGAAAATTCTTGAAGACCGTGCAATTAAATAATGAAACAATTCACCAACAAATGAAAATGAAAATACAAATAATGAAAAGTAAAAGAAAAAAAGGCATGGTTTTATTAGCATTTATGCCATTACAATTTTTATCTAGTCATTTAAACAAGTTCCCAAGATATGTAAACTTTTCAATAATTATTCGAAAATAATAAAGGCAAGTTCTTTTTAAAATCTTCTAAAATTCAAGCTTCTTTTATGCAGATACACCACACCCAAATTAGTACAAGATAATAGGTTTTACTTCATTCTGACCAATGAGCTTATTGTGAGTGAAAAATCTTGCCCTTTCTCAAAATCTTTATCAGTCCAAGAGCCAAAGTGGGTTGGGCTGGGCAACCTGCTTCCTCCCAGGCCTTCATACAGTGGGAGTAAATGTATTTCATGGTTACTCTGCATCAGGTATCAAGAAATCTTGTTCACTACATATTTTCTACTTATCTTCCAATTAAAGAACCCAAGACAGTCCTAATAGAAAGTTCTTTGTCACAATGAATCCTAAAATCAGCAGAGTCCTGGAATTGCAGCCAGCCTCCTCTCTTTATTTGATGCACCTAAGATGTTTCCAGAAAAGGGCTATTCCTAGACAAGGACAATTTTATGCTTCCTAAATGTGGTTTATGTGCTGCCTCCTTCAGCCCTGAAAAATGGAGAAAAGGCTTCAAGGGACAAAGGTGGAAGAAGAGGCACTGCCACCAACAGACTGGCCATAAATCACTCAGCAGCCCCAAAACAGTAACCAGATGTTCTGGAGCAGAGGGAGCAGAAAGGGGTTCACTATTATCCACCAAAATGGTTGAGAGGGACCCGGGTAAGATACTGTAATCAGCTGTTTATCCACCCTGCAATCCAATTAAGGTCCTGGATGAAGAATGTGAGGGCTGAGCTAGGATCCAACCTCTGCAGAAGCAAACCCCACCATAGGTGCTGGGGTACCTCAGGTAAGTATAAGCAAGCAGATGCCCAGACACTAGGTCTCATGGCCTAAATGTTGGGATCTATAGCTGACAGGTAGCAACACCAAATCAGGGGAAGGAGAAAGATCGTATTCTGGACTGAGAGGTGTCAGTGTACATTGTACAACATATGAAAACAGGTGGACTGTGTAAGAACCTATAACAGGAAATTAATATATTAAGTCCAAAAAGTACACCAATATCAAACAATGGAACATTATTCAGCACTAAAAAGAAATGAGGCAGGCCATGAAAAGACACTGAGAAAACTTAAATACATATCACTAAGTGAAAGAAGCCAATCTGAAAAGACTATGTACTATATGATTCTAACTATATGACATTCTGGAAAAGCCAAAACTATGAAGACAGTAAAAAGATCAGTGATTGCCAGGAGTTAGGGAGTGTGGAGGTGAACTGGTGGAGCACAGGGGATTTTTAGGGCAGTGAAAATACTCTGTATCAGCGGTCGCCAACTTTCGGACCTCACGGACCACCAGTTGGCGACCACTGCTCTGTATGATACCATAATGTTCACTACATATCATTTTACATCTATTCAAACACACAAAATGTATATCACCAAAAATGAACCCTAATGCAAACTATGGATTTGGGGTAATTATGCTGTGTCAATGTAAGTATATCAGTTGTAAAAGATGTACCGCTCTGGTAGGGGATGTTAACAATGGGAGAGGCTTGCACATGTAGGGGTAGGAGGCATGTGGGAAATCTCTACACCTTCCTCTCAATTTTGCTATGAACTTGAAACTGCTCTAAAAAAGAAAAAAGTCTTAAAGGAAAAATAAAGTATGCCCTAAAGCAGTGGTCGGCAAACTCATTAGTCAACAGAGCAGCAAGCCGCAGTTTGCTGATCATTGCCCTAAAGCTATGGAGATTGCACAAAATGATGGAAATCACAAACCGAAGAATAATGTATCATCAACTAGACAATATTAATCAATAACATACAAAAATAACTACTGATGTCTATACTGGATATAAGTGTACTGCTTTTAAAGCTTTAAGAATCCACCAACATACAAGTTCTTAGAGAACAACTTGATGACATCATCAAAATTAAAAATGCATAATCCTTTTAACCATTAATTCCATTTTTAGGAATCTGTTCTATAGACATACACATAATTGTGCAAAGCTATTCATTGAAACACTGTGTTGAGACAATAAGATTGGAATCTAATGTTCATATGTGAGGAACAGATTAAATCAATTATGGCCCTTCTCATATAATGGAACACTAGCAACTATAAAAAGATAATGAAGAAACTCTCCATGTGCTTCTATGTACAGGTATGCCACAATATGTATAGTGCGCTACCTTGGGTAAGAAGAAAAGGACAGCAAGGGGGCAAAGGAGCTTAGAGTAGACAGTGTCGCTTAAAGAGACAAATCCTGGAGAAAAGCACAATCTACTCACATCTGGGGACTAGGTAGAGGGAGCAAGGCTCCTAACAAATTTGTGTCCTCTGATTTTTGAACAATGTGAATGAATTACTCATTTAAGTAATTTTAAAAACTGAATTTGTAAAGGCAGCCCCAGAGGTGTCCAGGCCCAGCTGACCAGCTTTGGCCCAAGTGGTAACATCTGGGACACTTCCATACATTCCTGATTCCAACTGGAGTATTTACTGATTGAGGTGAAATCTGAAATGAGCTCAATATTAGTCTAAAATATTTTAAGTATTTAAATGAACTTAAAAGGCAAGAAAATAAGGACTTTTCAAAAGTACTATTTTTTCCCTAAAGGAATGTGACAATCTATGTTTTGTGCCCAATGTAGTAGTAAAATAAATGTTGCTCACATCAGGAAAGCTAACATTATTTCAAAATACTCAAAGAAACATTAGTTGGCTGTCAGGTCTTGTAGCTTCCAGCACCTCAATGAAGAAACCTCTAATAAAAGGATTCTGTTAAACTCAGAGCTCGTGCAAAGAAGTGATGACTGGACATCACAATAAAACATAACCATATTTTCAAATCTTTGAACAGCACCTCTGAGTTAATTTACAATTCATTTAAACCATTTTTGCTAAAGGTTTTGCAACAGAAACTAACCAAAACTCCACTTCTCACCATTAAACAGATTCTTCTAACCACAAATACTAAAGATGTTTTGCTTTGCATTTGTTTTATTTTTTAGCTAGCTTTTCATGACAAAAATAATTAGGTGTTTTTTAAGGCATTCAGAATATAAAGTGGAAAATAGAGAGCCCTCCCAAACCATCCCCACTTCTTCACCCCTAAGAAAATTCCTAGAGATTTCCTTCTGGAAATCTATGCACTAAAAAGATAGTAAATATCTTTTTATCCTTAAAAAATCTTATCATTTTAATTCTCCATCTCTTATGTAATGATCTAAAAAGTTTATCTTCTCTCTTAAGTGCCCATCACTCTCCCTCCTCCACATCTACAATAGCACAGGACTCAGCTACTCCTCTTTTGAAGGACTTCTGAGTCACTTTAATAATGTTTTGCAATCTCTAAATTAATTAACTAAATTAATGAAAAAGCCTGGCATTAATATGAATATTCTTTGTAGTTCTATCAAGTAGGAAACTGATTTCCACTTTATCTGCTTGATGTAGAAGTTAACAGATATTTCCACATTATCTACAAAGGTAGATAATAAAAACTACAGATTTTAAGAATCTTTTCCAGAAACTGGGAAAATAAACAGAACTTTGGTATGAACTGGTTGCATGACGTGCAACATGACGATAGCAACAAAACTCCTAATATTCTTTGAGATGACATGGAATTACATTTTTTAAAACCTCAATTCTTCCTACATATACAGAATAGTGAAAACACTAAAATAATTTTGTTATTTAAGTACAGCAACAAAACATTTTACCATTAAAAAGTGTTTTTAGAATGAAGACTGAGATTCTATCAGTCTAAAAATGTACTTATAGTGGAATGACAAGTATAATGTGTCACTATGGGAAGAAAATAGAGAGAGCATGTGCTTATATATGCATAGCATGTCTAGAAAAATGCCCACTGGATACCTGTGGGGAGTAAAACTGATTAACTCCAGAAACAGACAGGAGAGGGAGGCTTTCCGCCAAACATTCTCTTGTGCTTTTTGGAATTTTGAACCCTATGAATATATTACCCATTTTAAGAAATTTTTTAAAATATATTTTATTGATTTTTTACAGAGAGGGAGGGAAAATGATAGAGAGTTAGAAACATCAATCAGCTGCCTCCTGCACACCTCCTACTGGGGATGTGCCCGCAACCAAAGTACATGCCCTTGACCAGAATGGAACCTGGGATCTTTCAGTCCGCAGGCTAATGCTCTATCCTCTGAGCCAAACCGGTTAGGGCTTTAAGAAAATTTTTGAAGAACTTTCATGGTTTTTTCCTCCTATAATGGGGTGTTGTAGGAGAGAGAAAATTTTCAACGCTTCTTGCAGATAGGAACTTGGATGGAAATGCACACCTTGGAAAAGCTTATCTAAGGCTTCTCCAATTACCCTGGAAGCAATTGGTTTCTAAAATTTTGTATTGTTTTTAAAGCCCTAAAAGAATGGCTAAATTCCCTGGTCTGACACTTGAAGCTCTCCTTTACTTGCCTTCAGATGCCTAGCCTGACTTCCCACATAATTCATCCTACAAGAGCTCCAATGTCCTTTCTGTTAAGAAGTTTCCCTGACCAACTTACATGAAGCATCCAGTTTCTTCCTGCCACAACTCTGATCTCAGTTTGCAATTAGACAGGCATTAGTGGGACTGCTGGATTGCCTGCTTACACCACTATGCTCTGAGTTCCAAGAGGACAGAGCCACCCCTGTTATCATCACAGCCTAGGAATATCCCACATAAGAAAGATGTAATTAATTTGAATTTTATAAGTATTTAAATATTTGTTGAATAAAATAATGCGATGGTAGAACTGAGACTGGAACCCCGGCTCACCCAATTCCCAAGAGCAGTCTCCACCTCTCAGAAGCAAGACCACACCAATTCTAAATGGTAACCCAATGAACATACACCAAAAACAAAACTGTTTTTTGCAGAAACTGTTACACTCAAGAGATTATACCTCCAGACCTTCACACTTGCTATTTATGCTGTTTCCAAGCCTACAATCCTTTCTCCTCCTCGCAATCACCTGTTCATCTTCAGGTCTCAGGGCTAATGGCTCTTCCCCCAAGAGGCCGTTCCATATCAGAACAGACTCTATCCTGTACCCTAATCGTGCATGAACCTTTCCTCTGAGGTCACACCTGACTACGGATGCTGTCCATGAAGGCAGACACTATACCTGTTGTGTCTCCAGGGCTGACACCACAGCGTGACATATTTTTCTAAATACTAATGAATAATCCTAAATGTAAAGCACTGAATATTTCTGAAAGTATCTTCTATCTTTAAAAGACAGTCCCTTTAAAAGAATTTTGTCTTTTAGATAAAAAAATATCTTAAAGAAAACTTTAGACAAATGAGATTAAGTACATGTATTCAGGTCTGTGCTATACAATACAGAAGCCAGTAGCCAGATGTGGCTATTTACACTAACAAAAGTTATATAAAATTTAAAATTTAGTTCCCGAATCACATTAGTAACAATTCAAATGCTCAATAAGCATGAATAGTCAATGGTTCCAGTACTGGACAGTGCAGACATAGAACATGTCCATCAACACAGAAAGTTCTACTAGGCAGTGCCAACTTAAGAGATTATCATAAGAATAGTGGCACCCAGCCTGCGTGGCTCAGTGGTTGACAATCGACCTATAAACCAGTAGGTCACAGTTTGGTTTCCAGTCAGGGCACATGCTCAGATTGCGGGCTTGATCTCCAGTGTGGGGCGTGCAGAAGGCAGCCAATCAATGATTCTTTCTCATCATTGATGTTTCTATCTTTCTCTCCTTCTCCCTTCTTCTCTGAAATCAATATAAACTCACTTTTAAAAAAAAGAATACTGGCATTTCAAACAAAGAAAATGTCTAAATTTACTCTCTTACTATTGTGAATCAGTTTTTTTCTTAAACATTAAAAGATTGAGAAAATCATCAGTGCATGCTAAAATATTGAATTATCTTGGTAATTCAAATGATTTCCTCAGAGACTTTTTTTAAAGAGAAGCTCAACTCTTCAAACAAAAACAATCCCGATAGTAGCAGAGACACAAACAAAACGACACAGAAAATCAATACTTTATGTCTTTTTGTTATTTTCAATAAGAGAAATGTCCCACAATAAGCAAGGTGCTAAATCTCCTCCTTCCAAGACCAGTGGTAACTAAACCAAAAGGCAGTTAAATTTCACTGATAATTCCTTCAACCAATCACCTTTACTAAACTGCATAGTGATCCCAAAGCCATTTTCTCCTCTAACATTATTTTCTTTTCTTTTCAAATATATCTTATTGATTTTTTTACAGAGAGAAAGGGAGAGGAATAGAGTTAGAAATATTGATGAGAGACATCGATCAGCTGCCTCCTGCATGCCCCTTACTGGGGATGCGCCCACAACCAAGATACATGCCCCGGACAGGAATCGAACCTGGGACCTTTCAGTCCGCAGGCCGAAGCTCTATCCATTGAGGCAAACCGGTTTTGGCTCTAACCTTATTTTCTGAAAAGAAAGACTAGCCCTTGGCCAGCATGACTCATTGATGATAATATAATTAGAGCACCAGCTTGACTACTGGGGAGTCGCAGGTTCAATTCCCAAAGGCACCGACCTGAATTGCCAGTTTTAGTGTGGTAGGGGACCAATCCACATGTCTCTCACATCGATGTTTCTTTCTCTCACTCTCCCCTACCCCACTCCTTTCCATTCTCTCTAGAAATTAATGGGAAAAATATTCCCACTCTTTGGGTAAGGATTAAAAAAAGAAGAAAAAAGACTATTTTTGTAATTTCGCTACTCGCTTTTCCCTTTTAAATCCTAACCCAAATCAAGCCCTTGTTCTGAAATACTAGAAAATTAGTTTCATTTAGACTTCAACTGTCCAATAAAATAACAACTTTTAACTTCAAATCCAGACTGAGTAAAAGGTATCAAACTATTACTAATTGTATAGGATTCCTAGATCTCAGCTTCTAATTCACCCTTCTGCAAGCTGTTTCTGAGACTATACTAGCTAACCCTGGTGCTGGTGGCAAAACAGGCAGAGAGGGTATCTTCACATTCACTCAGCAAGGAACTTCCAAGATTCTGGTTCTAGGTCAGGCTCATAGCCTACATCATCCCAACCTTCACCAGCCAGAGAGGTTGGTGACATGTATTTTCCCACACAATTAAACAATAATAGCTGCCACAACCTGCTGTATTCCAGGAACCATAGTAGCTCCAATATACAAAGCTTATTAAAATAAAAAGAAATGGAAAGTTCTAGAAGAAAAAAAATCATTTTAGAGATGAGACAACCCTCCCTCTTTCCTGCCAAAGCTCAAAGGTAAAGTCACGGACCCCAAGTTATAAAGCTGATGATGAGCTGGTAGGCAAGATTCAGTGTCTACGCTGAGTGGAGGCCAGGGCTCCCTCCTTACTACCACACTGCCCACATCCCATATAAAAAGCTCTGACATTTCCTTCAACTCTGAGTCATGGTTAGAAGGTTCTACTTTTAATCAGGTGACAAATACTCAAAAGGTTTTAATCCAAAGGAATTGGGTCAAACTCTTATAGTCCATAAATGTCAAAGGAAACTAATTATTTGATAGATTTCTATAGTCCCCGAGTGTCATCATTCAGTTTGTAATCAAATGCCAAATACACTTTAAATACTGCACAAGCCTCTCTTTAAAGGCTTTTATAAGAAATAGTAACTTATTTTTCTTGCTACTTCATTGATAATATACTTTTGATAAGAAAAACACACAAAATATTTGGGAGGTAGGGCAAAAGAAGCTTTTAAATTATAAAAAGCTGTACAAGAATTGTACAACCCCATTAAACAGCTACAACTATTAAGAAACACCTCCTGTATCCCTGGCCCGCGAAGCTCAAATGGCTGGAGCATTGTCCCCTACACTGAAGGTTGCAGGTTCAATTCCTACTCAGGACATATACCTAGGTTTCGGGATCTATCCTGGTTGGGGCATGCACATAAAACAATCGGTCAATCTTCTCTCCCCACCCCCTCCATCTCTCCCTAAAATCAATAAGCATATCCTCAGATGGGAATTGAGAGAGAGAGACAGAGAGAGAGAGAGAGAAAGAAAGAGAGAGAGAGAGATACCATCCTATTATATACAGTAAGGCACAGGTGTTAATTTAGAAAGACTGGCAAATTGAGATTTTCAAATAGTAGCAGATGGAACCCCTAGAAATAGGAAAGTCAGATTTAGTCAAAGTGAAATTTTTGTCACCATTAGATTTTACTATTCTTAACTATAGTTCAACTAAACTTTCTTTTGATTAATGGAAATGAAACACAGGGAAAGTGTCACATGGGATGCTATCCAAGTCTTTCTAAGGGTTAGGTTTAAAATGAAAAGAATTAAATTTTAGACATAGAGCTCAAAAATAGCCTTGCTTCCCAAGTTTAGAACAAAAAGACACCTTAAAAGCAGTTTTTCAAATACAGCAACATTCTCAAACTTGTCTAAGAACTTGGAAAACAACAAACCACTTTTGCTTACTTCCATGCCTTTCCTGCCCCTCTTCCATGTCCAAAGAGCTCTCCACCAAATCTGAGTGATTCACTTCTCTTCAGTCAAAGCCCTGATCTGTTCCCACTGGACCCTGTGCATAATTCTCTTCTGTGTTAAGAATCATAGCCCCCATGCAAAGTCGAATACACACACACACACACACACACACACACACACACACACACACCGCCCACAAGCACGGGCAAAGAACTTAACACTTTGGCACCAGTGATATGCTGCAATGGAAGCATATTCCTGAAAGTTAAGCCTAAAACTGAATTGGGAGTGTGAAATCCCTTCCCATAGTTAATGCAGGGGTTGTGGACAAGCACACCAAACCCAAGGAGCCCATTAGCCATAGAAAGGAATTCTGAGGAGAGAGGAATCAGTAGGAAAAGGCCTCAGAGCAGGCTGAAGGACACCGGGCACATGTGTTGAAAAATAGAAGGCAAGGCCAGAGAGCTGATGAGAGACTGTCTGGGGACAACCAGAGAGAATGGACATAGATGAGAGCCCCAGGGTGATCACACCCACAAAAACTGTTGAGAATGATCAGAGTGTCTTTCCCAATAATAAAGAGGCACAGAAAACCAGCAGGCTCCACAACTATCTGGCTCCTTGCTCTAGCCCAGCAGGAGAGAGACCCAAGAGGCACCAGAATCCAAGAGCACAGAGGGCCCACCAGGATATTTGCTGGTGTGTGCTTCTCTTAGCCTTGGCCCTTCACCCATCCTCTAAGTCTAAAGTGCTATCTCTCACTCAGATGCCCAGCTCTGAGCTTCTGCAAACAGGGGCATTCAGTAAATAGCAAGTGTATAAATCAGTGGTCGGCAAACTCATTAGTCAACAGAGCAGCAAACCATGGCTTGCGAGCCACAGTTTGCCGACCACTGGTATAAATGAAGTTCTCTTCAGGTTGGTCTTTCTGACTCATGCATTTAACATTTGATGGCATTTTGTATTCTTTTTCAAGTTTTGCCTCTAAGTCTCATCTTGTCAACATAGTTCTAAGCTACTCAAAAGCATCAATAAGAATCCTTTGTACACTGCTACTGCCTAACAGGTTCCCCAGACTGAATTGCAATATATCCAGTAAAGAAACAGAATCATATATTCATTTGATACTTAATCCATTAAATATGCTTCAAAATTAGCAAAAATTTTCAGAACATACCACACCACTTAAGTTTTTGCAATTTTAGAATTTCAAGGCCATTGTGTGCCTATTTAAAAAATACAATTGAAAGTGGTGGCAAAAATCAATAGTATTGATTACATAATTTTTGGCTATATACTCACTGAGTAGGTTATACTACAACAGATCTGCTCAGTGGATCTGTGTGGATATTGACAAACAAATCTCTAGTCCAATTAAATGAGCATTCCCAGTGAATTTGGACTACAAAGCACACCCACCTTCCCTGACAAGGACAATTCCAGCAGCCATGCAAGCATTTACTTCAGACCAGGCACTTTTCACACATCATCTCATTCTACTCTCATAACCATCCTTTGAGATGAGAATGGTGATTATCTCTATTTTATAGATGAAGAAATTGAGGTTCAGATAACTGATCTAACTTACCAGGATCATGATGCTAGCACAGGGGAGAGGGAGAGACTGCACCAACTTGGCCTGGCTCCGGAGCCAGTACTTTCACCCCCATACTGTCCAGTCAACATCCTGACCTGTGCTAAGGATCCCCAAGAAGCCTAGAAGAGCCCCAAAAAGGCCCTACCCTGAGCTCTCCTACAGCTAGCCAGGTTGGTCCACAGGTGAAAATGCACAGGTACACATCTGTATCTCAATAGAAATTAGGATTAGGACAAACAGATCTTAAAATTTGTGGCAATTAACTTAAAAGCACAATCTTGTGAGAAAAAAATATAAGAACTTTGAAACATAAATACTGCACATTCATTCCCTCATTCTCTTTTGTATTTCCGGAGGGTCTAACATGTGCCGGGCACTGCTCCCAGCAATGAGAATATAGCTGTGAAAAAATCTTACAAGCTCTTGCAAAGCAGAGCTGCTCACCTTCAAGTTTCACTGGAAGATGGGGACTTGGAGGACAGAAGATGACAATGAAGAGCAAAATGACAAGCAAAAGAAAAGTATCACCTTAATTAAGTTAACTGTTTTTGTTAAGCTTACATGATTTTAAATTATATGTAAAAGTGTTTAAAAGGAACAAAACAGACAGAGGGGCTCTGTCTGCGGCTCCCCGTGTGGCTCACTGCAACTCAAGGGCTTATAAGCCCCTGCTCCCCGTGATTGAGAGTCAGCAGTCAGATCAGCGCATAGTAGGTTCTCAAAAAACCTGTGCTGCTGCTGTTAAACCGATCTTGTCCAAAACTCCTCAGACAGCTAAGACTAGTGCAACGCCAGCAGCCCAGTGCTCCTAATGGATCCTCAGAGCATTAGTCACACATGATATTAGAGCCCCCGCACCAAGGGCCAAATTGCACTTTTATTGGCACACAGCCACACCCATTCCTGTATTACTGTCCAGGACAACTTTCTTGCTAAAAAGGCAGTGTTGAGTAGCTGTAACAGATCATAGGGTCCACAAAACTGAAAATAGGTCTCCTGGTCCTCTACAGAAAGTCTGCCCACCCATGTATTATATAATAAAGATGTGGGGCCCTGGCCAGTGTGTCTCAGTAATTGGAGCATCAAAGGATCATGAATTCAACTCTGAGTCAAAGGCATGTACCTGGTTCAGTCCCACTCTGGTCAGGGGGCAAGTGGGAGGCAACCAATCCACGTGTCTCACATCAATATTTCTTTCTCTCCCTCTCTTTCTCTCCACTGAAATTCCCTCCCTCCATTTCACTCTCTCTGAAAAATCAATGGGAAAAAAATATCCTTGAGTGAGAATTAATAACAACCAAAAAGGTTTGGGAATGGTGCAAACTACAGCCATCAGTACACAATGGTTCTGGGAAGGCTGGAACTTAAAAGTTTCTTGGCTATTTCCAATCTCATTTGAGAAACACCTCTTCACATGCCCTTTGGTTTCTTGAAATATATTCGAAGTGCTGGTTTGGATAAGATAAAAAGGTGGCATCTTACCCTGGCCTGGCTGGGTAGCTCAATTAATTAAGAGTGATGTCCCATATGCCACGGCTGTGGTTTTGATCCCTGGTCAGAGTACATACAACCCAATGAATGCATAAATAAGTGGAGCAGCAAATGCTAACCCCCCACCCCCCGCCCACGAAAAAAAAAAAAAAAAAGAGGTGGTGTTCTGACTAAGGTTACCCCAAGAACCAAAATGGCTCACAAACCAAGCTTTCCTAATCTTGCTTTATGCAATAGGAACATTTCATTTTAACAAGGCATACTTTGGCAAAATCGTTTTTAACTATTTTGTGTGGTCTCTTTTCCTTGTTAATCCTTACCCAAGGATATATTTTCCATCTATTTTTTTAAGGGAGGGAGGGAGGGGAGAAGGGAGAGAGGGAGGGGAGAAGGGAGGGAGGGGAGAAGGGAGAGAGGGAGAGAAACATCAATGTGAGAAAAACATCAACTGGTTGCCTCCTACACGCAACCTGACCTAGAACTCAGGGATCAAACCTGAAGCCCTTCGGTGCTGGGGCAAATGTTTTAAGTAACCCCTTAATCACACTGGCCACGGCAACTGTTTTGTTTTCAAACACACTAAATAAAAATACAAAGTTGGCATTTAGTAGCCTCACATAATATCATACTTTGTTACACTATCATAAGGACACAAGTCAGAAGTTTTAAAAACACTGGCTAGCCCAACTGATGTGGCTCAGTGGTTGAACATCAACCGATGATCCAGAAGGTCACGGCTCGAATGGCACTGCACATGCCCTGGTTTCGGGCTTGATCCCCAGTAGGGGGCATGCAGGAGGCAGCTGATTGATAATTCTTATCACTGAGGTCTCTATCTCTCTCCCTCTCCCTTCCTCTTTGAAATAAATAAAAACATTTAAAAACAAAACACTAGTTAACAATCTCAGCATCAATTTCTGACTGTAGAATTAAGCCTCGGTCCCTTCAGAACTCATTTTCAACTCTGTTTAAGAATTACAGAATCAGCAGAGACCGGTTTGGCTCAGTGGATAGAGTGTCGGCCTGTGGACTGCAAGGTGCCGGGTTCGATTCCGGTCCGGGGCATGTACCTTGCTTGAGGGCACATCTCCAGTGTGGGTTGTGCAGGAGGCGGCTGATTGATGTCTCTCTCTCATCGATGTTTCTGACTTTCTATTCCTTTCACTTCCTCTCTGTGAAAAAATCAATAAAATATATTTTTAAAAAAATTAAAAAAAAAAGAATTATACAATCAAATCTGAATGTTAAACAGGAATGATAATCTTCTGATCGACTGCCAAAGCACCTTGGTGGGATTCATTCCCATCACCTCTGAGGAACTTCAAATGGAACCCCTGTTCTCACCCTTCTCAGTTATTTAAAAGCCTTTACTTTTCTAACAAGTAAAAGCAAAGCAGAGTCATGACAAGCCCTAGCTCTAGAAGTCTCTACAAAAGTTATACTTCCTATTTAGCCAGAACTTAGTTAAGAGATGAAATAATTTGATAGCCCTCAATTATTCACTACAATAACCACGAAGGTAAGACCAAAGTGTAGGCTACAAATAACATCCTGTTGCTACCAAAACCAGAGTCTCTGGACCCAGCCTCAGCAGGAAGAACACACTTCTGCTCCCCCCAGTAGTGATTAGAAACTTTCCCCACAGGGATTTAATTCACTTGCTGGAGTTATGCTATTGAAACTTGCCAAGTACTGCAGTCTTCTGGGTTCATAATTAAAGCAAATTTCATCTTTATGGATGTAAACTTATGAAATGAATATGCTGAATAGACCTCTTTACTGATTTTGGTTTGATTCTGGTTTTGACCCTCTTATTTTGGACAGATTACCTCTCTGAAGTATGGTGCCTCACCTAGTAGCAGCAGGAATAGTATCTCCCCTTTCTGCCTCCTAGGATGCCATGAGGAACAAACTGAGATGATGGAGAGAAAAGCACTCTGATGTATAAAGCACTGCACATACAAAAAAGATCATAATTTTATTGTAAAAAGTATTTTGGTTGACAGCCATATTTACCATAAGCTTTCTTTAAATCTAGTTTGCTATTGCACTTATAGGAGTTCACATAAAATGTAATCAGGACTGTTCAGGATACTTATACACATGAGATATATCTATCTTCAATTTTTAGAAGGCAGCTTTATTAAACTTTTTTTTATAAAATCTATTTGTTGTATGTAAATTTGGCCTCAATTAAGCTGACCAAAAAAGTCTACTGTTTGCCTGGATATTTATTTCTCCTCCACTGTGAAATCATGAATCCCTGCTATTGAAAGACTAATATGCGGTTATAATTTGGACATATTAAATGAACAAGTTTCCAAAACACTCAACTAACTATATACGTACTGGCAACACAAAGTCCTACTTCTTATAAAAGGTACCAAATAAAGGAAGAATAGTTGTGAGAAAGTGTTTAAGCTTCTTTCTCTTGCTGCCCTCTTTTGGGGCTCATTCCCTATTTCCTGTTCACCTCTGCATGTTCTCCTCAGCCTTTCCTGACCTCTCCTGCCTGCCATTGGTGGTAGTGGCATAACACCTAGAGATGTTGCCTTTCTTCACAGTGAAGAGTTTTATACACATCCATGCTCCTCCTAGAAACTGCAAGTGCCTGCCAGTCATATAGCACTTTGGGTGATTGTTTCACCAATACGTAGCAGGTATTCTGTTCTCTTGGCCAATTGCCGGCTCCCAGACTCATGACAGGCCAGTCCCCACAGATACGGATGTACAGAATCATGGCAGTCCAAGTAGCTCTCTCTTATTTCTCAGGCCTTTTCCCAATTCTAACCCTTCAGCTCTTCCCATGCACAGAGTTCCTCTCCCTCAAATTTTACCACCAGAGCAGGGAACACCTTGTTCCTACTGGCTCAATTTTCTCCTAGAAGTCTCAAACACACAATTCCTCACTAAAATAAGATTGAGTCGTTCAAGAATGTTATTCCCAGGTCTCGCCTCACTTCCCCATCTAACCAAATGCCTTCACTCCTTTAACTCTTGTTGTGTAATTCCATTAGTCTTTTATTTCCTTAATCTAAGGCCTTAAGATCTGTCTTAGACTACAGGAGACAAAGTTGTATCTTGTTTAATTTGCTCAGTGATTCCCTCCTTGGCCCCCCCCCCCCCCCACAAATTCACCCTATCATGATAACGTACCTTATGAGGATCAAAATTGGAAAAGAACGGGAGAAAAGTGGGCAAGAATGGAAAATCCTTTCTAATAAATTTCATTGTGATTAGCAGCCTATAATAAATATCTGACCATCCAAGTAACCGAACTACTCAAAAGGCCATCCTTTGGACTCTATCTTGGAAAGAGCTAGATGTATATAGTGGGACAAGCCTTTCTGTTAAGTCTTAGTTACTAATTTCTTCCTCTATATAAAACAAAATTTGCAATACCCTCATTCAACAATAGCAAAGCTGCAAAGCCATCCAAAAAGTTGTTTCAGAGAACAATCTTCAAAGCTGAACTTGCCTGGTATGATCTACGTTTCACTAAAACACGGCAAGATTAATCAAGCAAAGATCTGTTCAGCAGTAAAAGGGCATTTAAATCTCAGCTGTTTCCATATTTCTCACGTCACATTAGTTGATTTTACAAATGTAACATTAAACTCAAATCTTTATCAGTTTTTAAGTCTTACTAGACTTATATTCCATGAGACATATTTATTCCTTCCCACTATTTAACAAATTTTATTTAATTAGACAATCTCCTTATTACAAGATTTTTTTTAAAGTTGTCTGTCTCACTTCTACATTAACTAATATTCTTAGAATTGTATTAAAACCGGAACCATAAAATTCAAGTTTTGTTTAAACAGAAATAGATTTTCAGACCACTAGTAGAAATATGCTAGTGGTCAGTCACAAATATTTGCAGAAGTTGAACAGCTGTTGTCTGTTACAAATATGAAGGGATTGCTACAGCAATGTAATTCAATTTGGACCCATTCATTATAAACTGATTTTCAGATGCTGCTACTGCAAGATGGTACTGGAGAAATGCAAGCTACACCAGAGATAGAACTATTCCCACGCCGCGACAAGTTTTTACTGCAAAGGGGAGCTCTAAAAGAGGAAATACGAATAGTTCACAATGCTACCATGAACCGGCCCAGAAGAATCCAGAATTATTAAGTGAATGGAAAACTAAAACATTAAATACTAAAATGATGGTTACCTAAGGAACTTTTCAAGGAAGCTGTTTAATGAAAAAAAAAAATTTATTCAGTATCCTGATAAAATATTTTTAAGAAACCATAATATCTTGATTTTTACATACCTACACTTGTAAAAGCAACATGAGCTCAAATGGTGACTTCAGCCCAAGTGAATCTGCTATTTAACTTTTTTTAAAAGTTACACTTTTGTAAAATTAAACACACCTCAGCAACTTTTAGGACATCTTCTTGCTCACGAAGTTTGGGGTTGTGAAAAAATGGAATGATTTAGGTGACCAAACAACAAGAGTTTTCAAAAATACTCCAAGAAACTTCCAAGTTGTAACTCACAGGCTGGCCGCTGCTCTGGCTGTCTTCTGGTCGCAGCCCTGTGAATGTCACCAATTCAGAAAACACCTGGGGTCCGCTGCGCTCTTTCCTTCTCGGGCCCTCCAACTAAGTAACCTCCGCGGCTGTCACCCCTCCAGACAGCCACGCGTGTGCTGACACACGGCAGCAGGAGGCGGCGTACGGAATAACACGCCGAACAAACACGCTCCACTTTACTTTTCCTCCCTGGAAGCACCATTCGGCTTCCCCGCGAGGAGGGCTCGCTAACTCGGGAAACCCGGGTGCACCGGGCGCCTGCCCCCACCTCGGGCCAGGACAGTCTCCCACCAACTTCCCCTCTCCGGCGGGGCTCCGGGGCCGGGGCTGTGCCGGCCTCCACTGGCGGGGGGGGGGGGGGGAGAGAGGGCGCTCCGCAGGCTCGCCGCCGAGTGCGGCTCTCCGGGCACGTCCACCTCCGGGGGGAGATCTGACAGCGACCCCGAAGCCCCGGCCCCGCCCGGCCCCCTCCTCACCTGTGCTGTCATTCGCCGGGAAGCCAGGCGAGCTGAGTTTGGCTCGCTTGGGGTTGGGCGGTCCGTCCAGCAAGTTTTCGGCCATTTTCACCTGCTCTCGCAAACAGCCCCGAGAGCGGGCGGCAGGCCGGCGAGGGCTCCGGGGCAGGGGTCGGCGCCGCCCCGGCCGGCTGCGAGGGGAGAGGAGCGAGAGCGAGCGGCGAGCCGCGAGCGAGCGCCGAGAGAGAGGGAGGGCGCAGGGCCGGGTGGGGGAGGCGGCGGCCAAATCTCAGCCACAGCAACAGCGCCCCGCAGCGCTCACCGCCCGCCCCCGGCCGCCGCCGCCGCCGTCGCCGGCCGCGGCCCCCTCATCCCCTGCCCGCCTCCTGAGCGCGACACTCCGCGGCGGGGGCGCCCCGGCGGCCCAGCCGCCCCCCCCGGGCCCGGCAGGCAGCGACGGCGCCCAGCCGGCCGGCTTAGGCAGTCCCGGGGAACATGGTGCCGCCGCCGCGCCGCCGCCTCACTACCCCCCCCCCCCCGCGCCCCACTTAATTAATTCGCTCGCGGCCCGACGACCGAGGGGCTCCGGGCTCCACTCCCCGCCCGCAGCCTGTCGCCGTAAGAAAAAACAATGCGCGAAGCGGAGCCGCCGCCGCCGCGCCCCCCCCACCCCCCGTTCCGCCGCCGCCGCCGCCGCCGCCGCCGCCGCCGCCGCCGCGGCTCCGGGAGGCCGAGCCGAGAGGGGAGCGGGGCTGCCGGAGCGGGCGCCGAGGGCCGGGCGGAGCGGGACGGCCGGGCGGAGCGGGGTGCGCGGGCGGTTGTGGGGCCCGGGACCGGCGGGGCCGAGTAGATCGCGCTCGAAGCCCCGGTCGGGTCCGCGACAAGATGGCGGCTGTTGATTCCTCAATTAAAAAAAAAAAGAAAGTTTTTTTTCTTCTCTTTCCAGAGCCTGAACGGGGAGGGGGAGGGGGCGGGGCACGCCAGTGCGTCACCCCCCCGCGGCGTCACCACGCACGGCCCCCGCTCCGCCTCCTCCACCTGCGCCGACCACGGCGGAAAGAGCCGAGCGCTCTCGGGCGGAAGGGCCGAAGGCGCTGCGGCGGAGTGTCAGGCGAAGAGCTGCGGGGCGGCGGCCGGGCCTGTGGGACCCCGGGCTCCCGGCCCGGCCTCCACCTTTGTTCAGACTCCAACTGGGCTTCGGGGCCCATCAAGTTCTGGGGGCGGCAGCCCGGCCGCGGACCAAACCCCCAGGCGCGGAGTCAGCGCCGGCCGGGCCCGACGGTCCCAGGGAGACTGCCCGGTCTCGGCAACTCACTTCCCTGCCCGCGACGTCCGGGCGACCGGAACCAGGCCTGCTCACTATGCCTCGCCAGGTGCCAGCGATGTGTCGTGGCTCTGCAGGTTACAGAACGCCCTCAGGTCCGCCTGCGAGCTGGTGCATATGGGGAAACCGAGGCAGGAAGTGGCAGAACCAGGGTTCGAACCCCACCCCGAAAGGGAAGTGAGGGGAACGCAGGACTCCTGAGCCTCTGAGCCCCAGTCCGAGGCGACGGGGTCCCCAGAGCCGACACCCTCATCTATAAGGGAGGTGGTGAGTGCTGCCCTACCCTAGGCTTGGGCACGGCCAGCCTGCGAAGGGCCCAGAAGGCCCTTTCGTCGGGGCTTAGGAAGTCCGAAGGTGCTGCAGACAGGCGTGGGGTCCCATGGAGACCGGCTCGTATGGCCGCTTCCCGTGGGACAGTTACCCAGAAATCTCAAGTGTTCACTTCTCAGTTTTATCTCCTCCTCAAACTCGTCCCAAAGTCCTTATCTGAAAGGCATCACCAGCAGCCCTGTTTCCTAAGCCAGAAACCCGTGAGTCAGGGAAGACTCCTCCCTCTCTCTCCCCACCCACCACGAACCCTGGCTCCCCAGTCCTTTACCTGGGGAAACGGCTCTTCCTCCCCATACCACTGCCCCAGAGTCGTCCAGCATCACCCGGTTGGCTACGGTGGCAGATTAGCACTTAAATGTCTTTTGCGCTCCACATTTCTCCCCACGGAGCACCACGGTTAACTTCCTGGAAAAAGAGGGAAAGAACTCCGTTTAAAACAAATAGCTCCTACACGTAGCATATATATTCTCCTTTTAAGAATATGTACAGTCTGTTTAAAATACCACATATATTTAAAGAGAGATTGTCTTTGAGTGTCAAGACTGATCTTTCTACTTTTTTTCTATTTATATTGCTCAAAATCTTGTACTGCCCCACCCCTTCCTTTTATCTGTCCCATTTTCCATCCCTCATTCCATTCCACCATCTCCTCCCCACACCCACCGAGCCACTACGAAGTCCCCATCATTCAGGCCTTTATATACTCTTGTAGATGCTGTTCCCTATGCTGAGGATACATACCGCCTGGCAAACTCTAACTCCAAGACCCAGTTCAAATGTCACGTTGGGAAGCCCTCCCAGCCCACTTAAAGATTCCAACAACACCCTGGACATACCTGTGCCATTACTTTTAGTTATCCATTCATGCTGTTATTTACCCATCAAATATTCCTTGAGAATCTCCTGAGGTCATTGCCATTTTGCTGTTTTGGGGCAAAAAAGAAATTCCTATATATATATTCAAGGAGGCCAAATAGCAAGCCCCGGAAACCATAAGCAGAAGTATGCAAGAAGTCAATTTGCACATAAAGCCGGAAGTAAAGGAAGCTGCAGCACCCCGTATGGGAATGTGCCATGTGTCCCTCTCATTATGAATCTTTGGACTCCTTGAGGTCAAGGGTCATGTTTTAATTACAGGAGGTTTGTAGAATTTGATGAATGAATCAATGAATGAATGAACATTGTCAGGTCCCCCTGAGACCTAGAAGCCTCCAGGCCGCCGCGAAGGGTGGGTTCCAACTCAAGGCAGCTCCAGGCTACTACCCCACAGAGGGGACAACATGTCAGGTCACTGAGGACCTCAGTTAGGGCTTGCCTTGGTTTAGTGAGGTCATCTGGCCCTCAGGGTCACGCAGTAAATAGTTTGTACAGCCATGTGCACATGAGCTTGTACTATCCCCCCATCAGTGGGCAGCTATGGCATGGGTCATGCCCCGTTTACAGAGGGGGAAACTGAGGGGACTCAGTCCCAATGACTTTGAGGTAAATGACTTGGACATATCAGGGCCAGGCCAGAAACAAATCTTCAAACTCCAAACCCATGCTCCTCCTGCCTAACCATTATCAACAGTAACACATACCTTCTCAGGAGTCCCTTTATCACATTTGTATAATTTTTATCAATCCCTCTGTTATTTCCTTATAGCTGCTTTTTCTTTTCTTTCTATTTATTTTCCCCTTGGTCTAACTCTCATCTTCTTAGACATTGATGGGGGAATATCAAAGGAGGAAGTATGGTTTCTGCCTACATAGACTTAGCTGGTAATCAAGGTTGACACAGATGAAAGGGATTCAACACTGTTTGAGTGCCTTCTGTATGCCAGGCCACATGCCTCACTCGGCTCAGCACTTCCCACAATCCTAGAAGGAAATACCTTTGTCTTTGTTTTATAGATGAGGAAATAAGGCCTAGAAGAGGGCAAGTCACTCAGACAATTAATGGGCTCATCTTGGTTGTGAACCTAAGGCTGCCTGCTCCTTCCAAAGACCTCAGAGGATATAGGACCAAAACATCCCCACTTACAAAATGCTTGGGGGCTGAGAGGATGTGGTGGAGAGGAACAAAAGGTAGAAGTAAATCAGGAAAGATCTCCTTAGAAAAGTTCATCTGAATCCATCAGCTGTTGAATGGGTAAACATAATCCTATATAATAAAGAGGTAATATGCAAATTGACCCTCATGCCCTCACAAGATGGCTGCCTACAACCAGGCTGGCAGGGGGGTGAGTGAGGGATGACCAAACGACTGAACAAACAGGCTGTGTGGGGTGACAAGGCTGGTACCGAGTGGGGGAGGCAGTTGGAGGTGACCACGCCAGCAGGGGGGGACAGTTGGGGGCAACCAACCCGGCAGGAGAAGGCTGTTGGGGGTGATTAGACTGGCAGGGGGAGCAGTGAAGGGCAACTAGGCTGGCAGGGGAGCAGCTGTGGGTGACCAGGCCAGTTGGAGGGGGGCAGTTAGGGGTGACTTGGCCAGCAGAAGGGGGCAGATAGGAGTGATCAGGTCAGCATGCAAAGGCAGAGGGCGCAGTTAGGGGCAACCAGGCAGGCAGGCAGGTGAGCAATTAGGAGCCAGCAGTCCAGGATTGTGAGAGGGTACAGGCAGGGCTGAGGAGACCCTCACCCCTGTGCACAAATTTCATGCCCTGGGCCTCTAGTGTGTTATAATCACACAATGGAATATTATTCAGCCATATAAGGAGTGGGGTACTAATATATACTATGACATTGATGAACCTTGAAAGGAGGGAGCCAGTCACCAAAGACCATGTATTGCATGATTTCATTTATATGAAGTGTCCAAAATAGGCAAATCCATAGAGACAGAAAGTAGAGTAGTGGTTGCAGGGCAGGGAGTACTAGGGAGAGGGACAAGATAGTGGATGATAGCTAAAGGATGAACTTTTCTAAGGAGATCTTTCCTGATTTACTTCTACCTTTTGTTCCTCTCCACCACATCCTCTCAGCCCCCAAGCATTTTGTAAGTGGGGATGTTTTGGTCCTGTATCCTCTGAGGTCTTTGATGATAGTTGCACTTCTCTTAACATATTAAAAACCTCTGAATTATATACTTTGAATGGGTGAATTGTATCATATATTAATTATATCTCAGTAAACCTTGTTCTTAACATGTCAAGTTAGAAAGAAAGAAGAGAGACCAGGAATGACAGAGGGAACCCCTGCTTCTCAGCAGAAGGAAACAAGTCAGGGACAAACAAGGTTGAAGGAGCACACAGGGATCTGCTTGGTGGTGCAAAGAGGAAGGGTCCAGGAGGATCTGATGTGATTGGGATTTCCCAACTAGGGGCTAAGGGATGAACTGGCAGGCAGAAAACAGAGACTGAGATTCACAGGCTGAACTAGCACGAGAGGAAAGGAGAGACTTCCCGCCACAGCTCCAATTGCATAACCAGCTGCCTGCTGCCTCAGACCCCTGTGGACACCTCACACTGGGCGGGGGGACAGGAGAGGGAAAGCAAAGGCCACAACTCTCACCCCACCCCAGCTCCTGCTCACTCACACACTCCTGCCTCTCTCCTTGACTTAGCTTCCCACCAGCTCTCTCCTGAACCTTTAATTTCTTACCCCCTCCCTGCAATAAACACAATCTCACAGTTAACCTTGACACTGCCCCATCTTTTCCATTCTCAGTCAAGTTATTTAACCAAATCGTCTATACTGACCCAACTGGCTTCCTCTTCTCCCATTCATAGTTTTTATTTTTACTCATGAAAATTTCAAACAAGGTGTAAAAACAAATACATAGATACTTGTGTCTACATTATTGAGGTAGACAATGTTAACATTTTGCCACATCAGATCATTTAGTTATTTAAGAAATAACATGTTGCGCTGGTCTAGTATTCCATTGATTAAAGCATCATCCCGACACAGCAGGTTGTGGGTTTGATCCTGGGTCAGGGCACATACAAGAAACAACCAATGAATCCATAAATAAGTGGAATAAACAAATCAGTGTTTCTCTCTCTTCTCTCCCCTCTCTAAAATCAATCAATAAATAAAAACTTTTAGAGAAAATATTTTTAAAAATAGCATGTCAAAGATAGAGTTGCAGCCACCATCACCCCCATTTCCTGCCTTCCTCCCCACAAAGTTGCCACTTTCCTGAAGTTGGTGTATATCACTACCAGATAAGATGTGAATTTTTGTTAAGTCAAACCATATGAAACTGCCAATATTTGACCTTTTTTGTGTATGTTTTTATTTTTTTATTTTTTATTGTTTTAATATATTTTATTGATTTTTTACAGAGAGGAAGGGAGAGGGATAGAGAGTTAGAAACATCGATGAGAGAGAGACATCGATCAACCGCCTCCTGCACACCCCCTACAGGGGATGTGCCCACAACCAGGATACATGCCCTTGACCGGAATCGAACCTGGGACCTTTCAGTCCGCAAGCCAACAAACACTTTCTCCACTGAGCAAAACTGGTTTCGGCTTGTGTGTGTTTTTATTGATTTCAGAGAAGAAGGGAGAGGGAGAGAGAAATAGAAACATCAATAATGAGAGTCATTGATCAGCTGCCTCTTGTACACCGCCTACTGGAGATTGAGCCTAAAATCAAACCGTGACCTCCTGGTTTATGCTCAACCTCTGAGCCACAGCAGCCAGGCAATACTTGACTATTTTTTATCTTGTCTAAAAATAACCATTGCATGTGGATGTTGTATGTATCCTGATTCTAACAAATTAAAATAATGAGACAGCCGAGACCGGTTTGGCTCAGTGGATAGAGCGTCGGCCTGCGGACTGAAGGGTCCTAGGTTCGATTCCAGTTGGGGGCATGTACCTTGCTTGCGGGCACAACTCCAGTAGGGGTCGTGCAGGAGGTGGCTGATCGATGTCTCTCTCTCATCGATGTTTCTGACTTTCCCTCTCTCTTCCTCTCTGTAAAAAATCAATAAAATATATTTAAAATAAATAAATGAAATAAAATAAAATAATGAGACAATTAGAAATTGAAATATTGATTGGTATAGAATGATACTAAGAAATCATTATTAATTTGATTAGGTGTGATAATGATATTGTCATTATATATTTTTAAATAGTCCTTGTATTTTAGAGGCAAAAGCTGAGGTATTTGTAAATGGGGAAATATGATACTTGGGAGGAGTAGATGGGGAAACATGAAACAAGACTGGCCAGGAGCCTGGCTGGTGTTGCTCAGTTGTTGAGTGTTGACCTATGAACCAGGAGGTCCTGATTCAATTCCTGGTCAGGGTGCATGCCTGGTTTGCAGGCTCGGTCCCCAGTGGAGGATATGTAGGAGGAAGCTCATCGATGATTCTCTCATCATTGATGTTTCTATCTCTCTCTCCCTCTCCCTTCCTCTCTGAAATCAATAAAAAAATATATTTTTAAAAAATGATTCGCCAGGAATTGATAATGATGAAAGCTGAGTGATGGGCACACAAGGATTCATTATATAAAAATGCTTTGTGTATTATTTAACGTCCCATAATGAAAAGTTTCTAAGCTATTGAAATATTGAGTCTTTCCATCCACAAACATGACATAGCTGTTTTTCATTTACATTTTCTTCTATCTTGTAATAAAGTTTTATATACTTGTCCTCATGAGGTCCTGCACACCTTTGGCTGATCCAACAAACTTGCTAAAACTCTGTTACTAGTTCTCACAACACTAATAATTTTTCTCTAGAATCTCTTGGATTTTCTATGTTGGCCATCAGATCATGTGTTAAAAAAATAAAAGAATGAAAATTTTGTTTTGCATGTCCAATACTCATAATTTCCATTTCTTTGTCTTATTATATACACTGCTGGCTAGAACCTCCAGAATAACATCAAATACAAATAGTAATGGATGCATCTACATCTTGTTACTGACTTGAATAAGAATGATGGTTTTTGGCCAAAACCAGTTTGGCTCAGTGGATAGAGCATTGGCCTGAAGACTGAAAAGTCCCAGGTTCAATTCTGGTCAAGGCCATGTATCTTGGTTGCAGGCACATCTCCAGTAGGGGGCGTGCAGGAGGCAGCTGATCGATGTCTCTCTCTCATAGGTGTTTCTAACTCTCTATCCCTCTTCCTTACTCTCTGTAAAAAAATCAATAAAATAGCCGAAACCAGTGTGGCTCAGTGGATAGAGCATCGGCCTGTGGACTGAAAGGTCCCAGGTTCGATTCCAGTCAAGGGCATGTACCTTGGTTGCGGGCACATCCCCAGTAGGGGGCGTGAAGGAGGCAGCTGATCGATGTTTCTCTCATCTATGTTTCTAACTCTCTATCCCTCTCCCTTCCTCTCTGTAAAAAAATCAATAAAATATATATATTTTTTTAAATCAATAAAATATATTAAAAAAAAGAATGATGGTTTTTGTAGGTTTATTCATTCATTCCATAAATATCATTTGAGCACCTATGATACGCCAGGCACCATACCATGCACTTAGGATACAACAGTGAACAAAGCAAAGGTCCTTGCCCTCAAAACCTTGTATTCTAGTAGGCAGAGGGAGAACCTGAATGTAATCAATGAGTAAATCTATAGTCTAAGTGAGAAGGCGATTAGTAACGTGCAGAAAAAAAAAAAATACAGTAGGTTAAAGAGGATTCAGAGTGTTAGTGTGGAGATAAGTAATTTTAAAGAAGGTGATGGAGTCGATCAAGCCGTGCTGAAAAAATAATATTGGAGCAAAGACTTCTAGGTGGAAAGGAGTATGAATTTCCTGGGAAAAACTCTGCAGGCACAGGGCTCAATCGGTCTATGGCCCTGCAGCACTAAAGTCCTTGGCTGTTGGAAGATGAGAAAGGGGGCAAGTGAGGCGGGAGTGGCTGGGCAGGCTGAGGGGGAAAGAGGTGAGATGACAGAGGAAATCGATGAGGATGGGAGCTGATAGCTGACGCATTGACTCCATTCTTGGATCTCCTCCCATTTTTTAAATTTCATTTTAAGAAATCACATTTTCTATAGCATCCTGACTTCAACAATACTTAGACCCTCTGAAGACCTTCAATCCATGAATACTGTCCCCTTCTATTGTTCCTCACCTCCTTAGACTCCCCTTAGCCTTTTTTTCCCAGCTTAAATTCCATGGTCAGCTGTCTCAAACACTGCCCTGCACATATGCTCCCTTTTCCTGTCACCTTATTGTTCTTGCTTGGCAAAACCACCACTGGGGGTAACTCCAGCTTCCTTCCCGCTCTTCATTTGCACCCGAGAGTTGCACTTGGCTGGAAAAAAGCAAGTGACCACACTGACTGGTGTGGATTTAATTAATTATCACAATTTTGAATGGGTGCTTACTGTCACTGGGCAATCACACTTTAATTCCATAGTTGTTTTTTCTCCCTCTTTCCTCCCCTCAAAACTCCAACACTTTCCTCCCCTTCCTCACTCTTAGCTGATGAATTCTTACTACTTCGTTGAGAAAATTTAACCCATCACAATAAAATTTCCACCTGCTCCCTGAGACACATTCACTCACAAGCTTGCATTAGTACCTGTATACTATCCCCTTTCTTGATGGTGCTGGTACCTAAAGTCAATCCCTCCATCTCTGAACTCTCGAGATCTATTTTTCTTTGTGCCTGCTCAAGTTCATATTTCCAGGAACGCTCTTTGACCTGTCATCAATTTTCCCCTCTTGGCCTAGCTGGTTCAGTGGATAGTGTGTCGGCCAGTGGATGAAGGGTCCCAGATTCGATTATGGTCAAAGGCACATGCCAGGGTTTCAGGCTCTGCCCCCAATGTGGGACATGCAGGAGTCAGCGATCAATGATTCTCTTTCATAATTGATGTTTCTATCTTTCCTTCACTCTGCCTTCCTCTCTGAAATCAATAAAAAATGAATGAATTTCTCCATCTCTACTAGATTATTCCCTTCTGCATATAAAAATGCTCTAATTTCTCCCATTTCAAAAAAAATTTTTTTTTTCGTGACCCCATTACCTGTTAGTTACCACCCACATCTCAGCTCCATTTTGGTGAAAACTCCTTTTAAGAATTGTCCCGCCCAGCCAGTGTAGCTCAGTGGTTGAGCATTGACCTATGAACCAGGAAGTCACGGTTCAATTCACGGTCAGGGCACATGCCCCGGTTGCAAGCTCGGTCCCCAGTGGAGGGTGTGTAGGAGGCAGCTCATCAACGATTCTTTCATCATTGATGTTTCTATCTCTCTTGCTTCCTCTCTGAAATCAATAAAAATATATTTTTTAAAAATTGTCCGTACGTGTAGTCTCCTATTTCTTTCCTCCAATTTTCTTTTTTTTTAATTCCATTTATCTATCCCCCTTCCTATGCGATTGTCATGTGTGTTTTTAAAAAATATATTTTTATTTTCAGAGAGGAAGGGAGAGGGAGAGAGAAACATCAATGATGAGAGAGAACCATTGATCAGCTGTCTCTTGCACGCACCCTACTGAGGATCGAGCCCACAACTTGAGCATGTGCTCTTGACTGGAATCGAATCCAGGACTCTTCAGTCCACAGGTCAAAGTTCTATCCACTGAACCAAACCAGCTAGGGCTGTCAGATTTTTTATTCAACATGCATGAATAGACCTCACCTAACAATGTTATTGTTAGTTAGTCTTTGCTTTTATAGTGAATTATAGGAAGAAATAAGATCTTTTATGTTTGCCCTTTTATTTATTTTTTTCAGCTTTTTATTTCTTCTTGTAGATCTAGGTTCCTATTGAAATCATTTTCTACAAGACCGAAGGATATCCTTTAGTAATTCTTAACATTGCAGGTCTATTAGCAACAAATTTTCTCAGCTTTTGTTTTATTTTATTTTTTTCTACCTCTATATGATTCTATTCTCTTTCTAGGATTTCATTTCTATGGATGTCCAATTGCTTGATATTGTTTCTGAAGCTTTGTTCATTTTTCTCCAATCTTTTTTCTCTCCATTCTCTAGAGTTTACTGATTCTTCTGCCATATCCAATCTACTGGTAAAGCCATCCAGTGATTTTTGCTCACTTCAGTTATTTTATTTTTTCAATTCTAAAACTTTCATTTAGTTTTCTTTTAGATTTTCAATTTCTCTGCTAAAATTCGCTATTGGTTCACTCTCAAAGTCCAACTTTTCTTTTAATTAATTGAACTAACTTTTCTTTAAAAATATATGCATAATAGCTGCTTTACAGTATTTGTGTGCTAAGTTCAATATCTGGGCCATCTTTTGTTCAGTTCCTATTGACTGCTTCTTTTCTTGACTTTGGATCATGCTTTCTTTTTTGTGTGTGCATGTCAAGTGATTTTTGATTGAAGAATAGATATTGTTATTAACACATTGAAGAGATAATGGATTCTGCTATTTTGTTCCGAAAAGTATTGATTCTTATTCTAACAGACAGTTCTACTACTGGCTGATTATTTTGCATTTCAAAGGCTTGTTTTCTCTAGAAACTCAGGGTTTTCTCTAGCCCCTCTGACTTGGTGGATTCAAACTCTGCCTCTGTTGTGGATCTTTTTGTGTTTTAGTGTTGGACTTTGTTAGAATGAGTCTGGAATATGATCTTATTCTAGAAAAGAGTTTGGTAAACTACAACCTGTAGGCTGAATTCTCCCATCTTCACCTGTTTTTTGTAAATTAAGTTTTATTAGAACACAATCATATCCATTCCTTATGCAATTTCTATGGCTGCTTTCACACCACAACTGCACAGTTGAAGACTTGGGGCAGAGATAAGATAATCCACAATGCTTAAAATGTTTATTGTGGCCTCCCTTTCAGAAAAACTTTGCTGACACTTGCTCTAAGGCATGGTTCTAATTGCTAAGGTCTATGTCTGAGCTGGATGCCGGGAGTCTTGATGAGATGTTAACATAGTCTCTCTACTCAAGCAGGACCAGAACTCCAATACTGCCAGCACTGCGCTTCTTCCAGCGCTGCTTGACCCTCCTGTTAAGCCTGCGGGTAGTTGCACCCTGCACATGTACAGCCTGGCTCCCAATCATGGATTCATTGGAAACTAACCCCTCCCCAAGATTAATGAGGTCCCCTCTCCCTTCAGAGCTTCCTCTTCTCTGATTTTGCCTCACTCCACAGATTTCAGCAACTTGAGATCTGCTGAGCCCTAATTTCAATTTCCTCATTTTAGAAGTGACCACTATGCTTTTTAAGAATCCAGCTCTTTGATTGGATTGAGAAATGGTCCTGAGGCAGAGAACCTGGCAACTGTGGGGCTCACTCATGAATTTCCCTTCGCTTAGGGAACATGGTCTTGCACTGCCTGATGTACAATACCTAAAACAGTTGCCTCATATATTTCTCTAGTTTTACAGTCAGTTATGTTTGTGGAGCTAGTCAATACACACTTATTTAATCATGCAGCAAGCCAAAGCACCAAACTTTTTATTAAACCCATTCTAGATAGGCTTTCACACTTACTGTTCCACTGAAAACTGCTTTTATCAAGGACATCAATGACCTCAAAGTTGCCAAATGTAATAGTTAATCCTCAGTTCTTATCTTTCTTGGTCTCTTAACAGCATCGGACCTAGCTAATGACACCCTCTTTCTTTATCCACTTTCTTTACTTAGTTCTTAGGACAGTACATACTTTTCTTCCTAGCTTTACTATTCTCTCCTTCTCAGTCTCCTTGGCTGGTTCCTCCTCTTCTTAGTTCTTGACGGAATGTTACAGGGCTCAGTCCTTTCCCTTGGATATCTTCTCTATCTTTACTTATTCTTGGTAGTTTTATCTGATCTCATTGCTTTAAATACCATCTAAATGCCCATGACTTCTAAATTATATCTCTATCTCTGACTTCTCCCCTGAACTCCAGATAGAGATAAAATAGATACCTCAAAATTAACGAAGTCCAACACTAACCTCTTGATATTCCCTCCACAATACCTGTTTCAAGGAATGTCTTTTCACTCTTTTTTTAAAAAATATATATTTTATTGATTTTTTACAGAGAGGAAGGGAGAGGGATAGAAAGTCAGAAACATCAATGAGAGAGACATCGATCAGTCGCCTCCTGCACGCCCCACACTGAAGATGTGCCCACAAGCAAGCTACATGCCTTTGACCGGAATTGAACCTGGGACCTTTCAGTCCACAGGCCGACGCTCTATCCACTGAGCCAAACCAGTCTCAGCTGTCTTTTCACTCTTGGTTGATCACAGCTCAGTTTTTCCAGTTACTTATGAAAAAAAAAAAATAGTAGAGTCTTTTTTTTTTTATTCATTGATTTTTTTTAATTTAATAAATCTTTATTATTCAGATTATTACAATTATTCCTTTTTTTCCCCTGATAGATCCCCTCTACCTGGCTCCCACCCTCCACTCTGCCCTTACCTCCTCCACCCATTGTCCTCATCCATAAGTGTATGACTTTTGTCCAGTCTCTCCCTGCACCCCCCTGCTGACGGGCACCTAGGCTGTTTCCAAATTGTAGCTATTATAAATTGTGCTGCTATGAACATAGGGGTGCATAAATCCTTTCTGATTGGTGTTTGTAATTTCTTAGGATATATTCCTAAGAGTGGGATTGCTGGGTCATCAGATTTTTCATTCACTTGATTTTTAGATTCACTTGTTGATAGATATGTATTTATTGTTCATAATTTTTATCTTTACCTTTTTCTTCTTACTCTTCTCAAAGAGTACCTTTCAGCATTTCATATAATACTGGTTTGATATTAATGAACTCCTTTAGCTTTTTCTTATCTGTGAAGCTCTTTATCTGCCCTTCAATTCTGAATGATAGCTTTGCTGGAAAGAGTATTCTTGGTTGTAGGTTCTTGCTATTCATCACTTTGAATATTTCTTGCCACTCCCGTCTGGCCTGCATAGTTTCTGTTGAGAAATCAGCTGACAATCATATGGGTGCTCCCTTGTAGGTAATTAATTGTTTTTCTCTTGCTGCTTTTAATATTCTCTCTTTGGCTTTTGCTCTTGGCATTTTTATTATGATGTGTCTTGGTGTGGTCCTCTTTCGATTACTTTTGTTTGAGGTTCTGTGTGCTTCCTGGACTTGTAAGTCTATTTCTTTCACCAGGTACAGGAAGTTTTCAGTCATTATTTCTTAAAGTAGGCATTCAGTATCTTGCTCTCTCCCTTCTTCTGGCACTCCCATAGTTCTGATATTGGTACGCTTGAAGTTGTCCCAGAGGCTCCTTACACTATCTTCACATTTTTGGATTCTTTTTTCTTTTCCAGTTGAGTGTTTTCTGCTTCTTTATATTTCAAATCTTTGACTTGATTCTTGTGTTCCTCTAGTCTGCTGTGAGTTCTCTGTATAATATTTTTTTCCACTGATTTGCAGATCATTTTCATCCATTACTTCATTTCAGAAAAATCACCCATTTAGAAAAATGTTCAAATGGCAATTTCATTAACATTTTAGCCTTAAATTTTACATTCTCTAAATTTGTCTTATCCAGTACATACAATAAAGTGTAAACATGTTATGGTTAAGTATGGTTGAAGAGAGTTGAAAACAAGCAAGTTAGCATTTTGGAATTTCAGTCAGTGTATGTTTAATTTCTAGTTGGTCCTTTTTTATCTCCTCTTGGGTCTTGCTTAATTTATCGATCTTTTCTAGGAAATTCTTGAAAAACCTTATAACCATGGTTTTGAACTCTATATCCAGTTGTTTGTTTTTCTCCATTTCTTTTGTTTATGATCTGTTTCTTTGTCTCCGCATGTTTGTTGCTTCCCTGTGTTGGTAGAGTAGCTTTGTGTGCTAGGTGTCCTATAGGGCCCAGTAGATTCGCCTCCCCAGTTAGCTGAGGTGGACACTCTTTGTGCACCCCTTTGTGTACTGTGTGTACAGCCTCATTGTAATTAAGTCTTGATTGTTGTTGGTATCACTGGGGGAATTGACCTCCAAGCCAATTGTTTGTGAGGATCAGCTGTGTCTATGCCGGGAGAAGTTCTGTGCTGGAGTCAGCCTTATGAGACAAGACTTGCAAAATTGCAAAAGCCTCTGTGCTCTGCTTGGATGGGGCAAAGTCTCAGGACTGAGCAGACAGCCTTGGCTTCCTGTCAGTCCTATCCTATGCGGCCCCTGGGTCTCAGTGTTCCTTGGTAATCACTGCAGCCCTCTCTGCACACACTTGTGCACTCATGCTTGCACACCTCCAGACCTCTGCCTTTCTGGCTCCCCTCAATTTCCATGTGCTCCTCCCTTTTCACGATAGTCCATACTTCCCCAGAGTCTCGCCCAAACCTGGGGTTCAATGCAGTAGGAACTGGGGTTCAGTGCAGTTGGGAGTTTCTGTCTCCCTCCTGCTAGAGGAAGCCAGCCAGGCCCTCCGCCACCCATCCTCTCCATGTACTTGTCTCTGTGCCTCAGCTTTTTGCAGCTCCTCTGAGTCTCTGTGACCCCCTCTCTTTCCTTCTACTTGTAGAGTTTCCACTTATCCAGCTTTTCTGTGGTTCTGGATGATGTCTGTTCTGTCTTTTAGCTGTAGTTTTGAAATTGTTGTGTGAGGCAGCAGTTTAGGTATTCACCTATGCTGCCATCTTGGTTTCTCAGTAGAGTCTTTCTTGATACTTCTGTTTCTCTCACCCAACATCCAATTCATTTAAAAAATCCTCTAGGCTCCTCCAAAGAAACGTATCCAAAATTTAACCCTTGTCCATCATTTCGCTGCTACCTCTCTAGTTCAAGTAACTACCATCTCTTGCCTAGATTATTGCAATACTCTCTTAACTAGCCTTCTTGCTACTGCTTTTCCCTTCTACCATCTATAATCAACACAATGTTTATAATGACTTTTTGAAAACATAAATCAGACCATGATTCCTCTCTTAAAACTATCCAGAGCTCTCCTATTTTTATAGTCATTGTTTATTTTTAAAATATTTATTGTGAGCCTTCTGTGGGTCAGTCACTGTTCTAGACACTTATAATACATCAATGAACAAAACAGTAAAAAATGCCTATCCTTATGGAGAGATTCTACTATAGGGAGACAGCTAATAAACAATAAACAGAACAAATGGATTTTATACTGTATTAGAAAAGTATAAGTGGCTACTGTGGCAAAAACAAGATTGGGAATGTGAGGTGAGGGGAATTTTTAAATAAGATTGTCACTGAAAAAGTGATATTTGAGCAGAGACTAAGAGGAGGTCATCTATGAGGGCTCCTAGAGGAATACACCTCCAGGTAGAGGAAACAAATGAACAAAGGGCAAAGGCGACAGCAGACTAGACATGTTCTAGAGTCAGCAAGGAGACAAATGACTGGGAAGGACTGAGTGAGTGAGTGAGAGTGAGTGATAGAAGATGAGGTCAGAGACATAATGGTGGACCTTGTGCAGTGTTTTGTAGGGCATTTTAAGGACTTGGGCTTCTATTCTGAGTAAGAGGGGAGCCATTGGAAAATTCCAAAGCTGAGGAATGATGTAATCTAAATTAACTTTTAAAAGGATCCCTTTAGTTGCAAATTATGTATTAGATAAGTGACTTGTATCTGGAATATATAAAGAACTATTACAGCTCCATATTAAAAGATAAATAACCCAATTTTTAAACGAGTGAAGACTTAAATAGACAGTTCTTCAAAGAGCATATACAAATGGCCAATAAGCACATGAAAAGATGCTTAGTATCATTAGCCATCAGGGAAATACAAATCAAACTACAGTGAAATACCACTCCACACCCACCAGGATGGCTATAATCAAAATGACAGAACATACAAGTGTTGGCAAGATGTGCAGAAATTCTAAATGTAAAATAGTGCAGCCACTTTGGAACAGTCTGGCAATTCTTCAAAAGATTAAACACAGCATTACCATTTGACCCACCAATTCCACTTCTAAGTGTATCTCCAACAGAAATGAAAACATTTGTCCACACAAAAACCTGTACATGAATGTTCATAGTAGCATTATCTCAAATAATGGCCAAAATGTTCATGAACTGAGAGTAGATAAACAAAACATGGTATATTCCTACAATGTAATATTACTCAGCAATAAAAGGAATGAAACACAGATCATGCTACAGTATGGATTAACCTTGAAAACAATGGGTAAAGCCAAAGAAGCCAGTCACATAGGACCACATGTCGTATGATTTTATTTATATGATACGTTCTATCTCTATAGACAAATCTATAGAGATAGAAAGTGTACTTACCTAGGGTTGTGGGGGGCTGGAGGATGAGGAATTAGTGTTTATTAACTTAGGGGTGTGTGATTTCTTTTTGGATAATGAAAATGTTCTGAAGTTGATTGTGAAGAAATTCTTACCATTTGCAACAGCATAGATGGAACTGGAGAGCATTATGCTAAGTGAAATAAGCCAGTCAGTCCCGGCCGGTTTGGCTCAGTGGATGGAGCGTCGGCCTGCGGACTGAAGGGTCCAGCGTTCGATTCTGGTCGGCGGCATGTACCTTGGTTGTGGGCACAAACCCAGTAGGGGGTGTGCAGGAGGCAGCTGATCTTTGTTTCTCTCTAATCGATGTTTCTAACTCTCTATCCCTCTCCCTTCCTCTTGGTAAAAAAAATCAATAAAATATATTTTAAAAAAATAGCCAGTCAGAGAAAGATAAATATCACAAGATCTCACTCATTTATGGAACATAGTGAACAACGTAAACTGATGAACAGTAACAGATCCAGAGACAGAGAAGCATCTTTCAGACCGTCAAACCTCAGAGGGAAGGTAGGGGAGGGTGGGGGTAAGGGGGAGAGATCAACCAAAGGACGTGTATGCATGCATATAAGCCTAACCACCAATGGACACAGACAATAGAGGGGTGAGGGCATGAGGTGGGTGGGTGGGTGGGGTTGGGAGGGGGTAATGGGAGGATAAGGGCACATATGTAATACCTTAATCAATAAAGAAATTTAAAAAAATAAAATTGATTGTGACAATAGATGCACAGCTCTGTAAATACCCTAAAGGCCATTGAATTGTATGAGTTAAATGAGTGAATTGTATTATAAGGGGATTATATCTCAACAAAGATGTTTAAAAATAAAGGATACCTTTGCACGCTTCATTGACAGATTTTGGGGCAGGGATGGGGTATAGCTAGGCAAAGCTGGAAGCAAGAGTTCCAGGGACAAGATAGCACATTAAGCCAGGAGGTAGTGGCTCAGACTAGTGCTAACCGTGGAGATGGTTTAAGGAAGTGACCCTTCTCATCTTCGTTTACTGAGAGTTATCAAAAAGAATGTTGCCATTTATCAGAGTTTTTCAGCAATTAAGATGAATCTGTATCTTTTCTCCTTTAATCTTGTCAACGCTGTGAAGTAATATTAATGAGTTTTCTAATGTGAAACTTCCATTCTATTCCTGGAATAAACTCTTCATGATCATAATTTGGTTGTGAGTTTCTTTATATGTTTTCCTGTGATCATTTTTAATATTTTGCTGCATTTGCTTTGGTAATGTTTACTTAGGATTTTTACATCTAGTTTCATAAATGAGATTGGCTTGTAATATCCTTATTTGTATTGTCTCTGTATCAGAATTAGGTGAATTGCTTTCCTTAATTTTTTTTTTCTGGAATAGTTTGTATAGGAGTGGACATAATTATTCATTCCTTCAATTCATCTATAACAGAAACTGTGTGTGTGGTTGTATTTGATTTTTCTCCTCTCATGGACAGAATTTTAACTACCAAATTAAATATTTTATGGTTATAATGTAATACATGTATTATCATTTTTCAAAATGCCTATTTTATCTGTGTTTAGAAGTATTGGTAAAGAGTTGTTCACAGAAATTTATTTTTATTTTTTTTATTTTTATTTTTTAAATTAAATCTTTATTATTCAGATTATTACATTTGTTTTTCTTTTTTCCCCTCCATAGCACCCCTCCATCCAGCTCCCACCCTTCCCTCCCTCCCGTTGACCTCATCCATAGGTGTATGATTTTTGTCCAGTCTCTCCCTGTATACC
>JAAGEH010002525.1:5166892-5181787 GCA_011751065.1 Lasiurus cinereus
GTGCGAGGCAGCAGTGTAGGTGTTTACCTATGCCGCCATCTTGGATTCTCCTCCAGAAATTTATTTTTAAAACATCTGCTATATCCGTAGCTATCTTTGTATTTGTATTGTCTCTATCTTTTTGTGTCTATTAGTCTCGCCAGAGTTTTGTCTATTTTTTAAAATATAAAACTAACTTTTGTTTCTTTAATCTACTTTATTGGTTCTTTGGTTTCTATTTCATCAATTCTTACTCCATATTAATAGCTATGACCTGAACACCCCAATTAAAAGGAAGAAATTGACATATTGGTGAAAAAGCATGATAAAATTATACGCTTTTTATAAGAAAATTTAATTTATAACTTATTTTCTTTCAATTTTTATTACTTTTTAGAGAGAAAGGAAGGAAGAGGGAGAAAGAGAAACATCTATGAGAGCAAAACATCAATTAGCTGTCTTCTGCATGCCCCCTACCAGGGATCAAGCCTGAAACCCAGACATGTATCCTGATTAGGAATTGAACCAGTAACCCTTTGGTCCACAGGACAATGCTCAACCAACTGAGCTACACCAGCCAGGGTTTATTTCTAATTACATATTAGTTATAAAGACACATATAATTAAAAATAAAAGACAAAAGTCATGTAAATATTAATCAAAAGGAAGCTAGAGTAACTATATTAATATGAGACAAGATAGGTTTCAGAAGCAGGAATATTAAAAGAGATAAATAGGAACATTTTATACTTATATTAAAGAGGTCAATTAAAAGTACATAATAAAATTAAAAGTATATATACCTAATAGCGGAGCTTTAAAACGTATGAAGCAAAAGCAGATAGAATGGAAAAACAAAAAGAAAAATCCATAGGTAGACTTGGAGATTTCAACATTCCTTTCTCAGTCACTGATAGAACAAGTAGACAGAGATTCAGTATGGATATAGACTTGAATAGTATGTTCAATCAATTTGACTAAATAGGCAATTATAGAGCCTTACACCTAACAACTATAGAATACACATTGTTTTAAAACACCCACCAATGCCCTGACCAGTTTGGCTCAGTGGAAGAAAAGTCAGCCTGAGGACTGAAAGGTCCCAGGTTCGATTCCATTCAAAGGAATGTACCTTGGTTCCAGGCACATCCCCAGTAGGAGGTGTGCAAGAGGCAGCTGATCGATGTTTCTCTCTCTTTGATGTTTCTAACTCTCTGTCCCTCTCCCTTCCTTTCTGTAAAAAATCAATAAGCCCTAACTAGTTTGGCTTAGTGGATAGAGCATTGGCCTGTGGACTCAAGGGTCCCAGGTTTGATTCCAGTCAAGGGCATGTACCTTGGTTTGAGTTACATCCCCAGTGGGAAGTATGCAGGAGGCAGCTGATTGATATTTCTCTCTCATTGATGTTTCTAACTCTCTATTCCTCTCCCTTCCTCTCTGTAAAAATATCAATAAAATATATATTTTTTATAAAGTAAAACACCCACCAAGATAGGGTTACCAAGATAGGTCATATTCTGGGTCACAAAACTAGTTTGACTAAATATTAGAGAATTTAAATAATAAAATATGTCTCCTGACCATAATGAAAACTGAAAATTAAAAAAAGAAAGCTACCTAGAGAATAATCAAATACTTGGAACAACCAATTGTTTAAAGAAGAAACAATAGGGATATTAGAAAATATTTTGCACTAAGTGATAATAAAACTGTGTGAGATGTACCTAAACCAGTGCTAGGAGATTTTTAGTATTTAAGTATGTAATTGTATTTAAAAAAAGAAAAGGATCTCAAATTAATTATCTAAAATTCTTTGCTTAGTAGTTAGAAACAAAAGAGCAAATTAATACCAAAATAAACAGAAAAAGGAAATAGAATAAAGACAGAAGGAAATAAAAAGACAAGAGTGGAAATCAGTGAAAGAAAACAGAAAATAAACAGAAAATCAATGACATCAAAAGCTGGTTCTTTAAAACTATCTATAAAATTAATACATTTTTAGAGAAAAAAAAAAAGAAAAGAAAAATTCCCAATGTCAGGAATTAGAAGAGAAAGCATACCTATTCTGGTGGGAGAGGTAATAAAATAATCCTATATAATAAAACCCTAATTTGCAAATCAACCAAATGGCAGAATGCTTGGTCGCTATGACATTCACTGACCACCAGGGGGAAAACGCTCAATGCAGGAGCTGCCCCCTGGTGGTCAGTGCACTACCACAGGGGGAGTGCCGCTCAGCCAGAAGCCAGGCTCAAGGCTGGTGAGTGCAGCGGCAGTGGTGGGAGCCTCTTCTACCTCTGCAGCAGCGCTAAGGACGCCTCGAGGGATGTCTGCCTGCTGGCTTAGGCCCACTTGGCAGGTGGACATCCCCTGAGGGGTCCCGGACCACAAAAGGGCACAGGCCAGGCTGAGGAATACCCCCCTCTAGTGCACGAATGTTTGCACCAGGCCTCTAGTATTATGAATAATTTTATGCCAACAAATCCAAAAACTTAGATGAAATGGATGAATTTCTTGACACAACAATCACATTATCTTTTTAAAAAAATAAATTTTTATTGATTTCAGAGAGGAAGGGAGACACAGAAATATCAATGAGAGAGAATCATTGATCAGCTGCCCCTACTGGGAATCAAGCCCACAACCTGGGTATGTGCCCTTGCCCAGAATCAAACCTGAGACCCTGCAGTCTGCAGGCTGATGCCGAATCAGCTAGGGCCTACCACAATATCTTGATTTCAGACTTCTAGCCTACAGAACTACAAGAAAATAAATTTCTATTGTTTCTAAAGTCACTCAGTTTGTGGTAATTTGTTATGGTAACTTTAGGACATAATACACTAACTAAAAAACACCCCCCCACCCCCCAAAAAACAAACAAACAAACAACCCCATAGTTTGGCCAGTGTGTCTCAATGGTTGAGTGTTGACCCATGAACCAGTAGGTCACAGTTTCATCTCTTTTGATGCAAACCCTCCAAATGTGACAAAATTCAAAACCTATTCATGATTTAAAAAACACACACAAAACTCTCAGAAATAGAAATAGAAAGGAACTTCTTAATCCTGATAAGACACATCTTATCTAACATTGTGATGGCAGATCTAGCCAGTGCAACAAAATATGGGCAGGAAATAAAATGGATACAGACAGTAAAGGGAGATGTAAAAAGTATTTTTTGTTGTTGTTGTTGAGTTTTAGAGAGAGAGAAAGAGAGAGAGAGACATTGATTTGCTGCTCCACTTATTTATTATTCATTGGTTGCTTCTTTTTTAAAAAAAATATATATTTTATTGATTTTTTATAGGAAAGAAGAGAAAGGGATAGAGAATCAGAAACATCGATGAGAGAGAAACATTGATCACCTGCCTCCTGCATGTCCCCTACTGGGAATGTGCCCACAACCAAGGTACATCCCCTTGACTGGAATTGAATCTGGGATCCTTCAGTCTGAAAGCCGATGTTCTATCCACTGAGCCAAACCAGTTAGGGCCATTGGTCGCTTCTCGTACTGCCCTGACCAGGAACCAAACCTGCAACCTTGGCATTTCAGGATAATGCTCTAACCAAATGAGCTCCCTGGCCAGAGCTAAAGTAAAAGTATCTTTATGCACAGGTGACATAATTGCCTCTGTATAAAATCCTAAGGAATTTAAAAACATATATTCTAAAACTAATATGTAAGTTTTGGAAGCCGCCCATTGCCTTCACTAGCAGAGAGGTATGGACAAGGAACCCAGAAGGCTGGTTAACCTTGAAGCTCTGAAAGGTCAGAGCCAACTACCCACTGTTTAGTTGAGACAATGGTACCTAAAGCAACTTCCACCTTTTAGTTTTATATAAATCCTTGCTGATGGGCCATTATTGAAATTGCCTGCGGAAGGGCTATGGGTGTATCCCACAATCTGAATAAAAGGGATTGCTAGGTGGGAGCAAAGCGAAGTACTTCCCCTTGAGTTGGGCTCTTGCCTGGCCCCCAATATTTCCAAATTAATATTTTCTAGTCTCTTTCATTTGTGTGGGGCCTCCTCCAGAGCACAAACCCTGAACCTGAATCCTGAACCACGCAGGACATGGGGGGAGGAGACACTTGCAACTGGTGTCCAACCTGGGGCCTATGGAGGGGATATTTTCACCTAGAGCAAAGAAAGGAAGATTACACGACTGTTTTTTTCCTAAGAAAAATGGCGGATTTGACCAAAAGGAAAGAAATTCAAGCAGTTCCAGCAACATGATTCACATTTCCATAATAAAGAGTAGTTTTTAAAATGCTAATGAAGGGTGTTAAAAAGCTAACTTTATGAAGGCCTTCAAGAAAATCAGTGAATTGTGTTACAAAAGAATTTATCGAAAGTAAATGCCTTAAAATAATTGGAATTGGATTTGAAACTCAAAAATTGTTGATGGAGAAACCAAGATGGCAGCAGAGGTGAACACCTAAACTGCTGCCTCACACAACAATTTCAAAATTATAAATAAAAGACAGAATGGACACCATCCAGAATCACAGGAAAGCTGGCTGAGTGAAAATTCTACAACTAGAAGGAAAGAAAGGGGCACATGACGACTCAGAGGAGCTGCAAAAAGCTGAGGTACGGAGACACGCACATGAAGAGGACGATTGGCGGAGGTCTGGCTGGAGGGAGACAGAAAATCCCGACTGCACTGAACCCACTTCTGACTGCACTGGGTCCCAGTTCCGGGCGAGAGAGGGGGAGTCTGGACTGTTGTGAAAAGGGAGGAGTGCACAGAGACTTGGGTGAGCCATGAAAGGCAGAGGTCTGGAATGCATGCAAAAATGACTGACTGCTGATTGTGCCACTGGCTTTCTCTAGCAGGAGGAAAACAGAGCCTCCCAACTGCACTGAGGTCTGGGTCCGACTACACTGAACCCCAGTTTCAGGCAAGACCCTGGGGACCCAGGCTCATACAGGTCTCTAGAGTGCACTGAAACTCAGGAGAGCTGGAAAGGTAAAGATCTGAAAGCTCACGCTCATGCGCACAAAGAGAGCTTCAGCGATTACCCAGGGGCACTGAGACCCAGGGGCTGCCATGTAGGGCAGGGCTGATGGAAAGCCAAGGCTGTCTGCTCAGCCCTGAGATCCCACCACATCCAAGCCAAGCACAGAGACTATTGCAATCTTGCAAGATTTAAGGCTGAGTCCAGCACAGAGGTTCTCCAGGCACAGACCCAGCTGATCCTCACAACCAATTGGCTTGGAAGTCAATTCCCCCCAGTGATACCAACAATAATCAACACTTAAAAACAACAAGGCTGTACACACAGTTCACAAAGGGGTGCACCAGGAGTGTCCACCTCAGGTAACTGGAGAGACAAAGCTACTGGGCCCTATAGGACACCTAGCACACAAAGCTACTCTACCAACTCAGGGAAGCAGTGAAAAAGAAACATATTACAAACGAAAGAAATGGAGGAAAACAAATGACTGGATATAGAGTTCAAAACCATTATAAGGTTTTTTAAGAATTTCCTAGAAAAGATGGATAAATTTAGCGAGACCCAAGAGGAGATCAAAAAGGATCAACTAGAAATTAAACATGCACTGACTACAATAAAAAATATTATACAGAGATTTAATAGCAGACTAGCAGAACAAGAATCAAGTCCAAGGTTTGAAATACAAAGAAGCAGAAAACACTCAACTGGAAAAGAAAAAAGAAAACAGAATCTAAAAATGTGAAGATAGTGTAAGGAGCCTCTGGGACAACTTCAAGCATACCAACATCAGAATAATGGGGGTGTCAGAAAAAGAGAGAAAGCAAGATGCTGAAAACCTATTTGAAGAAATAATGACTGAAAACTTCCCTCACCTGGTGAAAGGAATAGACTTACAAGTCCAGGAAACACACAGAACCCCATATAAAAGGAATCCAAAGAGGACTACACCAAGACACATCATAATTAAAATACCAAGAGCAAAAGACAAAAAGAGAATATTAAAAGCAGCAAGAGAAAAACAGTTCATTACTTACAAGGGAGCACCCATATGATTGTCAGCTGATTTCTCAACAGAAACTATGCAGCTAGATGGGAGTGGCAAGAAATATTCAACGTGATGAATAGCAAGAACCTACAACCATGATTATTCTATGCAGCAAAGCTATCATTCAGAATGAAGATCAGATAAAGAGCTTCACAGATAAGAAAAAACTAAAGGAGTTCATCAGCACCAAACCAGTATTATATGAAATGTTGAAAGGTACTCTTTAAGAAGAGGAAGAAGAAGAAAACAGTACAGGTAAAAATTATGAACAAATACATATCTATCAACAAGTGAATCTAAAAATCAAGTGAAGTGAAAATATCATGAACAGAATAAACGTGAATATAATAGAATCAGGGGCATAGAAAGGGAGTGGACTGATAATTCTCAGGGGGAAAGGGGTGAGGGAGGTGCAGGGAAAGACTGGACAAAAATCATACATCTATGATGAGGACAGTGGGGGAGGTAAAGGCAGAAGGTGGGATGGGAGCCTGGTAGTTGGGAGCTATGCGGGGGAAAAGAGGAACAATTGTAATAATCTGAACAATAAAGATTTATTTAAAAAATATAAAAAATTATTGAAAAATATATTATAAAGATCAAGTAATCCAGATAAAGAATGGCTACACCCTTTGTTAATGGAAGAAGTGGTAGTCACCCTTCCTCTAGCTGACAGGTGATTTAGCCTCCTGCCAGTAACCATTCTTTAAGGACAATTTGCATTGGAGTACCTGCAAGTTTGATCCTCAACTTCTCTGGGCAGAAAAAACCTGGTCAGTTTAAAGTTAATTATTGTATTTTTGAAATTTATTCTTAAAAATATAAGTGTTATTAATTTAAAGAAATGTTAAATATTTGACTTGCCAGCTCTAAAAGTTTAAAATTCAAATTAAATTGAGAGAAATTATATAATTGTAGTAATTAAATGCCTAAAGTATAAAAAATTATTGTTGAAAAAATGTTGTGTTTCTATGGAAAATAATTAGGAAATCAAAATATGTTGTTTATTGGTTTAATTATATAAGAAGGATTAATTCTATGATCCCAACCAAATTTTGGATATAAAGACCAGTTTAAAATTCAATTGATATCTTAAGATAATTATGAAAAGTAATATAGTCTTTAAATCATATATAGATATTTTGTTTGATGGTTTTTTCCATGTTAAAATTTCAAGGCTTTAACCGAGAGATGATTCTTAGAGAGCTCCAAGGGCCCAGAGTTATTCAAGAAGATATTTTCTCTTCTTAAAGAAATATTTTGAATTTAACCAATCTACTTGAAATTGCATAAAAAGCTTTATCAAATAAAAAATTAATAACTATATTTCACTTATAACTGTTATGAGAGTTTTGGCCTCTAAGGAGGGAAAAATGTTTCTTAAAATCCAACAGCGGAAAGTTAAAATGACAAAAAGCCCATAGCCCCCTGCATTTTTAATTAGGCTGAAGGTGGGGCCACTTTTGCACCTTGTGAATCAGACGTAAACATTTACTAAGTTTGCTTTGCTTTTTTAATTAAAGATATCTACTTAAATTATAAAAAATTAAATTCTAATAAAGCCATCAGAAACAGGTAGTGAAATTTCTGTTTGTCTGTAGTGTAGTTTTGGCTTTAACAGTTTAGATAGTCACCATTTTTGGACTGCCTGATTTGGCAGCTGCCATGTTGGCCTCATGGCTTGCTGCTCCCTTGGGGGCCTCCATCTTGAAACAGCAAAGACCAAACCCTCTCTTTGAATAAAATTACCGAGACCTCCCATCAACCCTCTGCATATGCTAATTAGCCAAAGGGGATAGTCTTTAAAAATAAAATTCTAGCTTAATATAAAGGAGAAATTTGAAAATTTTGAAATCTCTTTCACTGATATTTACAGGGTAAACTAAGATGGATGTTAGAGAATTAAATCTGACATTAAAATAGTAGTCAAGTTTACTGTAATGAGATTTCTTGTGATATGGCTATTCAGATGCACAAGCAAATATTAAGCAGCAGCCTTGTAAGTTGCATGTTGTAAAAAAGAAAGACTAAAATTTTTAAGTGAATCTCTCTGTAGCCTGAAAATATTTTGGAAAAAAAATTAAAAGAAGTTTTATTCAAACATCTGGAGAGCTGTAATTAAAAGTCCATAAATTTGGTTTCACTAACTGTTTTTGCCTCCCTGACAAAGTTTATGATAAGTTACTCAAAGATTAACTTCAGAAGTCATTATTGTCCATAACTAAGGATAAGTGAAGTGAATTAATAAACTTTATTTTATTTTTAATTTTTATTTTTTAATATATTTTGATTTTTTTTACAGAGAGGAATGGAGAGAGATACAGAGTTAGAAACACCGATGAGAGAGAAACATCGATCAACTGCCTCCTGCACACCCCCCACTGGAGATGTGCCTACAAGCTGAGGTATGTGCCCCTGACCAGAATCGAACCTGGGACCTTTCAATCTGTAGGCTGAGACTCTATCCACTGAGCCAAACCGGTTTTGGCACTAAATAAACTTTATTTAAAATTATTTGAATTGGATTAACTATAAGTAAATATGAAAACTTAATTGTACTGGAGAAAAACTGTTCCTGAAGTATTAACTACAATTTTTATTGATAGTTCATCTCATAGTAAAATTTCCAAATACGCTATGAATCCAGAGCAGTCATATTTCTGTGCAAAAATTAAAATTAAAAGTTATCAAGACTGCATTTAAAAATTTCCAAAAACCTCCTAATATTTAAATCAAAAAAGGGGGATAGTAGAGTAATATCCTGTAAGATATAATATTCTGTAAGTAAATTACATCTAAAAATTTTTTCACTTAGAAAATTAATTTTCATTTGTAAATGCTAATAGCAAGATACCCCTGAAAACACACATGTTGCCAAAATAAACCAAAGGAAAATCAGTTGGGCAAAAATGAAAAAGGATCCCAAGTCTAATTTATAGAAAAGATTCCTTTATTAACCTTTGATCGAGAATATGCTTGTATATTTCCAAAAAAGGCCATGTGAATTCCTGCAACAATGGATCCCAGAGAGGAGCTGACCAGATTGCTCCAGCCATGAAGATAAGAGGAGAAACAGTTCAGAGATGGAAGATGCTAAAGACGCCTTGCCATGCTAGCAGTCAGCAGCTGTGCGCTGCAGCAGGTTGCCCAGGACCAAACCAGAGTGGGTTGGGCCTGCATTGCCACCATTTGACCTCCATTCAGAACTGAAATATCATTGCTGACATGTACACATAAGGAACTATTGGATATTGAAATTGGGACTCAAGGAACTGGTGGCCCAGAAAGAAACTTACTACAGACTGATTTATTTGCCTCTCAGCATAAGCACTATTGCTTGTCTCATATGTTTATTTCTAGTCTGCAGATGCAAGATTATTTAAGGGAAAAAAACAACAACATCGGGGGAGATGTTGGAAGCTGCCCATTGCCTTCATTAGCAGAGAGGTGTAGACAAGGAACCCAGAAGGCTGGTTAACCTTGAAGCTCTGAAAAGTCAGAGCCAACCACCCACTGTTTAGTTGAGACAATGGTACCTAAAGCAACTTCCACCTTTTAGTTTTATATAAATCCTTGCTGATTGGCTATTATTGAAATTGCCTGCTAAAGGGCTATGGGTGTATCCCACAATCTGAATAAAAGGGATTGCTAGGTAGGAGCAAAATGGAGTTCTTCCCTTTGTGTTGGGCTACCGCCTGGCCCCCAATATTTCCAAATTAATATTTTCTAGCCTCTTTCATTTGTGTGCAGCCTCCTCCAGAGCTCAAACTCTGAATATGAATCCTGAACCACGTGGGACATGGGGGGAGGAGACACTCGCAACTGGTGCCCAACCCAGGGCATTTGCATGTGAGTATTTCTATACACTAGTAACAAAAAATTGGAAATTTACATTAATGAACAATAACACCTAAAGAAGCATAAAACTTGAAATAGTTATAAATTTAACAAAAGATGAACAAGACCTGTACCTTATAAATGGCAAGATATTTCTGAAAAATGAAAGGCCAAATAAATGAAGAGGTTTACTGTGTGTGGTCTGAATGTGTCTCTTTCAAAGTCATATGTTGAAATCCTAATGCTCGATGTGATGGTATTAGAAGGCGGGGGCAGTTGGGGGGCCCTTCCTCTGTGTGGGAATACAGTGGAAGTATATGACTGGGAAAAAGGCCCTTGCCTGACCATGCTGGCACCCTGATTTTTATTTAACTTCCAGTCTCCAGAACTGAGAAATAAATTAGTGTTGTTTGTAAGCCACTCAGTTGGTGGTATTTTATTATAGCAACCTGAAGAAACTAAGACAGATACCCTATTCAAGAATTGGAAGACTCAGTGTTTACATAGAAATTTCTCCAAAATTGATCTCTGGATCAATGCAATCCCAATCAAAATCCCATCAGGCTTCTTTTTTTTATGTTATATTTTTTTATTGATTTTTACAGAAAGAAGTAGGGAGAGGGAGGGAGAGACAGAAACATCGATGAGAGCCTAAATACCAAATGGCTGCCTCCTGCACACCCCCACCAGTGATCGAGCCCACAACCCAGGCATGTGCCCTGACCAGGGATTGAACCGGCAACCTCTTGGTGCAAGGATCAATACTCACTGAGCCACACCAGCTGGGCCCATAAGGCCTTTTAGAAAGAAACTCATAAGCTGATTTAAAAAATAGCTGGGTGGCTCAGTGGTTGAACATTGATCTATGAACCAGGAAGTCACAATTCAATTCCTGGTCAGGGCACATGCCAAGGTTGTGAGCTCAATTCCTAGTGTGGGGTATGCAGGCAGCAGCTGATCAATGATTCTCTCTCATCATTGATGTTTCTATCTCTTGCCTTTCTGAAATAAATAAAAATATATTTTAAAAAATAAAATAAAATTAAAAAACGTATGGAAAAGTCAGGGACCTAGATATACCCAAAAGGTCATTGTGGCTACTGTAGAAGAGACTAAAGGGACAAGACCAGAAGTAGGAAGGCCAGTTTATTGCTTGAAAACCCAGGCTAGTGACTGTGGCAACAATAGAAATGAAGATGGAGAAAAATGGGGAGTTTTTTATTTTTTTAATTTATTGTCTAAAGATTTACTATGTCTCCTTTTTTCTCGATACACCCCCCTTCCCCTTCCCCTGAAAAATGGGTAGTTTTGAGAGAGATAAAGGAAATACGTAAAGACCCAGAGGTTTTGGAGATGAAGTGTTGAAGTGAGGGAATCAAGAATGACTCCCAGATTTCTGATATGGGAAACTGGGTAACGGGTATTCATTGTGATAGGGGATGCAAGAAAACGAATTTTGAGAGAAGTTTTGACATGATGAGTCAAAAGACCCTTTGACATTCCAGCAGGCAGCTGATTTTATAGAAATTGTTCTGGATTGGATGTGCACATTTAGGAGTTATCAGCAAAGAGAGGGCAACTGAAAACAGAAGTGGATGAAATATCCTAAGCCAGTGGTTGGCAAGCTCATTAGTTAACAGAGCGGCAAACTGTGGCTGGTGAGCCGCGATTTGCCGACCACTGTCCTAAGCGTTGTGTAGAGTAAGAACAGGGGATCTAAGGTCAATCCACGGAAGTACTCTAAGCATGTGGAGGATGAGCTGGATGGGGATAAGAAATACGTACTAGGAAAAACTGGTTTGGAAGTTACTGCTTTAGTTTTGTTGCTGCTATGGTGTCTTAGACCAAGGAGGAAGAAGTAAAAGTAGAGACACTTGGATTGATTCCAGCAACTTCTATTCAGGTATGGGAAGGAGTTTCAATTGGATCAAAATGTCTATGGCTTGCAACTACAAATTCTGTACCAAACATTAAAAAACAATTACCTAAAAGCCCTGGAGAGAAACCAAAAGCAGTATGGGAGGGGCACTAACACTTGAAAGAAGGAAACTGCTTTAGATGTTTCACATTTTTTCATGGTTTCTAGCCTGAGGGGAGGCTACAGTAACTGTCACTTCAAGTGGCTAAAACTCCAGTAGAAAACTCATGGCTTTATTGGTTTGAAGAACCTGAGGACAATTTGTGACAGGTATAGCTGCTGGAAAGGAAGGAAGGAAAATCTGGAAAGAACTGAAACAGAGATGGCATGTTCCAAATTCTGTGTATAAATTTTGCCCAAATCTCCAGTTCACTCCTGAACATTGCATGCACATGGGAGGAGAATAACCAGGATTCAGAGTCTCTGAAACATATTGTTCACAATTCACTCTTACTAGACACACAGGACTTATGAAAATGTGTCCTACTCTCCAGAGAAAAGACAATCAATGGAGACTAACCCTATAATAAACAATCTATTAGAATTAGCAGATAAGAATTTTATAGCAGTTATTATAATTTGTATTGGCATCCTAGAGTTGCCATAACAAAATACCACAGACTGGATGCCTTAAACTACAGAAATTTATTTTCTCATAGTTCTGAAGGCTGGAAATCCATAATCAAAGTGCTAGCAGATTTGGGTGCAGATGGCCAACTTCTCTCTATATTATCACATGGCCTTTCCTCTATGCTAATGCATATTCCTGGAGTCTCTCTTTTTATAAGAAAACTAGTGGCCTGGTGCACACTAGAAATTCATGGAGTGATGGTGGGGGGGGGCATTATTCCCTCAGCCCAGGCTGCAATCTCTCCAATCAGGGACTCTTTAGGGGATGTAGGATCAGCCTAAACCAGCGGTGAGACATCCCTCTTGCAATCTGGGACTGCTGGCTCCCAATGGCTCACCTGCCTGCTTGCCTGATTGCCCCTAATTGCCTCTGCCTGCCTGATCTCCCCTAACTGCCCTCCCCTGCCAGCCTGATTTCTCCCCCAGCTGCCCTCCCCTGCTGGTCTTATTGCCCCTAATGGCCTCTGCCTTGGCTCCCACCACCATGGCTATATCCAGAAGATGGACTTCCAGAAGATGGCAGGTCGATCCAGTCTAATTAGCACATTACCCTTTTAGTAGTATAGATAGATTATATAGGATAGGATTATTTAAATAGGGGGAGGGGAGCCTTTTTCATCAGGAGGAAATGATCTTGGCAGACAAAAATACATAATCCCTATATCTGGACTGATAGCCAGCCATATGCACTATACTGCCAAACTGATCATTAAAAATTGAACAACTTTCTTACACCTTACACTAAACAGCTATTGCCTTTAAAACCCCTCCTTAGCTCCGACTTTGGGTTCTGTCTTCATAGTTCACCCAGATTAGGTTCTGATTGGTTGGTTTCTATGCCAGTCAGTGTCAAAAGCTTTGCCTCCTAGGCAGCCATTGGCTTCTCTCACTTCACCCAGATTTGGTTTTGATTGGTTGGTTTCTATGCCAGTCAGTGTCTCTGGGCCTATCAATGTGCCTGATCAGAGAAGTGGGCTGATCAGCAGCCCCAGAAGAGGCCTGAGAGAAAGAGTGGCGTGGCTGCTGGCCAGGCCCAGAGAGAAAGAGAGAGGCAAGTGCTGATCAAAAACTGCCACAGAGGCTACAGATCAGACCCTGCTTCTCTCTCCAGACCTCTCTTTGGACCTGATATGCAGCCCTCTCAGCAATCAGTGCTGGGTCGCCATGGCACCCAGTCGACTTCTGGTTGGTCAAGTTTCCAGTCATTATGGACCCTGGGTTTTTATATATTAGGATTAGTCATGAGGGATTAGATCCCTACTATTATGATTTCATTTTACCTGTTTAAAGGTCTATATCTAAACACAATCACATTGGAGGTTAGGGCTTTAACATATAAATTTGGGGGGGTTGAGAGGTGTTGCATGATTCAGCCCATAACATAACTGTTCTCAAGGATATAGATATAGATATAGATATAAGAGATAGATATAAGAGATAGAGATAAAGATGTATATATTTATATAGATATAGATACACACAAACACATATTTAGAATAGGATATAGAATATCTCAGGAAAGAGGACAGGAACAGAAACCAATGAGAAGAATTAAATGGAAATTCTAAAAAAGTATGTCTTTAATAAAAAATTCATTGGATGGGCTTAACAGCAGATTAGACATTATAGAAGAAAAGATAAGTGAACTAGAAGACAGAACAATAAAAACCATCCAAACCAAAGCTTAGATAGAAAAAAAAAAAGCATAAAAAGAAAGAATAGCCAAAACTAGTTTGGCTCAGTGGATAGAGCATCGGCCTGCAGACTGAAAGGTCCCAGGCTCGATTCCAGTCAAGGGCATGTATCTCGGTTGTGGTCACATCCCCAATGGGAGGTATGCAGGAGGCAGCTGATCAATGTTTCTCTTTCATCGATGTTTCTAACTCTCTATTCCTCTCCCTTCCTCTCTGTAAAAAATCAATAAAGTATATTTAAAAAAATAAAAAATAAAATAAAAATAAAAAAGAATAGTCTCTGTGGCTTGTGGGATAAGATCCAATAGGGTAACTAACTAAACAGTAACTTGAGTGCTAGAAGGAGAGGAGAGGGAATGGTCAGGAAAAAAATTATTTTAAAAATAAATTTTATTATTTTTTTACAGAGAAGAAGGGAGAGGGATAGAGAAATAGAAACATCGATGAGAGAGAAACATTGATCAGCTGCCTCCTGCACACCCCCTACTAGGGATGTGACTGAAACTGAGGTACATGCCCTTGACCGGAATCAAACCTGGGACCCTTCAGTCTACAGGCTGATGCTCTATTCACTGAGTCAAACCAATCAGGGCCAGAAAAAATTTTTTTGAAGAAATAATGGATGAAATTTCCCCATGTTTGGTGATGTACACTTACAGAAACTCAGAAAACTCCAAGCTGGATAAATACAAACAAAACCACATCCAGGTACTTCATAGTCCAGCTGCTGAAAACCAAAGATAAAGAGACCATCTTGAAAGTAGACAAAAGTAAAGTGACACTACAATCCATTTACTTCTCACCTCATCCTTTATGTTATAGTTGTCATAT
>JAAGEH010002525.1:5186787-5324249 GCA_011751065.1 Lasiurus cinereus
CCTGCACATGCATTTCTGAGCTTAGGGCATCTGCCCAGGTGTTCAATCCAGAGACACAGGAGGGTCCTAAACTCTCCCTGCCCCCTCACCCAACAGTGAATCTATTTTATCTCCAGCCCCATTTCCGCTATCAAGGGTCTCATATTTAATTTGAACTCATAATGTCCTCATCTTATTTCTCATTTGCTCCAATTCATCCTATGCACCACTTTAAGAAAGATCCTTCAAACAAACAGACAAACAAACCAGTTTAAAAGTCCTCCAGCTCTTCTAGTTACCTGCAGGACAACATCTAAAATCTTAATTAAGTACAGAATACAAGGCTCTGTCTACCTGTCTTTAGATGTTTCTGACAACCATCACCCTAAATGCAAGTTGTGTGGCAGTTGTACCAAACTGTTATAGCCCCATTTGCAGTTTTCCCCTAACCACACATCGCTTGCTCTAGTTTCATTTGCTATTCTTCCCATTCCCACCCTCCATTCCTGTCCACTTGCCCAACAAATTTCTGCCCCTACACTCCCTGCCCAAGGTTTAAAAAGGTTTAAGGTGGCATCTGCTTCCATGTGAGGCCAATACTGCAGGGAGAGCCAGGCTGCTAAGCCTCTGTATCCTGCCTTGAGTCTGCTGCCCAAGTTCACTGCAGCCACAACACTGACTGGCCTCATTGTGAAGCCTGACAGCTAGAAAATGCCTGCTGAATGAGTGAGTGTTAAACAGAAGCTATGTTTGAGAAATCCTTATCCATTAGGATTCTTTTAGTTGTAAGCAACTGGAAGCAGAGTTGTTTTAACCAAAGGGAAGTATGGGCTCACATAAACTGTGAAGTCTGAGCAGGGCTGGCTTCAGGGGCCTGCAGCCTGTACTTGGAAGGCTCTGTGCTTGAGGCAATGGTCTGCTGTCACAGCAACTCTTTTTTCTTTTTTCTTTTTTTTTTAATTGATTTTTTTTTTTTTTTTACACAGAGAGGAAGGGAGAGAGAGATAGAAAGTCAGAAACATCGATGAGAGAGAGACACCGACCAGCCACCTCCTGCACGCCCCACAGTGGAGATGTGCCCGCAAGCAAGGTACATGCCCCCAACTGGAATCAAACCCGGGACCTTTCAGTCCGCAGGCCGATGCTCTATCCACTAAGCCAAACCGGTCTCGGCTTTTTTCTTTTTTTTTTTAAATCCTTACCCGAGGATATGTTTTTATTGATTTTTAGAAAGAGAGGAAGGGAGAGAGAAAGAGAAACATTGATGTGCGAAGAGAAACGTCCTTTGGTTGCCTCCTGTACTCACTCCAACTGGGCATTGAACCTGAAATCTAGGTAGGTGTCATTACCAGGAATTGAACCTGCAATCTTCTAGTGTATGGGGCGACGTTCTAACCAACAGAGCCACCCAGCCAGGGCTCACTGGTAATTCTTAATAATGCCTTTGAACTTATGTGCTGTAATTGAAGTCTGGTAGGACAACAGAACCTGACTATGGGTAAGGGAAATATGTATAACACGAATATCTGTTGTTCCTTGATGCTCATTTACATAAAGCATGAAAATGCCCCATGAGCACAGAATTCAGGGGACCCACAATGCATGGAATTTCAGCAAGATTCAAAGTGAGCAGAAGGGAAGTGTTTTACATCTGTGACTGACTAATTGGGTGGCACTGACACCCCCAAGAGACCACACATTCATCTGAACCAGAACTTTTCCACTTCAAATGCAGAAAGAAGGCAATGATGTTCTAAGACACAGAACAATCAAGGAACTGTCCCCTACCTTTCATAATTGGATGTCATATCCTTGCATCTACCAACCAATTACACTGAAAAGGGGGATGTAGAAGAGACGAGACAGACAATGCATCGTGGTTTGTTCTCCATACTTCCTTACGAATTGGTAAACTGGAGGTTGAGAGTGTCCATAGAAAGTGCTCCTATCAGGAAATGAAATAGTGTGGCCGGTGTTGATCAGTGGTTAGAGAGCTGGCCCTTGCAGCAAACAGTTGACGTTGCTCTCTCACATCAAATTCTTTCTCTCTCTCCCTCCTTCCCTCTCTCTCTCCCTTTTACTCTCTCTAAAAAGCAATAGAAAAAATGTTGTTAAGCCTCAGGTGAAGGTTAACCACAACAAAAAGTGAAATAAAACAGCAGAGTTAGTTTTTGAGCAGTATTTCTATTGTTCTAGTAGGAACAAAATATACACGTGCTGTGCTATGTAATACAAATTGTGTAATCTTGGTAAGTCCACATATCACTGAAATGCTCATATCTGCATTTAAAACCAGCCTAGTACCATATAAAAATAAGGGCAAAAATTCATGCTAATAATTTACAATTTTAATTTCTTTCAATTTAGAATGGCATTCAATAGCAAATAAAGAAATACTACAAGAAGTTGAGAGAGAGAAACCCTGAAAGGGAGGAAAAAAGCTTTATATTTTAGTATCTTTAATGGCACTTTGCCCTTGATTTTGGAACAGGGAGTTTGTATTTTTATTTTGCATTGGACTTTGCAAATGATATAGCCTGGCTGGCATCTGTAAGTAGGTTTGGCTTCAGATGCCTTTGGCTTCAGGATTTCAAATCAAAACTTGGCTTCTCTCTGGCCCTCCTTGTGCTGGCTTCAGTCTCAGGTCTCATGCTGTGGCAGGACAGAGGTGCTAGTTCCAATGGTAGTAGCTGAAGGTTCTTCCCCAGAAGTCCCAGCAAAAGCCTCCTTGGTTTTTGATGGGTCTTGTATTTTCCTGAACTCACTATTCCTGTAAGGAAAGTGTGATACCCAGATGGTTTTCATCCTGATTCACTTACTCAGCCTCGCCTGAGCTGAGGATGGAGGAGGGAAGGGTCTGCAAAGAGAAGGGTGACCAGAGATGAGCAAAGGGGTCCAAGTCTGAGAACACAGCTCTACCCACCCCTTTCAGTATCCCCAGTGGCCACACACACCCTCTCTCCTTGTACACCCTTCTTCCTTACAGCTACAAAGATGCATTTATATACATAAAATGTGTTTATTCTCTCCCCCAGAGCAGACAAGTCAAAGTTTTATCCAGTCACACCCTCTCACTCTAAGATTGTAATCTCTGGGTGATTTGCTATCCTTTCTGCTAGGTCTGGGATGCAAGTCCTTATGATCTGGCTGCCAATTGCTAAATGATGAATTCAACCAACCCCATTTCATGAATAGGATATTCTAAAAAGAGGTCGGTAAAACCATCCCAAACAGCTCTCACTCGGAGAGGGGAGTATGGGAAAGAGTGGTCACTCCACCTTAGGTGCATTCCAATGTCCACCCCCCAACCCGGTTCTGCTCTCTGCAAGGACTTCCCAATAGCCCTTGTTCTCTCAGACCCTAGTTATGTGGTCCACTGCGGAAACACCTGAGTTGGCTCTTGGGAGAATCTTCCTACTGGAGGCTGCACATCTTCAACAGGCTGCTTCTTATTGGCCTGGGAGAGAGCATAGAGTATGAGTAATCATCCACTTTTGTCAGCCAGATTTGAAATGTGGGGCCCTGCTGGGCGTTCATCTACTTGTTTCCTGCCATTTCCACAGGCTGGAGTTACTGAAGCCAGAGACCTGTCAAGTCGAGTCTCTGGACGTGAAAGGTAGCCTCGGAATTTCTGTTTCCTAGCAACAAGCTCCCAGGCTTGGTCCCTGCTCCGTGTCCTAGCTTCCCCAGCTGCCATCTTGAGCACATCCACATCCGGTTTTCTGTGGTGGGGAAAGCGGAAACCATAGTCTGACAGGTGGGAGGCACGGCTATCTGCCTGCAGGCTGCGTGCTGGCTTCGTTTTTGTAAATTAAAGAGAGGACTTGCACGGACCAATGCTGAGATGGAACTAAGAACCAAAGAGCGTGAGTCACATAACCCTTTGTGCGGGGTCAGACAACTAGAACGGAAAAAGGACTACACTCAAATTCATGTATTGCATAAGTTTAGAAAACTAGGTTTTTAAAAAACTTATGAGAAACACTCAGTGACCAGAGAAACCATCGTCAGTTGAGGATTAAAGCCTATTGAACATCATCAACTTTGAGGAAAAGTTAAAGGAGTCGCCTGGACACCTACTAATGACTCTCGTGAAGACAAGGCCTACAATGGGTTAAGATGTCAGGGGGTGGGGGAGTGAGCTCTATTCAGCCACCACTGGGACTCCACCAGATCCCCTGGAGCCATCAGCAGGAATCTCATCAGATGACCAAGCAACACATGACAGAGACCAAGCGTGTAGAGGAGTAGAGCTGTGAACAAACACATTTGTAACAAGATTCTCCTGACATGTACTTGATGCCATGTATAATCCTTGCTGGGTAGTAACACATCATCAGCATTCGTGGTAAGCATATGTAAATAGTGATATTGCTGCTGAGTTGACTAAGAGTTTACATGGTCAACCATGGGGAGGGATTGAATCAGGGGAACAGGAATATGTGCTGAGGCCCCTTTAAGTTCCTGTGACTATAACACACTATGACTCAGGCAGGTCCCCTTAGGGGATGTCCATGAACCAGTTGATCCTGGAGCCTGATGCTGACCGTTGAGCCAGTCCCCCTGGGGCTGGGACTGGCACAAAGCAGATGCTGTTTTCCAGGTTGCATTGGATCAGTGTGAGGTAGCCCTTTTCCTCCTGAAGTGGGAGAGTCCTCTGCCCATTGTTAGCCACAGGGATACTACAATGATTCCCCACGTCCTCTCAGGCCTGAAGGATCTAGTCCCCTAACTGTGGGAATGCTCTGGGAATTGCCCTTGACTGAGGATACTTGCCTCATCCAAGGTCATGTCGCTTTCCTGGAGTCTGTGTCCTAGATGATAGCTGTAGGTGTATAAGGCTTAGCTGCCTACCCCAACCCCATTCTGAATGGCATTCCTGACATCCAGCCTAACTTCTCCCTCTTCTCTGTCCTGCTTCCTTACTTTCCCCACAAGAACACCCCTAAGACACTTCCTGCATGCTCATCTCTATCACAGAGAGCCCGGCCTTAGACAATAGCACTTGTATTAGTTTCCTGGGACTGCCATGACAATTTATCACAAAATAGGTAAAAAACAAACATACAAAAAAAACACAACAGAAATTTTGGGTTTAACACAACAAAAATGTACTGTCTTGCAATTCTGAAGGTTAAAGTCTGAAATCAAGGTCTTGCAGGGCCATACTCCCTCCAGAGGCTCTAGGAGATGATTCTTCCTGTCTCTTATAGCTTCTGATGGCTCCTGGCATCCCTTGGCTTGTGGCCACATCATTCCAGCCTCTGCCTCTGTCTTAGGTCTTCACATGGCCATCTCCCCCATTTGTCTCAAATCTCTTTTCTCTTGTAATGACACTTGTCATTGGATTTAGGACCCTCACACATAATCCAGGATGATCTTATCTTGAGATCCTTACTCTAATGACATCTGCAGAGATCCTTATTCCAAATAAGATCACATTTTCATATTCCAGGTAGACATATCTTTTTTTGAGGGGATCCAACTGAACCTGCTTCAGCAGCCCAGGCTTGCATTTCTATAGCAATAGTCACGACAAACAGTGAGCTCTTGGAGGGCAGGGATCTCTGCTGCATTGTCTCTGGGCTTCTAGGGGCTCTTCAAAAGGGAGATGGCATGAATAGCCCCAGCTGCCACTGGCCTGTAGAGCTGGTGCTGAGAGCAACACAGGGCGTGCAGGGGACACACAGAACCCATTACCCATGTCAGCCTCCCCAAAACTGCAGCCACTGAGAAAGCCTGGCACATACTGGGAACTCTACATAGGACTCCATGGGAGTAGGGATGCTTGCCTTTGTGTCCTGGGGTGGGTGGCCATAGAGTAGCTGCAGGGTGCCCAGGTGGGGCTGGGAATCCTTGTGAGATGCCTTGATCATCACTGTACTATATATATTTATGGTTTTTACTCACTTTGAGGAACATGGATCTTTAATGGCTTGCCTAAGGCTAACCCCAGCAAAAACCACAGAGTCCTGTATACTGCAGGATTCTAAATAAGGGATAGAACCATGTTACATCCACATGACTCATGAAACATAGAAGCCCTTAAATGTTGCATATGTGATTGTATGCATTCATATATTCCTATATGGGTGCATGGACTGTTTGTTCCATCTCTGAGGTAAATCATAAAGGCTTAGTGGTAAATAGCAGATGAACAGGAATACTGACCTCTTATTCCTTGAAGTGGCACAGTAAGCCTTGGCCCCCAGAATATAGTTTGGCAGGCTGATTTGTTCAGGAGGTCAGATGGGAGCAGAGCTTTTTGTAGAAAAGCTTCTGGGAGTTACAGGCACTGGGTGTTGACTTCTTTTAGGAAGTGGAGCCAGGTCCAGGGTCCAGAATTTCTACTCCTTTGGCAATGCTCTCCTGCTAACTGGTGAGTTCTTCTTTCCCTTTATGAATTCTCTCTATCTCTCCAGGTATGCCAGCACGGGTCCAGCCATAAACTTTGATGGGTGCTTTTGTCCTCCCTTTGCTACTCAATACTTCTAACCAGTCCACAGGTAAACCATGATATATGATCTCCCATGGTAATAATACTTTATCTACTTACATAGTGAGACACATCTTGGAGTATAGATATAGTTCTAGGGCAAATAGACACTACCGGCCATTGGGATGTTGACAGATCTGATGCAGGTGGGCCCTACTCTTTCCTGACCTGAAGAGGTTCTTGTCCTGCCTCCTGTAAGGGCCTTGACTCCTTCCCCCATCTGCATCCAGATCCCTCAGGAGTCTGACTTGCAGAGGGAAAACTGAAGGCTTTTAGAATCAGAGTTAATATTGATGGGACCACGACATTCCTTGATGAGGCACAGTACTAATAGAGAGCAGGCCATCCCCATAAAAACGTTTCTAGGCCAGCACCAATACAAGTGTATGAAATTGGGCAATGCTGATGAATGGTGACAATGAACTTAGAGAGCTGATGTCCTCTGAGCACTTACTACATGCTGAGGCTGAGCCAATAGCTTTCCACACATTATCTTGTTTAATTCTCTCAATATTCCTGAGAAGTAGATGCTGTTCTTATTATTCCGATTTTACAAATGGATCATGCAAAGCTAGAAGTTAAAGTATTTGTTCCTGTACTGTAGAGAAAAGCAGCTGGCTGTGGAGTCCCCACAGCATCAGTCCCTTCCTAATTGCATAGCTGGAAGTGATCAAACAAGTTCTATCACATACCATCACCATATCCCCTCTGGCTCTTGCAAGCACCTCCTGGTGATGGACTAAGGGCAAGAAAGGAAAGCCTCTAGTCCCACCTTCTCAGCCTACTCCACTGAGAACCCTGAGATCTGCCCAGTGGATTGGCCCCTCCAGGTCTTGAGCCATCCCTAACTCAGGCAGCATACTATACATAATATCTGGACTTGAGTTTGTGTTTGAGCCCAGTGGGTGCCCTGAGTACATAATCCTCTTAGCCCCTGTGGCATTGTCTCAATTTTCCAGTAGGAAAATCCTAGTTTGGGGCCTACATTTGGTCTTAGACTGGATCCATGACTGAACCCTGACATTTTTTTGAAATGCAAGTTGAGCTGATAGGTCTGGAAAATAAGTCACCTGAGGAAGGGAAGAGCCAGGCCCAGCAAGCTGACCCTGTAACAGGTGGCTTTGTCAAATGGCCGTGCACCCAGCACTAATGAGGGGTACCCAGAGAACTGGGGGAAAAAGAGGGGTATGTGTTCTGTAAATACAAACAAATGGGACTAGCCAAGCCTATAAAACAGGGTACGGGCACTGCTCTGGCAGTTAGAGCAGCTGCCATGCTCAGAGAAAGGAGACAAGGCCTGGTGAAGCAGAGGCAGTCAAGTTGTTTGAGCACACTCAGACACAGACTATTCCTCAGAAGCTATGGTGAGGCTTGTGTACTCTACTAGTATAGCAGCAGCCTGGGCTATGACTATCCCTGACAGCATGGCATCAGGCTCTGGAGACCTGGGTTTCTAATCCCACTTCTGCCACTTCCTTGTAGTGTGACCTGATACAAGTTCATTAAAGACTCTAAATCTGGGGCATGGCTGGTGTTGCTCAGTGATTAGAGCATCAACCCACACACTGGAGGGTCATGGGTTTGATTCCTGGTCAAGGGCACGTACCTGGATTGCAGGTTCCATCCTGGCCCAGGTTGGGGCACATGCAGGAGGCAATCAATCGATGTGTTTCTCTCACATCAATGTTTTTTTCTCTCTCTCTTTCCCTATCCTTCCTTCCACTCTTTAGAAATCAATGGGGGAGAAAAGAGGGTGAGGTGTGGAAAATATCCTTGCTCCTTGGATTTAAAAAAAAAAAAAAAGACTCTCAATCTGGCCTGGGAATGATGCTGCCTATTGTAGAGTTTTAAAGTATATCTACAAATTCTTTGAACTCATTTCACAAGATTGAGACTAGTTCCCCTTCCTTGAGTGTGGGCCAAAACAGGAGTGATAGTGTATGACCTTGGAGACCTGGTTCTAAAAGGCATTGTGGCTACCTACTTGCCTGCTCCCTCTCTTGCTCTTGGATCACTCACTCTGGGGGAAGCCAGCTGCCACATTATGAAGAGAAACCCAATGGTGAAGAACTGAGGCCTTCAGCCATCAGCCATGTGAGTGCAGCATCTTGGAAGTGGATCCTCCAGCCCAGTAGAGTTTTTAGGAGACAGCAGCTCTGGCTGACATCTCAACTGCAAATCATGAGAGATCCTAAACAAGAACCATTTAATTAAGTTGCTCCTGAATTCCTGATCAATGGAAATTGTTAGATAATAAATGCTTACTGTTTAAGTGAGCACATTTTTGGGGATAGTTTGTTATATGGCAATAGATAACTGATACACCCATCTCACGGTATTTGTCAGGATTCACTGAGATAACATACATGAAGTGCCAAAAGCCTGATGGACACTCAGTCTCATTAGCTCCTTTCCACTCTGAGGTCTCAGCAGGCCCCTCCTCAGGAGACTAAGGCTTAGAATGTAGATTATGCTCACTCAGAGGCCAGTCCTCCTACCAGGTTCCCCAGTTTCCTCCAATTTTCTCCCAGCATATCTTATGGCCTTGCCCACCAGAGACACTGTATACTGGGGGAGACCTGCTCTCTCTTTTTTATTCTTTATTTTTTATTTTTTATTTTTTTAATTAAATCTTTATTATTCAGATTATTACATTTGTTTCTCTTTTTTCCCCTCCATAGCATCCCTCCACCCAGCTCCCACCCCTCCCTCTGCCCTTAGCTCCCTCCCATTGATCTCATCCATAGGTGTATGATTTTTGTCCAGTCTCTCCCTGTACACCCCTCACCCCTTCCCCACTGAGAATTATCAGTCCACTCCCTTTCTGTGCTCCTGATTCTATTATATTCACCAGTTTATTCTGTTGATCAAATTTTTAATTCACTTAATTTTTAGATTCATTTGTTGATAAATATGTATTTGTTGTTCATAATTTTTTGGCTTTTACCTTTTTCTTCTTCCTCTTCTAAAAGAGTACCTTTCAGCATTTCATATAATTCTGGTTTGGAGTTGATGAACTCCTTTAGCTTTTTCTTCTCTGTGAAGCTCTTTATCTGCCCTTCAATTCTGAATGTTAGCTTTGCTGGATAGATTATTCTTGGTTGTAGGTTCTTGCTATTCATCACGTTGAATATTTCTTGCCACTCCCGTCTGGCCTGCATCGTTTCTGTTGAGAAATCAGCTGACAGTCATATGGGTGCTCCCTTGTAGGTAATAAACTGTTTTTCTCTTGCTGCTTTTAATATTCTCTCTTTATCTTTTGCTCTTGGTATTTTAATTATGATGTGTCTTGGTGTGGTTCTCTTTGGATTCCTTTTATATGGGGTTCTGTGTGCTTCCTGGACTTGTAAGTCTATTTCTTTTACCAGATGTGGGAATTTTTCAGTCATTATTTCTTTAAATAGGTTTTCAGTATCTTGCTCTCTCTCTTCTTCTGGCACCCCCACAATTCTGATGTTGGTACGCTTAAAGCTGTCCCAGAGTCTCCTTACATTATGTTCACATTTTTGGATTCTTTTCTCTTCTTGCTTTTCCAGTTGAATGTTGTCTGCTTCTTTATATTTCAAATTTTTTACTTGATTCTTGCCTTTCTCTAGTCTGCTGTTAGGACTCTGTATAATATTTTTTATTTCAGTCATTGTATGTTTAATTTCTATTTGGTCCTTTTCATCTCCTCTTGGGTCTCACTAAATTTATCCATCTTTTCTAGCATATTCTTGAAAAACCTTATAAGCGTGGTTTTGAACTCTATATCCAGTCGTTTTTTGTCCTCCATTTCTTTTGTTTGTGATCCCTTCCCTTGTCTCGGCATTTTCCCTATGCCGGGGAAACTTCTGTGTTGGATTCAGCCTTATGATAGCAGACGCAAAGCCGCAGAAGCCTCTGTTGAGCTTGGGAGGGGTGGAGCCTCAGGGCTTCAGGGACCGCCTTGCCTTCCAGTTGGCCCCGCCCTCCACGGCCCCTGAGTCTCACGTGACTGGGTAATGGCTGGAGCGGTCCTTGTGCACGCGCCCCGCGGTGCCTCTAACCGCTGCCTTTCCATCTCCCCTGCGCACCAGGACCACACAAGTCTAGGTCCCCAGGGTTTTGCCCGAAACAGGGGCCCAGTGGACTCAGAAGTGGCACAGTTGGGAGGGTCTGTCTCCTGCCCAGTCGCGAAAGCCAGCGGCACAATCAACCGTCTGTCCTCCGCACAGCACCGTGCGCGTGCGAGACCGGACCTGATCTTCTGCGACTCCCCTAAATTTCCGTGCACCTCTCCCTTTTCACAGTCCAAACTCCCCCCGTATGAGTTTCGGCTGGATCTGGGGTTTAGTGTCGTAGGATAAGGGGTTCAATGCCATTGGGAGTCTCCGTTTCTCTCCTGCCAGAGAAAGCCAGCCCGGTACTCCGGCACCCTCTCTCTCAGCGCTTGCGTCTCCGTACCTCAGCTTTTTGCAGCTCCTCTGGGTCTCTGTGAGCCCCTCTCTTTCCTTCTAGTTGTAGAACTTCCACTCAGCCAGCTTTCCTGTGGTTCTGGATGATGGCCGTTCTGTCTTTTAGTTGTAGTTTTGAAATTGTTGTGCGAGGCAGCATTGTAGGTGTTTACCTATGCCGCCATCTTCCTCATCCTCTGCTCTCTCTTTTATACAAAGGATCAAAGAAATTGGTTAACATCCAGTTTAATCAAAGTCATGTGGCAATACTGTACCAGTATACCAAGATCTCTTTCCAGATTTATCTTCTGCACACCAAAAATTGGGGTGCCCCAATTATACATCAATACACACCACTTTTCACTTAAAACCCTCCAGTAACTTCTCTTTACCTTGAATAAGAATCCAAACTCATTACCATGGCTATAAGACCCATGATATGCCCCATCCCCACTGTAAAACCATTTATTGTGCTCCAAGCTCCCATCTTCCTCATGCCCCTCAAACATGCAAAACCTCTGTACTTTGTTTCTTCCACAGAGAACAGTCTCCCTCCAGACCTTCACAAGGCTGCCTTCTTCCCATCATTTTCAGCTTGACTCAGTGTCAACTCCTTGGAGCCCTAGTCCCACCCCAGGTCCTCTCCATCACACATTATCTGATTTTATTCTTTTTATTACCAGCTAAAATAACACACTGGCTTGTTTATTGCCTGAAGCGCATATTGGCATGAACACACCTGAAGAGCAGAGCTTTGCCAAGCTTAGTCCAAGAACTAGAATGGTGCTAGTACCCAAGAGACACTCAGATAAATGTTTTTCAGGTGGCTCTTTGAATAGCAATCAAATTCCTTTTTGCAAGCTTTGGATGCAACTTTCTTCATGAGAAATGCTCTGGCAAATCTTTCTATAAAGGGAATAAATCACTTTCAAATTTTCTAATAGTAGATCATATCTGTATCATAATCATTTTTAAATAAATCTTTATTCAGATTATTACAATTGTTCCTCTTTTTTCCCCCCATAGCTCCCCTCCACCTGGTTCCCACCCCACTCTCTGCCCTTACCTCCCCCCCAGCATTGTCCTCATCCATAAGTATATGATTTTTGTCCAGTCTCTCACTGCATCCCCCTCACCTTTTTTCCCTTGAGAACTATCAGTCCACTTCCTTTCTATGCCCCTAATCCTATTACTTCACCAGTTTATTCTGCTCATCAGACTTTTTATTCACTTAATTTTTAGATTCACTTATTGATAGATATGTATTTGTTGTTCATAATTTTTATCTTTACCTTTTTCTTCTTCCTCTTCTTAAAGAGTACCTTTCAGCATTTCATATAATACTGTTTGGTGGTGATGAAATCCTTTAACTTCTTCTTATCTGTGAAGCTCTTTATCTGACCTTCATTCTGAATGACAGCTTTGCTGAGTAGAGTAATCTTGGTTATAGGTTCTTGCTATCCATCACTTTGAATATTTCTTGCCCTCCAGTCTGGCCTGCATAGTTTCTGTTGAGAAATCAGCTGACAATCGTATGGGTGCTCCCTTGTAGGTAATGAACTGTTTTTCTCTTGCTGCTTTTAATATTCTCTCTTTGGCTTTTGCTCTTGGCATTTTAATTATGATGTGTCTTGGTGTGGTCCTCTTTGGATTACTTTTGTTTGGGGTTCTGTGTGCTTTCTGGACTTGTCTTTTTTTCACCAGGTGGAGGAAGTTTTTAGTCATTATTTCTTCAAATAGGTTTTCAGTATCTTGCTCTCTTTCTTCTTCTGGCACCCCCATAATCCTGATGTTGGTACACTTGAAGTTGTTCCTGAACACTTGCAGAGTCATCTACAAACAAGATAACATCTTTCCTCTGCTTGACTCCCCCTGTTCTCAAAACACAGACACATCTCCACACTAATTCCCAGCTTCTCCAATCCCAGCGCCTGCTGCTCAGTGCATCATTCTCTTCCCAACCTTGGCCTTCTCTCTGTTCCCTCATCTGCAAGGCAGTTCCTGCCATGCCACCTCCTGAAAGAGACCATTCAGGCCTTCCTGGCCAGTCCAGCCTGTCTCCCCCTCCTTCCTGTTCTGTGGGGACACGCACTGCCATGCTTTAGGCTCTGAAGTGTGTGCCTGACTGTTGCCTCCCTCCCTTGCTGCAGGACTCCCTTGAGAGCAGGAATATTGCCTGCTCTATCAACCACTGCATCCCAGAGGAGATGCCCAGGCGCGTCCTGGCACTCAGCAGACCTTCAGAGCGTATTTCTGAGTAAAAGTAAGAATAGGAGGCTCTAAGGGCAGGGTCACTGAGGCATCATTGGAAATGCAATGAAATGATGATGGGGATTGGTGATTTGGGTGAAGAGAGTTCAGGCAGGCCTTGGGCTGTGTCTCCTGATGGGTGGATGTATGCAGAGAGATGTGAAACACGTTGTGTCCAGGTGTGTCCTGTTGGGTGGTGCTAGGGTACACCAGCTGGGAAAGCCGAGGGCTTGGTGCCAAGCTGAGACCCTGACCCCACCTTCTTATCCTCTCTTCACCCAGATATTGAGCAGGTGGGGAAGGACACACTTGGATATGAAAGGAAAGAAAAGGATACAGTGTGGTTGGGGGAAATCATGGCACCTTACTGTCATCCAGCTTAGCTCAGGGGAGGGAAAGAGCTGGGAGAGCTGAGGGAACGAAGGGGTCAGGAAAAAGTACTGTGTCCCAACAGGTGCCCCAGGAAAATGGCTGAGTGACGCTGCTTGGATTTGCTGCTTTCTGGCAGCATGTCCTGTGTCTGAGCCCAGGGCATCCTGTGGAGCCCCACTTCTGTGGAGCCAGGGTGGGAGCAGCAGCGTCAGCATGAGATCACCACCACTGCAGGGGGAGTTTTGGAGCCAGACCAAAAAGTTCAGGACACTCGGGGCCAGTAACATATTACCGGAGGAAACAGGTGGGCCCTGAGCAGTAAATCATGGGCAGGCTCAACCAGAAGGGACTTGCCACAGCAGTGGAACAGGATTCTAAAGGCTCCCTCTGGGCTAGGCAGGCCTTTTGCTTGCTAGATTTGGGAAGGTCCAAGAGTCCCTAGAGAGGGGTGGGTGGCAGGGAGGCCAGGAAAGCATTCCGATTTTAATACTTGGACCAGTAGTGAGCACACACTGGCTGAAGTTAGCTGAAGTCTCCTACCTGGCCGCAGTCTTCCATCAATCCCTGGAAGACATTGCTCCCTGGGGCTCTGGCACTCGGTGGAGTTCCCTGACCCCAAGGCTGATCCAGGTCCCTTGATCCCCACCAAAAGTACTCATCCTCAGAGCCTGACTTTGCTGCCACATGCCTCAGTTCTCACTAGCACAGAAATGAATTTCCCACTAAACTCAGTCCAGAACTACTATTTCTCAACATTCTATTATCAACATATCATTAAATATCTGCTGAATGGATGTGCAAACAAATAAGTGGACTAAAAATGTCCACCTTCTTAGAGTCCCATGACCCTTTTCCTTGGCTATGAATTCAGGTAGGGGATACCACTTGTATGGCCAGGAAAACATGGGTTCTGTGAAGATGCTGGGCTGTTAGATAAGTAAGAGAGCCCACGTGGGCTAGCTTGTGAGAGACACTGATCCTGCAAGAGAATATGAGGGCAAAGTGGCAACTTCCAGGGGCCAGAAGTTTGAAATCTGGGCTTGGCTCAGTGGAAGATTTCCCGTTATGTGCACAGCTGCGTCGATGGGATCTTTTAAGCAGACATCTTCTTCCATTGTCATTGGCTAAGGGATTCTTGCCTCCTCCCAAGATAGAAATCAAGAGAGGAGGCAAAAGAGATTCAAAAGAAGGTTTACTAAAAAACAAAGTGGAGGAAGCCTGGTGCATCAAGGGAGACACACTAATGAAGAATGACTCCCAGAACCCCGCAGGGTCTGGCTTACACAAGGCTGGGTTCTTCACGCAGGTGCAGGATGGATTTCATAGTTTTCTAGGTTCCCACCAGGAATGGATACCCTCCTGCACAGGTGCAGAGTGGAGTTCTTTGCTTTCCAGGAACCCTTTGCTTTCACCGTCAGGAGTCAAGCAGCACCTGGGTACAGCAGAGCTCTCGGCTTTCGAGGGCAGGTGTCAACCAATGCAAGTGTAAAGCAGAGCTCTTTGGAAAGTGCCCAAAGAGAAACTAAACTTATATAGGAGAGGCTCAACCAAAAATTGAAGAGCATTCCCATCCTTATAAGAGATGTTCAGCCTGTCTAACCATGGCTCACCTCTGAGCCTGTCTAACCACACATGGGCAAGATCCATGCCTTTGAAACATTGTTGGCATTGCCAAGGATCAAAACAAACCATCTGTCCATTCTGTTTGACTATTCCGTGCCCCCCAAAATATTTAATCTTTCTTGACTGGCTGGAAAGATGGTAAAACAAATAAAAAGAGTAGGGAAAGGGGATTTAATTAAAGGGCATGGGCTAAATAAAAGTTGTGACATTTCATCTTTTCCTTAGCACCACACCAAGAGTAGGTGAGAAAGAGATGAGAGATCTTCCTTATTCCATTTTTTGGTTGCCTAAATTGGGAAGGTTTCAGCCAGATATTTCCCAGGACAGGAGCTGAAAGTAATTCTGTTGGGAGCACAATGCACATATCTTAGCGTTCTCTCCCCTGTGCAGTTGGCAGTGGGACAATTCTCACCTGCTTGTGATGGGGCCCTTGTCATGCACAACCTTGGGCAGATTCACCAAGTCCACATACTGTCAATCAGCACACAGGAAGTCAACTTGCTGGCTAGAGCCCAGACCTTGGAGAGGACAAGGAGGAAGCTGCTCACAGGACTGGGAAAACCTGTCCTGGTGTGTGAGGTGCAGTGTACACAGGGAGCCCTGATCAAGGAGTTGAGCCTGCAGGAGATGTCACCTGAGGACCTACATGGTGTTTGCTAATCTTGGGCCTACCATATTCCGTGCCGCCATTTGGTGGTCAGCACACATCATAGAGAGTGATCAAACTCCATTCTCCCAAACTCCTGAGGCATTTGCATATTAGCCTTTTATATGTATAGATGGCCTTCCTAGTGGGTATGAAGTGGCATGTGAGCATGGCTTTGATTTGCAGCTCCCTGGTGATGAGCAATGCCACCATATCCTGACCTGCCCCACGAGCAATGCTCCTTTTGTTTTCACTCAGGTTCTGCTTTCAGCCTCCTTGGCTGGGAGATTTTTAAAAATTGTATATAAATTGGGTAAAAAGCCCTTGCCTAATGGAGAAACAGGGGTAGAGATGAAGTGAGTAACTCTGAGCGTTAAAGAATAAACTTGTGAAACCTGCCCCTAACGGAAAAGCTGAAATAGAGGGAAAAGTCTAACAGAGATGGAATTAAGCATTTGCCAGTCTTGTGAACAAAGATTTAGAAATGTCTTTCTCCCTGAAAAGGAGCTCAGCTGGTTCACCTTCAGTTGTGTGGATGAGGGCGATGCAGGGAAGCTCCCTCCACCTGATTCCCCACCTCCCACTCCATGCAATTACCCCCCACCACTGTATTCATCCATAGCTGTAAGATTTTTGTCCAATCTCTTCTCGCACCCCTTATATCCCCTTTCCCCCAAGAATTGTCCATCCATTCCCTTTCTATGCTCCTAATTCTATTATATTCACCAGTTTATTCTGTTCATCAGATTTTCACTTCACTTGATTTTTAGATTCCCTTGTTGATAGGTATGTATTTGTTATCACTTTGTTGTTCATAATTTTTATCTTTACCTTTTTCTTCTTTTTCCTTTTCTTAAATAATACCTTTCAGCATTTCATATAATCCTGGCTTGGTGGTGATAAACCCCTTTAGCTTTTTCTTGTCTGTGAAGCTCTTTATCTGACCTTCAATTCTGACTGTTAGTTTTGCTGGGTAGAGCACTCTTGGTTATAGGTACTTGCTTTTCATCATTTTAAATATTTTCTACCACTCCCTTCTGGCCTGCATAGTTTCTGTTGGGAAATCAGCTGACAATCATATGGGTGCTCCCTTGTAGGTAACTAACTGTTTTTCTTTTGCTGCTTTCAAGATTCTCTCTTTGTCTTTTGCCCTTGGCATTTTAATTATGATGTGTCTTGGTGTGGTCCTCTTTAGATTCCTTTTGTTTGGGGTTCTGTGCACTTCCTGGACTTGTAAGTCCATTTCTTTCACTAGGTAGGGAAAATTTTCAGTCATTATTTCTTCAAATAGGTTTTCAGTATCTTGCTATCTCTCTTCTTCTGGCACCCCCATAATTCTGATGTTGGTATGCCTGAAGTTGATCCAGAGGCTTCTTACACTATCTTCACATTTTTGCACTCTTTTCTTTCTGTTTTTCTGCTAGGGTGTTTTTTGCTTCCTCATATTTCAGATCTTTGGTTTGATTCTTGGGGTCCGCTAGTCTCCTGTTGGATTTCTCTATATTATTCTTTATTTCAGACAGAGTATGCTTAATTTCTGACTGGTCCTTTTCTTTTTTCTTTTTTTTTTTTGTTTGTTTTTTGGCATTCTCATTAAGATCCTTGAAGGTCTCACTAAGTTTCTCAGAGGTCTCACTACATTTCTTGGAGGTTTGTAGAAGATTCTTGAGTAACCTTATAAATGTGGTTTTGAACTCTATGTCCAGTAGTTTGCTTTCCTCCATTTCTTTCATTCGTGATATGTTTCTTTGTCTCCGCATTTTGGCTGCTTCCCTGTGTTGATGGAGTGGCTTTGTGTGCTAGTTGTCCTTTATGGCCCAGTAGCTCCGCCTCCCCAATCACCTGAGGTGGACACTCTTGGTGCATCCCTTTGTGGGCTGGGTACACAGACTTGTTGTAGTTAAGCCTTGATTGCTGTTGGTACACTAGGAGGAACTGACTTCCAGGCCAATTGACTGTGAGGATCATCTGTTTCTAAAATAAAAGAACTGCTGTGCTGGAGAAACCCCTATGGGGCAGGACTTGCTTCAGTGGGACTTTGATACTCGCCAAGTCTGCCTCTTGAGTGTGTCACTTAAGTATGTAAGGAGTTGAAATCTGGTGTCATCTCACACTGACCTCTAGGTACACTGGTTCTTGGATCTCCAAGGAGGTGCAAATCAGCTAGTGTTTGAGGCCACCCAGCAGGAGCTACAGGGGGATCTGCAGATTTCCCCTCTTTGCTTGGAATTTGTAAGTTTTGGAGTTGTCTGACCCAGTTGCAATATGTTAGGTTAAGCTGCTGGAGGGAGGCCATTCATATGCAAAGCCACTGCACACAGCTAGGTGGGTTTGTAAATTGGGAGGAGCGGGGTCTCAGGGAATCACTAGGCTAGGGTATGGCAAACAGCGATGGCTGTCAGTTAACCCTCTCTGCCGTATTCTGTTCCATGTCCCACGTCCCACGCCCCAGCACAGTAAACAATGATTTCTGTGTACACTTCTGGGAGAAGCCATCCTCCCTTTCCAACCCGATGGCCAACAGTCCAGTTTCTCCCTGTATGAGTCTGGGTCCTCAGAATCTCACTGGAAACTGGAGTTCAGAGAGTTGGGAAGTTGTAACTCCCTCCCAATTGAAAAAAACAGTGCACACTAGCCCGATTCATGTGTCTCTGTACCTCTGCCTTTCTGAGCCTCTGCACGTCCTACCAGGTCTCAATGAACTTTTTTCTTTCCTTCTAGTTGTAGAACTTCCACTCTGCCAGCTTTCCCATGGTTCTGGGGGATAGTCATTTTGTCTTTTAGTTGTAGTTTTGGTGTGGTTATGAGAGGCAGCACGTATAGGTGTATACCTTTTGTCACCATCTTGGTTCTCTCAGGCCTCTAGTTCTTAATAAGGATTGTATATGAAGATAATCCAAAAGACTCTACTGATAAATGTTAGAATTAATAAAAGATTTTAGCAACGTTACTGGATATAGAATCAATATACAAAGATCAAGAGTATTAAAGCAGTAAACAGAAAGATAAAATTTTAAAACACATTAAAAATAGCTTTAAAAAAATCAATGCCTAAAGAATAACATTAGAAAAAGATATACAAAGTCCTCTAAATAGAAAACTAAAAAAATTACTGCAAGAAGTTTTTAAAAGGTCCAAATAAATGGAAAGATATAATATATCCATGGATAAGGTGATTTAATAATGTAAGTACACCAATAAAAAACTGATCTACAATCCTAATAAAAATTTCAAAGGTTTTTAAAAAATAGAACTTGAGCCCTAGCTGGGTTGGCTCAGTGGATAGAATGTCAACCTGTGGATTGAAGGGTCCTGAGTTTGATTCCAGTTAAAGGCACATGCCTGGGTTGCAGGCTTGAACCCCATTAAGGGGCATACATGAGGCAGCCGATCAATGATTCCCCCTCATCATTGATATTTCTATATCTCTATTTCTCTCCCTTCATCTCTAAGATCAATAAAAAATATATATTAAAAAAATAGAACTTGACAAACTGATTACAAAAAATTGGAAATGATTCAAAAGTCTATCAACAATATAATGGATAAATAAATTGTGGCATATCTAGAGGATGGAGTGAAAATAAGTTAAGAATGTGCAACAATATGAATGACTCTTAAAAAGAAGCCAGATGCATGCATGTGCACACACCCAGTCACAGAATTTAGAAATGATGTTTTGATAAGAAATTATAGGTAAACATGAGGAAGTGATTAAAAAGTTGGATGGGCCCTACCTGGTTTGGCTCAGTGGATAGAGAGTTGGCCCTGGGATCGAAGGGTCCTGGGTTCGAATTTGTTCAAGGGCAAATATCTAGGATCCAAGTGTGATTGGCAGGCAACCAATGGATGTGTCCTCTCACATGGATGTTTCTCTTTCTCTCTTCCTCCCTTCCACTCTCTAAAAACCAATGAAAAATTATCCCTAGGTGAGGATTAACAACAACAAAAAAGTTGGATAGGGGTGGAGAAGATTTCAATAGGAAAAGGGCACACAGTAGGTTCTGGGGTGCTTGCAGTATTCTATTCTTGACTTCGTTAGTGGTTGTACAGGTATTTGCTTTATAATTAACTATTGTGTAGTACTTTTTTGTTCTGTGACTTTTCTGTATGGATGCCATATTTCACAATGGTTTTTGAAAGACAAAGAATATTTGTTTTCCACACTTAGAATCACAGTGTCTTAAGTCTTCATCAGAGAGACAAAATGAAAGAGAATGTAAAATAAACAGCTGTTTAATGAACTGTAGCGTGACAAAGTCCATAGGGAGGGTAGTGGCTTGGACTGAGTCTAGGAAAAAAGATTGCCCAAGGCTAAAAATTTGCTCTTGTTTATTCAGCACTAACAATGGCAGAGGGACACTGTGACTGGAGGATCACCAGCCAGGAACAGGGATGACGCCTTGTTCCACCTCAGCCTGAAAACAAACAGAATTACCAGCCCCCTGGGCTCTGCCTCTGGGCATGCTAAGAAGCCTTCGCATGACTAATTTGGTTTCTTGAGTATGTAGAGACCAATACAGTATTTATTTTTTGAATAAAAGGCATGAATGGTCAGATTTCAGGAGAGGTATACTTCTGTTATAGATTAATAAAATGATACTCTGATTTAATTGTTTAGTCTCTACAGGTTTGTACAGTATGATGTAATTCCCTAGGGATTATCTGATAAAATTGAGTTCTTGAACCTGTATAGCAGAAGCTCAGACCTGAGTCCCAGCTTTACCCATCAAATATACATCCTAAGAGACTCCGGTGAACTCTTAGCCAGCTTATCTCAACTCATCAATACTTGTGGTTATTCCCAAGGGCATATCTGGGAGGAGGACCTTGGGAATAATCTCTGTGGGGAGGACTTCCCTAACCTTCACATTTTATCTAAGAAGGAAGTTGGGCCCAGTAATAAAGACATTATAAAAAAAGAAAACTACAAACAAATAAATATCCTCAAGAGAATGATAGAAAATAAAATCTAGAAATATATTCAAAGATTCATGACCATGTGGGGTTTATCCCAGGAATATAAGGCTAGTTCAACATTTGAAAAGCAATTGATATAACCCATATCAACAGAATTAAAGAGAAAAATCATATGATCATCTCAATACTGTAGAGTCAGAGAAAGCATTTAATAAAATTCAACATCCATTCATGAGAAAAATTCTCATCAAACTAAGAATAGAAGGGAACTCCCTCAAAAGGATAAACCTACAATGAACATAAAATTTATGGTGAAAGACTGAATCTTTTCTTCCTACAATTTGGATCAGGGTGAGGTTGTTCACTTTAATTACTTCTTGTCAATGTTGCAAATCCTGGCCATTACAATAGGCATGAAAAATAAATAATATAAATTCAAATTGGCAAGAAAGTCACAAAGCTAATACAGAGAAGTCCTTTATATCTTTTACCCAGTTTTCTCAAATGATAACATCTTATACAACATGTAAAAACCAGGAATCTGGCATTAGTATAATGTTAGTAAACTGATTTTTGACCAATGTACCAAGGCAATTCAATAAAGCAATTCATTTGTGCTTTCATCAACTAGATATCAGAATGGAAAGAATAAAGCTGACACAAAAATTAATTTAAAATGGATTATAGGCATAAACATAAAAGCTAAATCTATATAACTTATAGAGAAAATCTTCATGACCTTGGGGTTAATAAAGATTTCTTAGGATACAAGAAAGCACTCACTATAAAAGAATAAAAATGATAAAATAGACTTAAAATTTTAACCTCTTGCCCTTCAAAAGGCACCATTAAAAAAAGGAAAAGGCGCCCGGCCTGCAGATTGAAGGGTCCAGGTGTTCGATTGCAGACAAGGGCACATACCTGAGTTGCAGGCCCAATCCCCAGTAGGGGGCGTGCAGGAGGCAGTCAATTAATGATGTTTCTCATCACTGATGTTTCTCTCTCTCTCTGAAATCAATAAAAAAATATATTAAAAATAAAAACAAAACGCAAGCCATAAACTGGGAGAAAATATCTTTAATACATATATTTAACAGAGGAATAGTGTCCAGAGTGTATAAAATCCTTTGTAACCCAAACACAGTCTGAACAACCCAATTAGAAAATGAACAAAAGTTAATAGGTATGGGGGTTTCTTTTTGAAGTAATGGAAAGTTCTGGAATTAGCAGTGACTATACTAAAAACCATTGAAAAGTACATTTAAAATGGTGAATTTTGTTATGTGAAGTATATCTCAGTTTTAAAAAAGCACTCTAAAAATGGGCAAGAAACTTGAACAGACAATGCACAAAAGAAGAAATATGAATAGCCAATATGCATATGAAAAGATGTTTAAGGTAATTAGTCATTAGGGCTACGGAAATGTAAATTAACACCACAATGAATACCTCTTCACTTCCACTAGGATGATTAAAATTTTTTAAAAAATTATAATCTCAAGTGGTAGATGATGATGTGTAGTAGCGGGAACTCTCCAGCACAATTAGTAGGAATGTAAAATGGTATAATCCCTTGAACAGTTTGTAGTTTCTTATAATATCAAACATATCCGACTCATCGACTCTCCCAGAGCCACTTCCAGTCCCGTAAGCTCCATGTCCTGGAGCCACCAGTGTGAATGCAGAGACGGTGCCATCTTACTGAGGGAGGTGGATGTCTGTGGCGGTCTGAAAACTGCGGCTGAAGCACCCACCGAACAGCTGGGGACCCAGAACACCACTCTCCAATCGGCGCAGACACGCGGCGAATTCAGAGATCCACACGGCACATGGAAAGGTCAGATTTCACCTGGGATAAGTGCCTTGTGTGCTGTACCAGGTCGTGTTGTAGTTTGTGCCTTTGAATCAACGTAGGGGAGAGAACTACATAACCAGACACCTGGAGAAGAAAGACCATGGGAAGAAGAAGAAACAGCCCACATACAACAGATAGGCAGGTATCACCAGAAAAGGAAGTAAACGAAATAGAAGCAGAAATAAGCCTGCCAGAGAAAGAGTTCAGAGAAATGATCATAAGGTGGATGAAAAGAATGGAAGACAAATTTGACAATATGAGTAAGAGCCCAGAGGAAATGAAGAAGACCCAAGAGGAAATGAATAAGAAGCAAGAAGAAATGCAAGAAGAAATAAAAAATGACATAACTGCTTTAAAGAACTCAATAGAAAGCATCAAAAGTAGACTAGAAGAAGCAGAGGACCGCATCAGTGAGCTAGAAGTCACGGTAGGAAAAAATACCCAAGTACAGCAGCTTCTAGAAAAAAAAAATTAAAAAGCAAGAGGAGAGCCTAAGGGAACTTTGGGATAATATGAAAAAAAACAACATCTGCACAATTCGGGTTCCAAAAAGAGTGGAAACTGAACAAGGATTAGAGAACCTGTTTGAAGAAATAATGACAGAAAATTTCCCCAATATAGGAAAAAAAAACCCCACACAAATCCAAGAAGCTCACAGAGTCCCAAGCAAAATGAACCCCACAAAACCAACACCAAGGCACATTATAATTAAATTGGCAAACACCAACGACAAAGTAAGAATCTTAAAAGCAGCCAGAGAGAAACAGAAAGTTACCTACAAAGGAACCCCCATAAGACTAGCTACTGATTTTTCAATAGAAACTCATCAGGCCAGAAGGGCATGGAATGAAATATACAAAGTCATGTAAAGGAAGGGTCTGAATCCAAGAATATTGTACCCTGCAAGGCTTTCAATCAAAATTGAAGGTGAAATCAGAAGCTTCACAGACAAAAAAAAGGACTAAGGGAATATATTACCACCAAACCAGCAATGCAAGAAATGTTAAAGGGTCTGCTGTAATAAAAAGAAATAGGAAGCGAAGAAGGAACTCTGGGCTAAATACTAAAAATGGCGACAGATAAATACCTATCAATAATAACTTTAAATGTAAATGGATTAAGTGCTCCAATCAAGAGACATAGGGTAATCAATTGGATAAGAAAACATGATCCACATATCTGCTGCCTACAAGAAACCCACTTCAGGAAAAGAGATGCACACAGATTGAGGGTGAAGGGATGGAAGATGGTATTTCAGGCAAACGGAAATGAAAAAAAAGCTGGGGCTGCAATACTTATATCTGACAAATTAGATCTCAAAGTGAAGGACATAACAAGAGATAAAGAAGGCCACTTCATAATACTAAAGGGAACAATCCAACAAGAAGAAATAACTCTGGTAAACATATATGCACCCAATATAGGAGCACCTAAATACATAAAAAAAACTTCTGGAGGGTATTAAGGGAGAGATTGACAGCAATCCAATCATAGTAGGAGACTTTAATACCCCACTGTCACCACTGGACAAATCCTCTAAACAAAAAATCAGCAAAGAAACATCAATCCTAAATGACTCACTCGACCAGATGGAATTAATTGACATCTTCAGAACATTTCACCCCAAAGCCACAGAATATACATTCTTCTCTAGTGCACATGGGTCATTTTCAAAGATAGATCATATGTTGGGTCATAAGAAAAGTCTCTTCAAATTCAAGAAGATAGAAATCATATCAAGCATTTTCTCAGACCAAAGTGGCATAAAACTGGAAATCAACTGTAATAAAAACAATAGAAAGAAATCAAACACATGGAGACTAAACAGCATGCTATTAAACAACGACTGGGTAACCAGAGAGATCAAGGAAGAAATAAAAAAATCATGGCAACAAATGACAATGACAACACAACAATACAAAATTTATGGGACACAGTGAAAGCAGTGTTGAGAGGGAAGTTCATAGCCCTACAAGCCTACTGCAAAAAACAGGAAACAATGGTAATAAATCACATAAACCTACAACTCAAAGAGCTAGAACGAGAGCAACAAGAAAAGCCCAGTGTATGCAGAAGGAAGGAAATAGTGAAGATCAGAGCGGAGATAAACAACTTGGAGACCAAAGAAACAATTCAAAAGATCAACAAAACCAAGAGCTGGTTCCTTGAAAGGATAAACAAGATTGATGGACCTCTAGCCAGGCTCACCAAGTAGCAAAGAGAGAAGACCCAAAAAAACAAAATCAGAAATGAAAGAGGAGAAATAACAACAGACTCTGCGGAAATACAAAGGATTGTTAAAAAATACTATGAACAACTCTATTCCAACAAATTGGACAACCTGCAAGAAATGGACATTTTCCTAGAAAAATATAACCTTCCAAAACTCAATGAGGAGGAATCTAAACATCTCAATAGTCCAATAACTATGGAAGAAATTGAAGCAGTCATCAAAAAGCTTCCAGCAAATAAAAGCCCGGGACCAGATGGCTACACAGGAGAGTTTTACTAAACATTGAAGGAAGAATTAAAACCTATCCTCCTCAGACTATTCAAAACATTCAAGAAGAAGGAACACTTCCAAACACCTTCTATGAAGCCAGCATCACCCTAATACCAAAACCAGATAAAGACAACACAATGAAAGAGAATTATAGGCCAATATCTCTCATGAACATAGATGCCAAAATCCTCAACAAAATTCTAGCAAACCGGACCCAGCAGTACATCAGAAAGATCATACACCATGACCAAGTAGGATTCATCCAGGGATGGTACAATATCCACAAATCAATAAATGTGATACATCACATAAACAAATTGAGAGATAAAAATCACATAGTCATATCAATTGATGCAGAAAAAGCATTTGACAAAATCCAACACCCTTTCTTCATAAAAACTCTCAGCAAAGTGGGACTAGAAGGATCATACCTCAACTTCATAAAAGCCATATATGATAAATCCAGAACTACCATCATACTCAATGGGCAAAAACTAAAACCATTTCCCCTAAGAACAGGAACAAGACATGGATGCCCACTCTCACCTCTGCTGTTCAACATAGTACTGGAAGTATTAGCCATTGCAATTAGGCAAGAAAAAGAAATAAAAGGCATCCAAATTGGAAAAGAAGAAGTAAAGCTGTCCTTATTTGCAGATGACATGATACTGTACATAAAATACCCAAAGGACTCCATCCCAAAACTAATTGACTTAATTAATGAATTTGGCAATGTAGCAGGATATAAAATTAATGCTAAGAAGTCTGTGGCATTTCTATACACTAATAGTGAAATTACAGAAAGAGAGACTAAAAAAGCAATCCCCTTTACCATCACGCCAAAAAAATTAAGATACCTAGGAATAAACCTAACTAAAGAGGTAAAAGACCTATATGTAGAAAACTACAGGACACTGAAAAAGGAGATAGAGGAAGATGTTAACAGATGGAAGAGCATACCATGCTCATGGATTGGGAGAATCAACATAATTAAAATGTCCATACTACCCAAAGCAATCTATAGATTCAATGCATTACCCATTAAAATACCAACGACCTATTTCACAGACCTAGAAAGAATTCTTCATAGATTCATCTGGAACAAAAAAAGACCATGAATAGCCACAGCAATTCTGAGAAAGAAGAATAAAGTAGGTGGGATCTCAATACCAGATTTCAAGCTATATTACAAAGCAACTATTCTCAAAACAGCCTGGTACTGGCACAAGAACAGACATATAGGCCAATGGAATAGAATAGAGAACCCAGATATCCACCCAAACCACTATGCTCAACTAATATTTGACAAAGGAAGCATGAACATACAATGGAGCCAAGATAGCCTCTTCAATAAATGGTGTTGTGAAAATTGGACAGATACATGCAAAAAAATGAAACTGGACCACCAACTTACACCAAATACAAAAATAAACTCAAAATGGATACAGGTCTTAAACATTAGAAGGGAAACCATAAAAATACTAGAGGAATCTACAGGCAGCACAATCTCAGACATATGCCAAAAGAACTTCTTCACTGATACTGCTCCAAAGGCAATTGAAGCTAAAGAAAAAATAAACAAATGGGACTACATCAAAATAAAAAGCTTTTGCATAGCAAAAGAAACCATCAACAAAACAATAAGAAAGATGGGAGAACATATTTGCAAATGTTATCACTGATAAAGGTTTAATCTCTAAAATCTACAGCCAACTTATACAACTTAATAAAAGGAAGATAAATGATCCAATAAAAAAATGGGCAATGGACCTAAATAGAACCTTTTTGAAAGACCACAGAAGGAAGGCCAAGAGACACATGAAAACATGTTCAAAGTCACTAATCATCCAAGAGATGCAAATCAAAACGACAATGCGATACCATCTTACACCGGTCAGAGTGGCAATCATCAACAAATCAAGAAAGGACAAGTGTTGGCGAGGATGCGGAGAAAAAGGAACCCTTATGCATTGTTGGTGGGAATGCATACTGGTGCATCCACTGTGGAGAACAGTATGGAGTTTCCTCAAAAAATTAAAAATGGATCTCCCATTTGACCCTGTAATCCCACTCTTAGGAATTTATCCTAAGAAATCATAAACACCAATCAGAAAGGGGATTTATGCACCCCTATTTTCATAGCAGCACAATTTACAATAGCCACAATTTGAAAACAGCCTAGGTGCTCGCCAGCAGATGAGTGGATCAGAAAACAGTGGTACATCTACACAATGGAATTCTATGCTGCCATTAAAAAGAAGGAATTCTTATCATTTGCAGCAACCTGGTTGGAACTGGAGAGCCTTATGCTTAGTGAAATAAGCCAGTCAATGAAGGAGAAGCATCACATGATCTCACTCATTTGTGGATAATAAAGAACATTATAAACTGATGAACAAAAGGATAGATACAGAGGCAGTAAAGCATTAAACAGACTGTGAAATTATAGCAGGAAGATTAAGGTTAGGTGAGGTAGATAAGAGATCAATCAAAGGACTTGTATGCATGCATATAAGCATAACCAATGAACATAGACACTGGGGGGTTGGGGTATGCCGGGAGGGAGGGGGGGTAGTGGGAAATATGTATAAAAAATTAATAAAAAACAAACAAACATATCCATGACCAGCTATTCCACTATTAGGTATTCACCCAAGAGAAATACCTAGTTCTACAAAGAGATTTGTACACAAATGTTCACAGCAGCATTATTCATAATAGCTAAATAGTGGAAACAGCCCAAAAGGCCATTATCTGAATAATGCATAAACAAATTGTAATATAGCCATACAACACAATTCTATCCTATATGATAAAAGGCTAATATGCAAATAGACCGAACGGCAGAACAACTGAACAACCCATCACTATGATGTGCGCTAAACAGCAGGGGGCATGTGCGGAACATAGCAGGCATCGGCAACAGGCAGCAGAGCGTGGAACATAGTGGGCATCGGCCATGGTGGGATGGTGAAGCAGGTGAGCAGGGGCGCCAGACCAAGGTGGGGTGCTGGTCGCTGTCATCAGGCTAAGTGTCTGGTGGTTACTGGAAATTCTTTGCTCCTGCATGCCTGGTCCTGCCTGGCGATTGCACCTGCTGCCAGCGCCAGAGCCACTGCTCACACCTGCTGCTAGTGCCTCACGCTGACCCCAGTCACTCTGTGCCATCAGCGGGTGTGAGAGGCGGCTGCTGGCCCCATTGCCCCTCAGGCTTCTCCACCTCCCCCTGCTCCTGAGGGGCAAATGGGGCTGGCAGCTGCCTCACACACCCACTGCCAGCACTGACCCTGCTCCCTCCCATAGCTGGGGCCAGAGCTGCTGCCAGTGCCTGGCGAGCTCAGCACTCTTAGGCGGTGTGAGCAGGGCTGGTGCCTTCAGTGCGTGAGAGTGGTGGCAGCGGGAATGGAGATGCCTGCAGACAGGAAACTGGGGCTGCAGCAAGAAGGGCCAGGCGGGGGCCAGTGGATGGCCTGAGACCTGCCCCTGTGCCCACTGCAGCCTCACGGATCACAGTTCCTTCCAAGGTGCATGAATTCGTGCACTGGGTCTTCAGCAGTAAAAAGGAAAGAATGGCTGGTACAGGAAAAACATGATTGGATATCAGAGACATTTTGTTGAACAAAAGAAGCCAGACCCAAAATGAATGATTCCAATTATATAAGTTCTAGAACAGGCAATAGAAATCAGATCAGTAGTTGCTTGGAGCAGAGGTAGGGGTTGGGGAATTGACTATATGGAAGATGAGGGAACTTTCTGGATAAATGATGTTCTATATCCTGATTGTAATGGTAGTTCTGTGAGGGCACACATTTGACAAAACTCATACAGACTGTAGAGTTAAAAATCTATACATTTTTATATATATCAGTTATATCTCAGCAAACCTAAACAAATGTAAAAGAGCATGAGATCTGGAAACAAACTACCTGGGGTTGAGTCTTTTGTCTTGGCTCCACTGTTTAAAAGCTGTGTGACCTTGGACAAGCTACCTATCCTTTTTAAAACCCAGTTTCCTCATCTGAAGAACGGGGTTGCCACTCAGATTCGAGAGAGGGAATACACTCTATATCCAGGTGTTGTGTGTGTGTGTCAAGAACGGCTCTGTGCTATGTGCCAAGCACTGGGCTGACCAGTTTGTACAAAAGGGCAACCAACTAGATGGGAAAAAAAGATGTGCATCGTGGGTTCCTCAGCTCCTTCTTTTCACCCTTGAACTCCAGGAGGGGGGAGAATGGGGAGGGAATGTATTTGTTTGCTAAGGCTGCCAAACAAATCACTGCAAGTGGAGTTCCTTAAACAAAAACTTATCATCTCACAGTTCTGGAGGCTGGAAGTTCAAGATGAAGGTTTGGTGTTTCCCAAGGCATCTTCCCTTGGCTGATAGATGGCTCTTCTTGCTGTGTACACACATGGTTTTTCTTCTGTTTGAACCTTACTCTTCTAAGGACCCACGTCAGATTGGATTAGGGCCCACCCTAAGGGCTTCGTTTTAAATCAGTCATCTAAAGACTGTCTCTAAGTGTAGTCACAATCTGAGAACATTTGAATTTGGGGCAGGAGGGGGCGCATAACATGATGAATCTAGATTTGATCTAGTGAGTAGAGAGGTAGCTCAGAACAATCGACAGATCAGATCAATTGTTTTGCTGTTTATAACTGCAGGACCTTGCATGTGACACTTATCTACAAACTTGACCACATTAAAAGGGGATATAGTCTTATCTAAAAGGGTTATTGGGAAGAGCACCTGGATGGACATTATTAACATAAGACTAACTAGATTAGGCCACGTCTGTGCCCTGGAATAACACAACTGTTGAAATGATGGGGTAATTATCTCAAAATAAAAAGCTTAAAAGAATGATAGCAGGCCTGTATATCTTCCTATAAAGAAGCCCTGTAGCCACTGCTGCTCTCTGCCCTTCGCCCTCTAGTCCTGCCTGCCCGTGTTCAGTCCATGCAAAGGCAGGTTACTGCTTCTCTGTCCTCCCTCCTGCCTGCCAGTGTCCAGGGTGATAGGAAAGCACAGGAGGGCACATCAGTCTATGCTTCTCAGGGTAAGTTAGTTCAAAGAGGTGACATTTTGGAGGAAGGTGGTAAATAGATATTATGACGCAAGAAGCAATTGGGAGGGATGCTGGTGCAAACGGGAACTGGGGCTCACTTCAAGGGTAAGACTCTGTTCTCTGTTCTTAACCCGTAGTTGTACTGTACTCTATAGAATCCCCCTGCAAAGTACAAACTACTGATGCCTGCCCCCTCACCACCCCTTTCCCCCCAGTTCAATTGGTCTGGGATGTGGCCCAGATGTTTGTCTTTTAGTTCCCCTGTGATTCTAATCACCTACCAAGGTTGAAGGACTGGAGGAGCATCCAGGTAGTTTCCACGGTATTCTCTAAACTTGGACTCAGACTTGCAGCCCCCCCTCCCCCCTCGTGCTCAGGGCCGTTCTCGCCCGCTGTTACACACCCACCCACAAAACGGGTGCCGGGAGGATTCAGGCAGGACTAGGACCCTGTCCCTGCTCCCCGCGGCGCCGGAAACCCCAGAGGGAGCTTGCCTCAGTGCCAGCAGGACTCCGCCCAAGGGGCGTGAGGGCCAGGCCTGGCTGCGACATCCGGGTGTACCTTCTGCTTTACTTGATCCTGGGACACCTGTGCTCTGACGGCAGGCGGTGGGGCTGAGCCCCGCCGGAAGGGGCCCACTCTGGGCGCGGCCAACGCTAGGTGGCGGCCGAGAGCTGGACCTGCTGAGCTCCCTGCGCCTGGGACTGTGGGGGCGCTGCGGGGACTAGAGGCGCCTGCTGCTCTGGGTAGCAGAGAATCACCTCTTGTGGGGCCGTTTCCTCACCTCTTTCATAGGGCTGTCGGGCGGGTTAGTACAATCACTTTTCAAGACCTAGCACTTGCTTGGCCCCTTGGTCTTCTCTCACTAGGTAGGCCTGTTTTATCAGGTGAGTTGCACTTTTTTATTAGCAAATCTGGAAGATTTTTCAAAGTGTTCTTGCTCTGAGTGTCTCACAGGAGAGTCGATTGGCAAGAAAATCACATTTTTTAAAAACAGAAAATTTATCAAAATAAGGTCAAAGAACATATTTTCTACACTCATGTAATGGGTAAGGAAAGTAAGTCACAATGAGGACCTGGAGTCACTCTAAAATCCCAACGTTAAAAAGATCCAGCTTTGTTCAGTGTTATTTCATGGAGAGTGCTTTAAGTCTCTAAGTATTTTATAATAATATTAGAAGCAGGGACTGGTCACTGGGTTGCTACTAACGTTAGCCCTCCCTGATGCACAGAATGTCACAGAAAACCCAACAGCCAAGCCCATTTGAAGTAAAGTGTCATCCTGCAGTTCTGAATACTTAAAATATTCCCTTGAGAAACTCGAGTTTGCTTTTGCAAAGTAGTCTTTGCCATTGTTACCAACTATTTCTCTACTCCCTCCTCATTTTATTTGAAAGCTTTTGGCAACTAACATTTATTTGCCACTGTCTGGGTCAGACCCTGGAAATATATAACAACAACAACAATAGTAATAGTAATAAAAAACTGTATCCCTAGAAAACTCACCATCTAGTGGGGAGAAAAGACAGTGTGTAAATAACACCAACACTGTGCGCTCAGGGACTTTATGAAAGCCTGTGTATTCAGGGGAGTGATTCATTAAATTTTTAAACTTTGTATTATGAAAATTTCAAACATAAACAAAAGTAAAAGGAATAGTATAATGAATCTGCTCTGCTTGTCACCCAAATTACAAAATTATCAACATTTTGCCAATCTTGTTTAATCTATGCCTCACCATCTTGCTGGTGATTTTTTACAGTGTTATTAAAGTAAAATAAAACTCATACCATAAAATTCACCCACTATAAATATATAAATCAATAATTTTAATGAGTTTACAGTTGTATAATCATCACAATCCAATTTTTTAAATTTAAATTCTTTATTGTTTAAAGTATTACATATGTCTCCTTTTTCCCTGATTGACCTCTCCCCAGCCGCTCCCACTCCCCAGCACATGCCCTCATCCCCTTACTATCTGTATCCATTGATTATGCTTATATAAAAGCCTTTTGGTTGATCTTTTACCACCCCTCTGCCCCCTGCTCCTTCCTCACCTGCCTTCCTTCTGAGGTTTGACAATCTGTTTGATGCTTGTATATCCTATATCTCTGGATCTATTTTTGTTCTTCAGTTTATGTGGTTCATTATATTCCACAAATGAGCGAGGTCATGTGATATTTATCTTTCTCTGACTGGCTTATTTCGCTTAGCATAATGCTGTTGTAAATGGTAAGAGTTCTTTCTTTTTTACTACAGCGTAATATTCCATTGTGTAGATGTACCACAGTTTTTTAATCCATTCATCTGCTGATGGCATTTAGGCTGTTTCCAAATCTTAGCTATTGTAAATTGTGCTGCTATAAACACATATATCCTTTCAGACACAATCCAATTTTTGATCATTTCTATTATCTCTCCAATTTTGCCCATGCCTATTTGAAGTCAATCTTTATTCTCATCCCTAGCCATACACAACCATTGATCTTCTTTCTGTCTTTATTGATTTGCCCTTTATGGATGTTTCATATTAATGGAAATTAATAATATGTATTTTTTGTATCTGCTCACTTTCACTGAGCATTTTTTCAAGGTACATCCATATTGTAACATGTATCAGAACTTCATTCCTTTCTTATTGCTGAATAATATTCCACTGTATGAATATACTACATTTTATTTATCTGTTATTAGTTGATGATACATTTGTGTTATTTCCACTTTTTGGCTATTATGAATAACATGTTTATGGATATTCACTTTCATGTCTCTTTGTAGGTATATTAGAGTGGAATTACTAAATATTTATGGTAACTTTATACTTAAAATTTTAAGAAACTGCCAATTTCCCCTCCAAAGTGGCTGTTTCGTTTTAAATTTCCCTCAGGAAAAAGACTCTGATTTCTCCAGATCCTTGTCAACACTTATTTCTTTTTGATTATAGCCATTCTAATTAGAATGAAGTGACACCTAATTATAGTTTTAATTTACATTTTCCTAATGAATGATAATGTTGAGCAGAGCACCTTTCCATATGCTTATTGGCATTTGTATATCTTGGTTAAAATGTCCATTCAAACCTTTTGCTCATTAAAAAAAAAAACACTTTTAATGCTATTACAGTTTTAGATTTATAGAAAAACTAGAGACTTGGTGCATGAAATTCATGCACTCGAGGGGGTGGGGTGCCCTCAGCCCAACCTGCACCCTCTCGCAGTCAGGGAGCTTTCAGGAGATGTCTGACTGACAGCTTAGGAGAGTGGGCCTAAGCTGTCAGTCAGACATCCTTAATGCTGCCACAGAGGTAGGAGAGGCTCCTCCCAATGCCACTGCACTTAGAAGCAGTGAGCTGGGCTCAGGGCTTCTGGATAAGCCGCAGTCCCCCTATGGGAGCACATTGACCACCAGGGGGTAGCTACTTCATTGAGCATCTGCCCCCTGGTGGTCAGTGTGTGTCATAGTGACTGGTCATTCCTCAGTTTGGTTGATTTGCAAAACTGTCCACATTCCTCACACACAGTTTCCCCTATTATTAACATTGTAGTGTGATACATTTGTCACAATTAACTGAAGTCCACATTTGCTCAGATTTCCTTAGTTTTTACTTATGGCCCTTTTTCTGTTCCAGGATCCCATCTAGGACAGCACATTACACACAGTTGTCATGTCTGTTGAGAGTTTCTCAGATTATTTTTTTTACTTTGACCTTTGATAACCTAATTCGTTTTGAGGAGGATTGCTCAGGTATTTTGTAGAATGTTACTTCATTGGGATTTGTTGGATATTTTTCTTGTGATTGGGCTGGGGTTATTGGTTCTTGAGAGGAACACCTCAGAGGTAAAGTGCCTATATTAGTCTGCCTGGGGCTGCCATAACAAACACCATAGACTGGCAACTTAAACAACAAGTCTATTCTCCCACAATCCGGAGGCTGAAGTCTAAGATCAATGTGCCAGCAGGGTTGGTTTCTCCTAAGGCTTCTCTTCTTGGTTTGTAGATGGCTCTCTTCTCCCTGTGTCTTCACATGGTTTTCCTTCTACCTGCCTGTGTCCTACTCTCCTCTCATATAAGGACAACAGTCATATTGGATTAGGCTCCAACTCAATGAATTCATTTAACCTCATTTACCTCTTTAAAGATCCTATCTCCAAATACAGTCACATTCTAAGGTGATGGGAGTTAAGACTGAACATATCAATTTGGGATGGGGCATCATTCAGCCCATAACGGTGCCCTTCTCATTAGTTCAAGGGTCCATGCTATTAACATAATGATGTTGATGTTGACTTTGATCACCTGGCTGAGGTGTGTTTGTCAGGTTTTTCCATGTAGAGTAGAAATCATGATGTGCCGTCCACACTTAAGGAGTGGGGATTATGTTCCATAAAACCCTTAGAAGAAACATAGGGTAAATCTTCATGAACCTTAGTTTTGGCAATAAAATCTCAGATATGACACTTGAAAAACACAGCAACAAAATAGAAAATAGATAAATTGGAGTTCATGAAAACTCAAAACTTCTGTTATCAGAGGATATTATCAAGGAAGTGAAAACACAGCCTACAGAATGGGAGAAAATATTTGCAAATTATATATCTAATAAGGTTCTAGTATCCAGCATATATAAAGAACACTGACAACTCAACAAAAAAATGGCAAAACTTTAGCTTTTACCAAAAAATGCTGTAATGAAGAAGCCTGTACAGAAATCATTTTGCATGTTTGTGCAGATCTTAGAATAAATTCTCAGGAGGCCATGTACCTTTCTAATTTTGATGGCTCTTGCCAAGTTGCCCTCCGATGAGGGTGTACTAGTTTACATTTCTGCCAGGATTTATTTCCAAACCTACTCTGAAATATGCCAACACTGACAAGACTGCTCATTGCAGTGTTACTCATAATAGCTTCGAACTAGAAACAGCCCGAGATACTCAACAGGAGAACGGATAAATAAGTCATGGTCTTATCATACAATGGAATACTACATAGTAATAAAAAAAAAACAACAAAGTTCTACTACCCACAATGTGGAGGAACCTCACAGGCATGTCAATGAGTGAAAGAAGCCAGGACTCACTGTGGGATTCTCACCAGATGAATCAATTATGAAGTTATAAGGAAGAAGACATCTTCCTAAGGTGACAGAGATAAAAACAGTGGTTAGTCTTGGATGGTGGGGTTACTGGCTACACAGGCACAAGACAGTCCCCTGAGGTGCTCAAAATGTCCTACCCCTTGACCTAGCTTCGTGGTCGGCAAACTGCGGCTCGTGAGCCAAATGTGGCTCTTTGGCCGCTTGAGTGTGGCTTTTCCACAAAATTCCACGGCCTGGGCGAGTTTATTTTGAAGAAGTGGTGTTAGAAAAAGTTTAAGTTTAAAAAATGGGGCTCTCAAAAGAAATTTCAATCGTTGTACTGTGATATTTGGCTCTGTTGACTAATGAGTTTGCGACCACTGATCTAGCTGATAGTTACATAGGTGTTTATATACATAAATACTCATCAAGCTATGTGTAAGTTATGGCTCCATTTTAAAAGAGGCGTTTTTTCTTCCTTTCTTTAAAAGCAAACCCTGATGTGCTAACAGTATAGTCAGGGCAGCAGGCAGTCTCCACATCTACCAAGGGTCACACGGCCGACTCTGAGTCTCTTTTGTCCAGTCCTAAACCAGCTGTGGGCTCTGGTTGTAAGGCGGGGGAGGTCTGTAGCTCCCTCCTCACACTCAAAGGTGCTCCCAGTTGGGTGCTCTCTTATTCTCTGCGCCAGCTGTTGAGCAGCTGCCTGGCTATTTATAGCCTTGGGGCTCTGCATGAAAGGAGCCTCCTTCAGCAGCTCTTTCTCCTGCTATGGTCCCTGCTCCCGAGACCTTCTCACACCACGCCCCCCTCTCCAATTCCCACCCCCTTGGCCCAAGCTTTCATGTTTCTGGAACATTCCAGGTCCCATTGCTGGGCTATGTGTTTCTGTGATGAGCGGCCTGCCCTGCAGAGCTGATTCCTGGGGCTCATCTGTAGGACTCTCGTTGAAGTGACCTTGAGTGAGATAAAAAAGCTAATTTTCCACCAGGTCATGGGCACTCAGCTGCCATGCTGCCTCCCGGTGAAATCACTTCCACTCAGAGGCTCAGGAGGAGGGTTCAGTTCCTTCCTGGGAAGCATGACGGTGGCCCTGGCCTCTCCTCCTTAGGATCTCCTAGGAATTCTTAGCTAAAGAGGCCAGCCAGGCTCTGTCCACCATGCTCCTCCTACCCCTGGCGCAGGCCTCCCAGAGACCGGGCACTCCCCTGCCTGTGCCATCCTGCGGGAGCTTCTTGTTCTGAGTCCAACCCCCTCCAGGACAGTTTAGCAAGGGCTCAACTCTGTCCTTCATCCCCACCTCCTATTCTAATGGGGACAGATGGAAGTACCCCTTTGAGAGCCTTGAATCTTTTCTCTAACTTCCCTTTGGCACCAAGTTATTTCCCTCCCTCCTTTTTTTTAGCATTTCTTTTTTAAAAAGAAAATATATTTTTTAATTGATTTTAGAGAGGAAAGATACGGATGAGAGAGATAGAAACATCAACAATGAGAAAGAAATCATTGATTGGCTGCCTCCTGCACATCCCCCACTGAGGACTGAGCCCACAACCCTGGCATGTGCTCTGAACAGGAATTGAACTGTGATCCCCTGGTTTATAGGTCAAGGCTCAACCACTGAGACACGCTAGCTTGCCCCAAGTTAGTCTTGTTCCACATTTCAGAAAATCAGGACACTCCCACTACCCCGATTCGAAAGGGTGGTTTGCTACCCACCTCACAAGCCGTGGAGGGAAGGAACCAAACTCCCTGCTTTCATGGTTCAGCTAAAACCTCTGAGGGGAAGCCCATACCCTGGGAGCAAGGTACAGAGCTTCAGCTCTGCTGTGATACAGAGGTAAGGTGCTTATTGCAGGAGACAGGATCTGAAAACATGATCTAGAAATGGATCGGAAAGCCAAATCCATTTTAAAAGCAGTAAAGGCTTTGCCTGTTTGCTTTTTTCTTCCTTACTACCCTCTTTCTCCCTCCTTTCCTTCCTCGGTAAAGTGAAGGATCCCTCTGACCATGGAGGAAGGTCAGGTACGCCAGATTGAAATGGATTTCATTGCACTGGTGTAATGCATCAGGTCTACATTCTTTGTGTAACAGACAAGCTGAGCGAGGTGACCATTCTACTAGGTTTGTAGCTGGCTCTCTTCTCCCTGTGTCTTCACATGGTTTTCCCTCAACTTGCTTGTGTCCTGCCCCCATCTCTATGGACTGAGAGGTGAGACTGCCCCATCTCTATGGAACAAGAGGTGGGGCAGTGAGGCTAAACAGTGTTCAGGAGCAGAGAAGTTCACTTTGCTATGATCTATCACCTTCCTTGTGGCCTGTGGGCACCTGACCTATCAGAATCCCCTCCTCCCTCCGAGGCTCTGGAGTGTGGGCTGCCAAGCAGTTATTGGCAGAAAAACCAGAGCAAAATTAGTTTGCATCCTTTGCTTCTGTGGCTGCTTGCCAACGTTTCCTTCAAATATGCACACTTTCATTCTGGAAATTTTTGTCAGGTTTATTGCAAATGAAAGGGAGAGCAGAAAGAAACAAAATGACATTTGCTGGGCTGGAAGGACTGTTTCTAAATCTATTCTTACGAATACACCAATGTTTGTGTGCTTTTCTGGGGAGATTTAGAATCCAAGTTAGAGACAGCCTTAGTTTACCACTAGTTTTGGGTCTAGATCAGCGATTTTCAACCAGTGTGCCGTGGTTGACCTCCTTTCCTTTAGGTTGTAAACAACAACAACAACAACAACAACAACAACAAACAGCCAACACAACAATAGCCATCTGGTATGAATGAATCAAAATTATACCTATTCTTTTTGTCATAACAGCAAAAAATATATAGTTTTTGGTGTGCTGCAGAATTTTAGTGATTAGTTTATGTGTGCCGTGACATGAAAAAGGTTGAGAACTGCTGGTCTGGATGCATGCACGTTTCCATGTGTGCATAGTAAATAGGCATATGGCCAGTGTATGGCAAGGGCCATTGTAAGCCACCGCTGAAACATATGCAAGACAGATGGGCACTAAATCCACAAGATAATGGAGAATTGTAATGAATTTCATGGGCATCAGATTTTTATGTTCCTGTAAACTTAGGAAAGCCATGAAATTAAACGACCGCCTCACAACAGTACCAGAGTGACTAATTAAATTGGGGTGGGGGGGAAGCGGAAAGCCCTCTAGAAAAACCAATTGGTAAATCAAAACTAAAAACGAATATCCTTTTAGAAATGGAGAATGATACCCCCCGGTTTTAACATTTGCTCACAGATTCCTTTGGCTATAAGAGTTTGTTATGCAAGATACTCACTTGTTTACAAAAGGACATGATGTCTCCCATCACACAGGGCAGGTCCCGGGGCCCACCTGGGATGACTATTCAATCTCAGGAGAGCCACTGGGCTGCAATGGGAGCCCTTCCCAGACATGACTGATTTGAAGAGATGCTTTCTTATTTTCACATGAGCTTGATGACTGGAAAAAGGAGAAGGTGGACAATGTTTCCTTCATGGACCAAAGAAATGTGACCATCAGGGCATTTGCTCATCGAATGACCTTCCTCCTCACTTCTGTGCACATCGCTCAATGGCTAGAAGAGCAAGCATGTCTTTTTTTCTAGATAGTTTGGCTGAATTAAAAAAAAAAACAAAATAAAAAATGTTCAATCTCCTCCCAAGAGGAGCAAAGCTTCTCTTCATCTTGTGTTTGCTAACCAGCTTCGTACACCTGTTTACCTAACACCCCAAACTCAGAGTGAAGAACTGTACCCGGAACACTCCCTACAAGAAACCTCACCCCACCTCCAAGAGTGCGCTCTGACGCCGGACGCTAAACTTGTGGGCTCAGTTTCAGCATGTTCTCAAAGTCCAGGAACTGGAAGTCACACTTCTATCTTAAAAGATGGGGAAACCAGGCCAGCGAATAAATACTTACTTAGGATCTGTACTATTGAATTGCCCCAAAATTCTTTGGGGAAAAATGAGTTCCTTTTTTTTCTATATTTTTGCTCAAAGCAGTCCGTGTTAGTTCACTCTGGTCTGTGAGCTCAGCTCAGTGTTGAACCAACTTCAGTGAAATCACAGTGAGAGCTGGCATCAGACCTGGGATATAGCAGTGCATCCACCTATACTCCTGACTGCACAAGCCTCATTTTCCCTTTCTGCTTCAGGACAGGGACCCTCCCGGAGAGGGCACTCTGCTCTTTCTTCATTTTCCTGTCTGCAGGAGGAAAGGGGCCACTGAAACTTCCAATCCCAAGAGTGGCCTTCAAGGCCTTGAAAACGTGCAGCTACACTGTATATTGCTCTGGACACTTCTACTCAAGGGGAGCTGCCCGTGGCCCCATGGAAGTCGGGCTAGATCTAGAGCCCCAGCACCTCCCCACAGCGCCTGCATCTGTGTTAATATGCAGCGATCAGCTTTGACTCACATGGACTGCACAGTGCACACACATGGGGAGGCTCTATGTTAAAAAGAAGTTTCTGAAATCTTGCAGATTAATTTTCGGGTTAATTTATATTGAGTACATTTTTCCCCCTGAAATTGTGCCAAGCCCAGAAAAGATAAATAATAACAACATTTGAGGCAATTACACTATATTTTGAATTTTTTCCGCTCATCTTTTCTCGGTCTGTAGCATAAAATTTTCTCTGATACAGCAAAACATTTTAATATACAATAGATTACAAGTCTGTAGTGATGAATGAAAGATCATGTGCTTTTATCTATATAGAGAGATATATGTATATTTCACAGATACAATTCTTCCTGGGTTTGGTGGTTGACAGACAGATCATAAGCAGTTTATTTATTTTTTTTTATTTACAATAGGCTCCTTTCCTTTAACTGAAAGGAAACTTCAGGCTCCTCTCTCAGCAGTGTTTTTAATCTTCTGAAAAAGAGAAGATAGGAAAGCACAGATGAGTAGAAGTCTGGAGGGGAGGAAAGAAAGAACCACCAGCAGTATCTAGGACATATGTTGATTAAAAAAGAAAACTATGCCCATGCTTTGGAATGGAAGGATTATTAAAATGTTCTGTGCTTTCTATATTTCATGACGAACAGGACTCAATGCCCAGGCAAAGGAAGTCTCAGGCAGGGGGTGTGAAAGAATGCCAGTGCGAGGATAGAACATACAACTGCCACAAGGCAAAAGGCTGCTGCCACAGACACATTGTCTCTTCACAGTGATTCCACATCATCAGCCACGGGAACGTGCTCTGTGACCTGTGAGACAGAGCTGGCTGGGGCGACGTGACCGTGTCAGGTTACACTGCCGCTGGAGCGCCTCACAGAATCCGTTTTGGTATGAGGATGACTGTGTGGATTGAGATGGTGGAAGCTGCTTTTAGTAGTTAGATCAGCTCAGGGACGTTAAATCCTAGAACGCCGTCTGTTACAAATTGTGCAACTGACACAGGATTCCCGAGAGATGTTAAGGCGTTGGGTTTTTCATCCGTGTGTTATTGGTGCTTCCATTTAATGCTGTAGTGTGAGGAGGGTGCACCAGGAGGCCCTGCTGGCACACACCCCCCCCCCCATCTAATGGCTTATGGCGCCTGCAGCTACGGCACTTGATGGGGCATAGAGGTGGCTAAGGGCTGCTTGGGAGCCAAGCACTGCTGCACCAGATGTTGGTGAACTGCACTTCCTTGACACCCACTTTTCCGGGCATTCCCAACTGGTCCTCTGCTCTGTCCCTGCACTCCCCCAAGTCCAAAGACAGCTTGGGACCCCAGAACCATTGGTGAGATTGGCTGGGGTTCCTATGGGTTCCACGCAGGCCCGAGAGTCTGGTTCTCTGCTGTTGGGCCAGCCCAGAAGCTGAGGCAAGAAGATCCTCTTTAAAAGCCTGAATCGGACCCAGAATGCCCGGTTCACCACTCTGGCGGTACCTGCAGCTGAAACCCATGAGCCGTGCAGATGATTTTCCAAAGGGTGGGGGTACCCAGTTCCTGAAGCATCTCAAGCCAGGCCAGTGCATGAAGTACAGATCATGAAAAGTGTTACAAGCGGAACATGAGGTCATTGCTCTTCAAGAAGCCAGAGTGGCAGCAGGAGGGTTGGCACCGTGCTGGGGCGTGGAGACTGCTTTGTCACCCATCCGAGGACCTGCAGAGCCAGGCTCCTCACACTGCCAGCCGGTCTCACACACAGTGGATACTCATGCGGCACTGGCAGAGCTCCCGCTCCCAGTCATCCATGGGGCTGTTGCTATGGGCACAGATTCATGAGATCTTGAGTTTGTGGTGGTGACAGAAGCCACCTGTCAGGAACACAGACAAACTCTTGGAGCTCTGGACACTACTGAATGGCTAGTTCACAAGCTCACACTTGGTTTTCTCTCAAAGCATGCAGGTCCGAGCCTATTGTAATTCTGCCAACAAAATGGACAGTTGAAGAAAGAGATGAGGAAATTTGGAAATAAGATTCTGAAAGGGCTGAAGTGGCCCACTGTATTGGCTACATAAGAAAATGAAGGATTTGAATCACTATCCATGTGATTCATGCAATAAATTCATTCAATAAATTTTGTCCCATTTGAAACATTTTAGGAAAAAGGATGCTTTTACCCTTAATTAACTGCTTCAAATCTATCTCTTTTTTTTAAAATTAAATCTTTATTATTCAGATTATTACATATGTTTCTCTTTTTTCCCCTCCATAGCACCCCTCCCCCCCAACTCCCACTCTTCCCTCTGCCCTTACCTCCCTCCCATTGACCTCATCCATAGGTGTATAATTTTTGTCCAATCTCTCCCTGCACACTCCTCACCCCTTTCCCCCTGAGAATTATCAGTCCACTCCCTTTCTGTGCTCCTGATTCTATTATATTCACCAGTTTATTCTGTTGATCAAATTTTTAATTCACTTAAGTTTTAGATTCACTTGTTGATAGATATGTATTTGTTGTTCATAATTTTTTGGCTTTTACCTTTTTCTTCTTCCTCTTCTAAAAGAGTACCTTTCAGCATTTCATATAATACTGTTTTGGAATTGATGAACTCCTTTAGCTTTTTCTTCTCTGTGAAGCTCTTTATCTGCCCTTCAATTCTGAATGTTAGCTTTGCTGGATAGATTATTCTTGGTTGTAGGTTCTTGCTATTCATCACATTGAATATTTCTTGCCACTCCTGTCTGGCTTGCATCATTTCTGTTGAGAAATTAGCTGACAGTCGTATGGGTGCTCCCTTGTAGGTAATGAACTGTTTTTCTCTTGCTGCTTTTAATATTCTCTCTTTATCTTTTGCTCTTGGTATTTTAATTATGATGTGTCTTGGTGTAGTCCTCTTTGGATTCCTTTTATATGGGGTTCTGTGTGCTTCCTGGACTTGTAAGTCTATTTCTTTTACCAGATGTGGGAATTTTTCAGTCATTATTTCTTTAAATAGGTTTTCAGTATTTTGCTCTCTCTCTTCTTCTGGCACCCCCACAATTCTGATGTTGATACACTTGAAGCTGTCCCAGAGGCTCCTTACATTATGTTGACATTTTTGGATTCTTTTCTCTTCTTGCTTTTCCAGTTGAGTGTTTTCTGCTTCTTTATATTTCAAATTTTTGACTTGATTCTTGCCTTCCGCTAGTCTGCTGTTAGGTCTCTGTATAATATTTTTTTATTTCAGTCAGTGTATGTTTAATTTCTATTTGGTCCTTTATCATCTCTAGTTGGTCCTTTTCCATCTCTAGTTGTATCTTTTGCATCTCTAGTTGGTCCTTTTTCATCTCCTCTTGGGTCTCGCTAACTTTATCCAACTTTTCTAAGATATTCTTGAAAAACCTTATAAGCGTGGTTTTGAACTCTATATCCAGTCATTTGTTTTCCTCCATTTCTTTTGTTTGTGATCCCTTCCCTTGTCTCGGCATTTTCACTATGCTGGGAGAACTGTGTTGGATTCAGCCTTATTGTAGCAGACTTGCAAAACTGCAGAAGCCTCTCGAGCTTGGGATGGGTGGAGTCTCAGGGGTTAAGGGAGCGCCTTGCCTTCCAGCCGGCCCCGCCCTCCACGGCCCCTGAGTCTCACATGACTGGGTAATCGCTGGAGTGGTCCCTTTGTGCCTGCACAGTGCCTCTAGACTGCTGCCTTTCTGGCTCCCCTGTGCTCCAGGACCACACGAGTCTAGGTCCACAGGGTTTCACCTGAAACAGGGGCTTAGTGGAGTCAGAAGTGGCACAGTTGGGAGGGTCCGTCTCCCGCCCACTAGCGAAAGCCAGCGGCACAATCAGCAGTCTGTCCTCTGCACGCAGTGCCGTGCTCGCCACCAGAACTCTGATCTTTTGCGACTCCCCTAAATTTCCGTGCACCTCTTCCTTTTCACAGTCCAAACTCCCCCCGAATGAGTTTTGGCTGGATCTGGGGTTTAGTGTCGTCTGATAAGGGGTTCAATGACTTTGACAGTCTCCGTTTCCCTCCTGCCAGAGAAAACCAGCCAGGTACACTGGCACCCACTCTCTTCACGCGTGCGTCTCCATACCTCAGCTTTTTGCAGCTCCTCTGGGTCTCCGTGAGCCCCTCTCTTTCCCTCTAGTTGTAGAATTTTCACTCAGCCAGCTTTCCTGTGGTTCTGGATAATGTCCTTTCTGTCTTTTAGTTGTAGTTTTGAAATTGTTGTGCGAAGCAGCAGTGTAGGTGTTTACCTATGTCGCCATCTTGGATTCCTGTCTCAAATCTCTTTTTAAAAATAGTTTTACCTTATCTTCTTAAGTTTTATGGTATTAATTTCCTGAAAGTTCATATAAATAATGTTCTTCAGTATTAAAAAGCATACAAACAAGTCTGAACATTCTACCAGTGTCAAGGTAGGTTAGGGTGAGAAGTCTATGGAAGTCCTTGACTGAAAATTTTGCAAAGTACAATTTGTCATGCAATTAACATAAGCAGGGGACAAGGACAATATTCAGCCATATTCTTTGGTGCTAATTAAATACTCTAAATGTAGCCATGATGCCATCAGAAGCTGTTATTCTTGAGGAGGAAGAGATATCATCCTGGCCAACCGAAATTACCAAAGAGAAGTTCCATCAACACACCATGTTCTAAAACTTGGTTCTAAAAAGTAAACTCTTGGTATTCTCAGTCCTCTGTAAATAGTCAACAGTCTTTTTTTTTTTTCTTTTTTAAATCCAAGATCCCCGAATTGATGTGAAAATTACAAATTGTGTTCTATGCTATTTCAAGTTAAAGGCCGAGTGATATTTGTTTTTTTTCCTTTCCCTTTCCTAATATGTTCCTGAAATATTGGAGATGTATAGATATATGGTATTTTAAAAATGACCTAACATTATAATAAAAATTATTGTGTAATAAATAATTAGAAAAAACAATTTTATGTTAAAGGTACATGATCTATTGCTGTTAAACTGGAAGGTAGTACAGGACACCAAAATAATTTGTGTTTTATACTAATCTTTCTGAAGGCACCAACATGTTGCAAACTTCGCCTGTCTTCCTTGATGGTCTTTGTTAGCACATGAACACTTGAATAATTTTAAAACTTCTCCATTCATTAGATAAAATTTAAGTATCTGACACATAATTCAGGTAGCCAGTCTTACAAAAAGAAGAGCAGAGGGAGAGAAGGGAAGATGTATTATACCTTGTTGGTCACTTGCTAACTACTGGATACTTTCACCATTTAAATGTACAATGTCCCATTCTATCACCTGGATTCTTTGTTCTTTCCTGGCTCAGGAAGGGGGAGGCCAAGAAGTTATATCACTTGGATTTGCAGTATGCTCTGTTTTCTGGCCGTGTAAGGGAAATGATGGACAACAAGCTGAACCTGGGCAAGCCACTGAGCAGCTCGGAACCTGAGCTTTCAAATCTGTTGTGCAGAGAAAGCACCCCTGCCTACCCACTTGGATGAGGCATCATGGGGATAAAAAGGGTTCTAGGCCTTTTGAGTTCCTTGGTGGAAATGCATCATATAATGAGAGACTATTTTACATATAGAGGCATATTTACATATGTGAGGAATTACTTTCTTTAAATAAATAGTATGCTAAATCATGTTGCTGAAGTTGTATTTATATTTCTGAAGTTAGAGAATGAGGATGGTATGGCAGTGAAAACTACTTGGGAGTGGGGACACATGTTCTTGGAGAGGAATGGCCACCCATGACACACTGAGACAGAACTGTGTAGGGCTGGGCCATGGTTAGAAGACTTCCAGAGGTCAGTTTTGGAGACCTCAGAAGATGGGGAGAATGAGAGCCAGTCCAAAGAAGGAAGGACATGGTGATCCATTGAGGTTTACCTCAGGCACAGGGTGTCTATGCCCAGGGAAGTCCAAGCAGAATCTACAAGTCTACATCACTCCCCTTTCCCATTCTGCTTCTTTTTCCCAGAATCACATGGACAAGTTTCCAGATGACTCCTCTTCTTTGATACCATTCCTCGCCTTGCCAACCTAGAAGGCAAGACTTTTCTGAGATCAAGAAGGTCAGAGGAAGATGGGGAAAGAGCATTCCTTTTAAAAGACTGCTGGATGCTGGGCTGCCTCGCCTCACGACCAGGCATTGGGCGGAGATGGGATTGGCAGAGACTTCTAACCACCACGCTCCTCAGAGAGCAGAACACCGTTCACTGGTGGTTATTCCTGAAAGGCTGCCACCAGCCAAATTAGCTCAAGTCAGTGCTTTGTTCCATCCAGCTCTGAGCCTCTCGTGTTGGGACTGAATTGCCATCAGGAGAGGATTGTTTTAAAAACAAAATGCATAATCTTATGAAGAGCATGTGGAGTGGCCCCTCTCTCATTGTGGATCCAACATAATATTGGTGTAGTTGTTTTCTCTGAATGTTTCTCAGCTATTGCTCCTTCTTGAAGGCTAAGCAATCTAGAGACCATAAGCACAAAAATAACCCAATGGGTTACAGAAGATACGAAGAAGCAACTATTTAAAAATGTCAATGTGACCCTAGGTATCTGGAATTTCCCTTCAGTTTACTGGTGAAATTCATAGTTGTGGAGCCATCATGAAAAGCACAGTTTCTAATCACAGCTGTTATTCAAATATTCTCAAGTACTGCACCAAATTTAACAACCTAAATCAGTGGTCGACAAACTGCGGCTCGCGAGCCACATGTGGCTCTTTGGCCCCTTGAGTGTGGCTCTTCCATGGCCCGGGTGAGTCTATTTTGAAGAAGTGGCATTGGAAAAAGCTTAAAAAATTTGGCCTTCAGAAGAAATTTCAATTGTTGTACTGTTGATATTTGGCTCTGTTGACTATTGAGTTCGCTGACCATTGACCTAAATAAAGGGAGCTTTGGCATTATTTGGCACATAGTAGGTTGTCAGAAAATACTGGCTGGATGTTACTTAAATGTTGGAAAGAATTTGACCAACTTTATGTTTATATATTAAGCTCTTTGAGTAGCTCTTCAAATATATTTAGGTAACTCAGACATAAAATGTAAAATATAATTTTGATTGGGAATGCATATATAAATAAGCAGCATTAACACTTTTAATCAAGTTCCCAATGGAGAGTCCAGAAATGCCTAGAAACTAGATTTGCAGATAGCAATAATTACAAACCATCATTCCTCTAGTTATTGCAGATTATGGGCATTTTATTTAGTTCCAGGAACTCCTGAAATTGTATGCAACATTAAGAGGGCTTATTTTTGTGTGTTTTCTGGAGAAAGGAGCCACAACTTTCATACAATTATCAAAGGCTTTGTGAGCCAGAAAAAAAGGTTAAGAATAGATGCTACTGATGACAGATTTCAGGAGGCACTCAGATTGTTCAATAGATGATTGCTTAATTCACTTCTTCTGACTTTCAGGCCCAGCAGGAATATGAGAATTCCCCAAGCTTAAATTACTCTAATATACAGTAACTATTCTTTGGAGTCATGTTATTAAAAAACTATTTTTTCCCCAAAGGAACTGTATAAAAATAGACACTTGGGGAGATTTTAAATTTACATGTATATGGTGTGCAAGTGTATACTTTTTCTTAATCACTTCTTCTCATTTATCTCTTTCTCCAGTTAGCTTCCTTTTCCTGGAACTTGGGACTTATGACGGATTCCCACAGCAGGACCATGTGTGAAGAGATTTTAAAACAAGAGAAATCAGCCGAAACCGGTTTGGCTCAGTGGATAGAGAGTCGGCCTGTGGACTGAAAGGTCCCAGGTTCAATTCTGGTTAAGGGCATGTATCTTGGTTGCGGGCATATCCCCAGTATGGAGTGTGCAGGAGGCGGCTGATCGATGTCTCTCTCATCATCGATGTTTCTGACTTTCTATCTCTCTCTCTTCCTCTCTGTAAAAAATCAATAAAATATATTTAAATAAAAAAACAACCACAAAAAAAAGAGAAATCATAAAGGCTAAGTTTTGAGACTTATTGCAAACCTTACAGGCTCTTTCTGGGCTGTTTGAAAAATCCATTATGTTCTCTTTTCGTGGAAGAGACCCATGTCCTCCTAAGACCTTCCAGGCAGCAGAGACCGAGACTCCTTAAGCTCTGAAAGGCTCCGAGGAAAGCCTGCAGCAGTTTTAGGAGGAAAGAGTGTCCTCATCAAGAAGTAGTGTCTTCACTGGCACCAGGTTCCAACAGAGAATCACCTAGAAGCTTGATACCTGCAAGCTGAAGCACAAGGACGGACAGGCCCACATGTTTATCTCCTTTCACTGAGTCTACAAGAGTCTCAATCCCAGCAGATTCTGTTTGGCTCCAGATTTGGAGGTGTTGTGAACCCCTAAGATGTATAAATGGGAAAAGTCTCTGGGATTTCAGATTCTGAAATGGTTTTGTGACTTCCCTGTGGTATGAGCACCCCCGGGAACTCTGCAAGGGACAGACCACTTTCCTTTCTTAGTCAATCCCTTCTCTAAGATAACACAGGATCAAACTATTAGAAGGCCTAATACAAAGGGGTTGTCGTCACAAGCAAAACTAGTCCTACAACTTGCTTTAGTGTTTTTCTTTAAGTTCCATGTTAAAAAAAATACTTCTCAACCAAAGTTAACTGTTGAAAATATGTCCATTAAAAAAAACCTCACAGGATACGTAGGGATTTTTTTAGTTGCCTTGTTTTCAAAGTCATGATGCAAAAGAAAAGCAAATCTTCCTATTTCAAGCCACAAATTACAGGAAACAAGGGGGTGCCTCGATCTCTGAAGTGGTACTGATCTTTTCAAGGAGAATACCAGGCATCAAATATTTAGATTTTAGAATATTTTAATGTCCATTTCTTTAGTGGATGCATTTTGAAATTATTAAAATTAACAATTTACTGAGAATAAAGCAAAGGAAAAGTGGAAAATGCAAACAGTTGGTCCTTGCTAATTTAATTTTGAATTCCAGGCATGATGTGATTTTTTCTGAAACCACCAACCAAAAAAATGTTCACCTCAAAAATTTAGAAACGCAAATGCAGACTGATCTTTGGGAACGGCAGATTATTACAGACCATGTAACGGGAGCGCGGCCCTTGGCTCTCAATGTCAGGTGCAAATGTGCAGGTGTCTCCACAAGCAATGTTAGTGTGAACGGAGATGTGTTCAGGTGTTGCATAACCTGTGTGACTCTTCAAGCTCCTTAAGGGTTTAATTACTGATGCTCTACATTTGTTTGCATTGGATAAAATTATGTGCTTGTTTATACATATATGTATATATATAATTGGATCTGACCTGGGGCCAAGAAGAAAATAGCAATTGCAACTCAAAGCAACTATTTACACACATTCATTTCTGAAGTATTGCTTCCTGCCCTAAGTTCAGAAGAGGTATTGCTACTCTGAAGAATGCATCCATCGTGCCAGGAGTGCTTGAACCTGCTGCTTAGAAACCCATCTGTCTTCAGCAACTATCTGTTCAATGCCAACTCGGGGTATGGGGGGCACACAGCAGTTCCGTTGCAGAGATTCTGTGGCTCCATGATGAGGTATGCTTCAGAGCAGGGAACTGGGATCGACTAGAGAGCACATCTGAACTGGCTAATTAGGAAGGCTCAGGGTGTTTTTAGACAATTTTGAACTCTGGGTGAGCTGTCCATCAAAGGCTCCAGTTTGCACAGTGCTGAACCAGATCACCACGTGGTCTGACTCTCTACCTGTGGTTTGCAGCCTCTCGGATTCCCAGGGCCAGGAATCAAAAACACCTTTGTAGATGGGGAAGGGGAAAAAAGAGTTTGCTAGAAAAGAAGTGCGTGCAGAGATGAACTATGCAGAGCACGTTTGGGGCACAACAACAGACACTGGTAATAAGTAGGCAACACCCAGCCGCCTAGGTGCCACCACAGCTCCTGAGCCTGAAGCGAGCAGGCAAAGGAACAGAGCCACACTCAAACACATGCCTGAATACTGAAGGAAGAAACCCTGGACATCCCACACTCTTACAGACAAGGAGAGCATTAGGTAGTGTTTTTTTTTTTTAAATAAAAATAAAAATAAAAATTCTGCAATATTTTATAAGAATACATTCTTTAGAAGCAAGAGGTATTGTCATAACCATCCTTTCTCCGGCATTGGAAGAACAACGAAGTGACTGTGAAGCCTGAAGGAAAGTCGTGGTTACTGAGAATGCTCAGTTCCCCAGGACGGCGTGGTCCTGGCTATGGCTGAACAGCCGGGTGGCTATCCCCTGGGGAGATGGCTGATCAGAATCAATATGCCGTGATGCTGGAAATGGCAGATTCTGTACAAATTTGGGGAGAAGGGGTGATAACGCAGATATGAGGTTACACACAGATTTACCGGTGAAAAGCACATGCACGGGGCATGTCGGTGAAGACCTTAAACAGAGAAGGAGCTAGTTCTCAAATTACCCCAGGAGCTGTGGGCCAGGGTCACCTTAAAAATAACTAGGACTATGACAACGCAACTCTAGCCTGAGTTCTACGTCAAGTTCAGACTCCATGTGGCAAATGTAATTACAAGGAGGATTGGCAGCAAAGGGCACAGAAGTGTTTCCTCCTCTGTCCGGGATTAACACCCACCCCATGTGCATCCAGATGATTCTGCCCCAACATACAGTGCAAGCCCTCCATCTGGAGAGGGCTGGCCTTCATTCACAGGCCCAGTCCTGCCACAAACAGGCCCAGCACAGGCTGCCAGTGGGAAAGATAGAGAAACTTCTTGATGTGTGAAGGCCAAGACAGTGCCGGCATTGCCTGCCGCCCCTGCAATCTGCCCAGACTCCCTGCTTCACACCCCGCCAGTTCCTGTCCGCCCTGCACCATGCAGGGCGGAAGCAGCAGCACTCGCTGTAAAAAGCGGTGATGGAGAGCTTCTCTGACCCGAGCGTGGGTCCGGCTCGCTTGCAGGGCAGGTGGCCAAAGAGGCTAAAGCACTAGCAGACAACTTCTTACCCTCCGCTGTGTGCCTTCAGCAGAAGAACCAGGCATCCCCTCCCTGAAGACACATTTCCTGACAAATAAATAAATAAATAAATGCAACCCGCAGGCATTTATTTTCATTTCCCTCTCAGACGAGTAAGCCTCAAGGACAAACCTCTTCACTCCGGGCTGGAAGACCCCTCGGCACGAGGGCAGAATGAAAACAGCTTTTAAATTCCTGAGGCCTGGCTTCCCAAGCTTAGTTATGGATTAGCATTTGGAATCCTGGCCTGCGTGTGGAGGTATGGGGAGTGAAGGCCTGCCTGCCCAGCCCACAGGGCTGGGTGCTCTGAAAGGCGCAGGGTGGGAGGGGCGCCAGGCCGTCAGCTGACCGCTGTTCTCAGCCCACACCACCCACCTTGATCTCCCCTCGGTGAGTTACTGGCACTTGAGCTCAGATTCATAAATGCAAGTATGTGTGCGTGTATGTATTTACATAGAAGGGTCAGGTCACTGGAAAACACTATTAAGTATATAGGAAAAAACAAACCTCAAAAACATGGCATTAGCAAAGAAAAGTGTCTCGTGAGAAAAAGCAATAAAAATGATATCTTAACCACAGCTTTTGTCTTAAAAGTCCAACAATACCCAATGCCATGACCTCTACCCCATGGTCTCTGTCCCTCCACTCTGAAGCCACAGCCAGCCCCTGAAGGCACTTGTTCTTCACGCTGCTGAGCAGTTACACCAAGGGGAGAGGGTTCCGGGGGAAAAGGAGAGAAATGGATGAAAACGAACCCTGAATAACTGTGATCTACACAGAAGTTAGGGCTGCAATGACCACCTGACGCCACTCCTAGGGATGGAAACCGTGGTGCTTGGAGCACACCACAGCCAAATACAAATATTATTGTGTTTCGAGGAACAGAGCACCGTGGGCAGCGTTCAGGTGCTACGTCACACACTCTTAGAGACATTGAGCTTGGTGAGTTCATTGGCTTCTTCCATCCCCATATCTTCACAGTCACTTTTTTCTATGGCTTTGCCAAATCGACACCTTTCTTCAGCTTTGACAGGCTCTTTCCAGGGTCTCTTAGAAGACAGGTGAGGGTCCTTGGCTTGTGTGTTATTCTCAGAACCCAGAGATGGCTTGTCCAAGTTCTGTACAGAAGGCACCAGGTTGGCAATCTCGTCTGTGGGAGACCGCCCGATGCTGCCATCCACCTGGACTCGGATGTCTGGGGAGATGGACAGCTGGTGCTGAGGCACGACCCCATTGTCTGTGCACTTTGGGTAAAGGTAGGTCTTCATCTGACCTTTGCCCTTGACATTCACCGTGCCCCTGTAGTCAAAGTCGTAGCCCATCTTGCTGAGGACACGGTAGCTTTCTTCACTCACCTGGATGCGGCACTCCACTCCTGTGGTGTCCATCCTGCTGGCGATGTTGACGGTGTCTCCCCAGATGTCGTACAGCAGCTTGGTCGTGCCAATAACACCTGCTGTCAGAGGTCCATGGTTGAAGCCAACTCGGAGCTTAAAGTTGAACCACAGCATGTTGTTGTTGAAGTCATCCACCACGCGCATCATTTCCTTGGCAAACTCAAACAGAATCTGCAGATGTTCCTGCGGGTGGCTGCCATCCTGGCACTGTGTGGCATTCAGTCCCGATGCGGCCATGTACGTGGCCCCAATGGTCTTAATCTTCTCAATGCTGCTGTAGTCTGGCTTACTCAGGAGTTCGTCAAAGTCCCCGATCAACTCATTGAGGACCCGGTAGCATTCTTTGCCTCCTTCGTAGTTCTCCTCATAGAATTCACTGAAGTTGACAATGCTGGCAAAGATGACTCCCCCGTTGTCGTGGTTCTTCGAGTAGGTCTGGGAAACCTTCAGCTGCTCAGCCACATGGTAGGGAATGATGTTCCTCAGCAGCCAGTCTGCTTGGTCCCTCATGCTCTGGATCTTGGTGCGGTGAAGGTCCGCCTCTACATCCCCGTGGTAGTGAAGGCGGTAGCTGACTTCGAATTCTCGATTCAGGAACCAGACCAACAAGAGCAGGAGAAAGAAGGAGAGAATCACCTCCTGGCCAATCAGGCTGACTGGTCTCCTGCTATCATGCAGCAATGAACTACTGCACAGGTTTCTCTCGGAACTGGAGAGGAAAGAGAAGAGAAAGAGATCTCTTCTTACATGCATCTCTTAAGGAAAAGGTTAATCTCTGTTCTTCCAGGTTCTGAAATAGCCCAGCTAGCCAGCATCCTGCATAAAATGTTCTTGAGCTCAAGCCTCCAACAACTGCAGCTGCAGTTGGCTAGCTAAAGACACGGAGAGATAACGACTGACTTTTGTAACTGATTTCTTTAATAAGTGTTTTGTCATTGCTTTGCTTTTCAGAAGCTCTTTGGTTTTAAAAAAATCTTTTCTTTTTTCCCAACTTTCAAATTTGAAAAATGTCAACCTTGTAGAAATGTTAAGAGACTAGCAAAAACAAACCTTCACAGATCCTTCTCCTGTATCCAACAGTTGTGAACGTTTTGCCACTTTCCTTTTTCTCTCTGTCAACATGTACATGCACTCACACACTTATTGCTGAACACTCTGAAAGTAAGTTGTAGACACTGACACTTCAGTCCTGAATGGTTCACTATGTATCTCCTGCGAATAAGGACATCTCCCTATGTAATCACACCATTATCAGACCCAAGAAATTTAACATTCTTTGATATATTCATTTTTTAGATTTCTAATCCAACTTTCGCTTTGAAAGACTTGTAATTTTACAAAGAAATTTTCTAAGTTCTCTACTCTCTGCCTATATAAATGTTTGGCAAAATACCATCTCCCACTCTTGAGTTAGCTCTGTTTTGCCAATCACTTAAGATAATTTAACATTTTAAAAAAAGTATAAAAGGTATACTTTTAAGAGTTACACATTGTGCCGGTTTAGCTCAGTGGATAGAGCGTTGGCCTGTGGACTGAAGGGTCCCAGGTTCAATTCCGGTCAAGAGCATGTACTTAAGTTGCAGGCACATCCCAGCTGGGGGTGTGCAAGAGGCAGCTGATCAATGTTTCTCTCTCATTGATGTTTCTAGCTCTCTATTGCTCTCCCTTCCTCTCTAAAAAATCAATAAAATACATTGTTTTAAAAAGAGTTACACATTGTCAGAATTTCAAACAATATAAACAATGAAAAATAAGTGTCCTTTCTTTAAGATAACGAACACTGTCATTTTCTTGAGGTTGTACACTATTCTAATGCCTGGATGCACAACAAGCATGTCAAACTCATGGCCCACAGGCTGCATGCAGCTCACAATGAATATTTTGCGGCCCAGGCAATATAAAGGTATGTAAGAAACGTTTTAATAAAAATTTTGTAACTTAATTTTTACAATATCCTGTTATATATAATCTATATATATAAAAGCCTAATATGCAAATTGCCCCTGTGGGAGTTTGACCAGGAAACCAATCGCTTGCTATGATGTGCGCTGATCACCAGGGTGTGGCACAGAAGAAGGCAGGCCCTGGTTGGCAGCCAGTAGCCAGGGAAGGGAGGCCCCAACTGATAGCCGGAAGGAAGGCCCTGGCCAGCAGCCAAAAGCCCTGATTGGCCCTGGTCCCTGCCAGGCCTAGGGACCCTACCCATGCACTAATTTCATGCACCAGGCCTCTAGTCATTAATAATGAACTACAATGTTCACTAATGACTGATTACTATAATCGTGTTGCATTCATTTCCCTTATATGCCTTACATGCAGGCACACCATTTCTCTCCACTAATACTAGCAGCAAATATTTTAGCAAACGGTCATGTCATTAGTCCTGGACTGATTTGTTTGGTGTGCGCAACAGGAAAAAATTCACTTTTGGAAAACAAGAAAAATAGGTTTATTTGTGTGACGCTTATTAATTTGTACAATTATTCAGTGTCTGGTAAGTAAATGTTCAAGGAAAAAATACTAACTTTTATTAAAATGTTCTATTTCAGCCCTTTGTATTCAGCATGTCTCTATCAAAATAAACCTACGTTTCTATGAAAATTGAAGCTTTTGTTTTTTTGTGGCCCACATAAACGTAAACCTTGCTTATTTGACCTGTGTTAGCCTTTGAATTTGCCATGCTTGATGTACAGTAACACCCAAGCCCCCTCCTGCAGGCATTAGGTTGCATCCTTCTTTTATTACCGGGAATAATGTGTCACTGAGCATCAGAATGAGTATGTCTGTGGGATAAACTCCTGGAAGTGGAATTGCTGTCATTTAAAATACTGTGCACTTACAATTCCACTGGAAATCTCCAATTTGGCCTTTTAATTTCTACTCCTGCCAATAACCAAGCCTACTGTCAGGGCTGTTCTCTGGTTCCCCAGTATGAAGGGCAATACCTATACTGAATCTCAAGCACTGAACAAAATAACTATTTTAGATGACTAAAACAGATCTGTCTAGCCCCTCAAACCTCCAGTTGGCTTTAGAGTAGGGAGAGGAGAAGTAAAACTTCTCTCTGTGAGGGAGCCCATCTCATTGGTTTCTTTCTATTTCTCCACAGTGGAGATACACAGAAACAGCCTCTTTATGAAAAGACATCACCAAGGCTTAATGTCATCTTAACAGCACAGCCGGGCATGTGAATCCCCGTGGTAGGAATGGGTGAGGTGTCTAGGTTTCCTCAATTGTTCTACTGGTTTTGTTGCTTTTCTTGCTGTGCTATGACCAAAGGCAGCAGTGTGGCCTACCTCAGGTGAAGGCACACGCCAGTTACCTTTGGATGGAGAAGGGGAACGGTGAAGCGTGGGCCAGGATAGCAGGGAAAGAGGAACAGAATACAATGTTTGCTTTTACCTTTGCTTAAATGTTAAGCCTCAAAAGGAAGAGTCCTAATATACAGATTTACAGTTAGTACCTAAAGGCTGCCCTATGACAGAAGAGATCTGTGACACAAATGGGAGAATTACTTCCCATCTATAACCCCTATTTCCTATTCTATAACAGAAGGAGCCAAGATGATGGCCCTTTTCCTAAATTCAAATAGCAAAGGCCATTTCAAAAGGAAGAATTCTATGTGACTAAATGCAAGGATCAATTTATGACTTAATAGTTGGACATTAGATCATAAATGAAATTTTGAGTAAAATACAGTATAATTCATAATCATGGAGAAGGAATATTAAAAAATAGAGAAAAACAGAAAACAAAGGTCACTCATGGTTCTAACCAGGTAAACCCAGGATTTGTTAACATTTTGGTGTACTTCAGTGCCATTTAAAATCTATGCCTCGGCTGCAGGGGTAGAGGGTCATCAGGATGGGACACAAGGGGGGTTTCTGGAGACCTGGAAATGTTTTTTTCCCTTGGTCTGAGTGGTATTGGTAATTGTGAAAACTCATTGAGTTGTATTCTTATGATCTGGGTAATTTTATTTGTATATATTACACATCAGTAAAAATTAAAAAGTTGCTAAGTGTTTTGCTTTTAAGTATATAGTTGTCATCATATATAGAAACACTTGCATTCTGCCTTTGTTCCATAATTACTTTAATTCTCATTCCAAGATCTAAATGTCCACAGATATTTAATTTTTTAATTACAGAAAGAGCAAAGTATCATTATTCATCACTCATTATTAGATCATAACTATCACATCTTACACTTTTCATATACAATGAATTACCTAGCTGTAGCTACAGAACATACGTAATTTCACATAAGTGAAACCATACACATTTCCCACATTGCTGTATTTTTAACCGTTATAAAATTTGAGTATGTATGTCATAATTAATTTTTTATTGACAGCTGAGGTTGATGATGAATTTTCAATATTACCAATCACTGAGATTGATATTTTTGGGCATGCAGCCTTTACCATATGCTGAGTTATCTCCTCAGCAGATAAACAAAAACAGAATTATTTATGTAAATGCTAGGAACATTTTTATGGATTGTCAAAGTACTTTCTAAAACAACTGTATCATCCTGAGGAGTGATGAAGCATGGCAGATAGAGCATGGCCTTGTCATGAGAGGCCAGGGTTTACACACTGCCAGTAGCTAGCTGTGTGACCAAGGCAGGTTCATAACTTCTCTGATCTGCAGTTTCCTCATCTGGAAAATGGGGACAAGGTCACCTAATGTGTCAAGTTATTAAACAACTTTATATTTTATAAGTGCTTGGTAGCTACACCAGAATTTATGAATGTGCCACACTCTTGCCTGCACTGGGTATTTATGTCTTAATTTTTAAAGATTCAATTTAAAAGCCCAAAAAGAATTCTGTAGTTATTTACATGTGCAATGACTTTAGCAGTAATATATTTACCACCTACATTTCCTCTTGTGAATATTTTGGTGGGTTTTTTTCTTCTGTCTTTTATTTATGCAGGTCTTAATTAGCTCTTTTTAAAAACAGTTTCTTCCCCCTTTCTTCCCCCTCCCAAAAAATAAAAACAACAGTTCCACAAATGTTCTTCTTAGTCTGTTTTGATCCCCTCTAATCAATTTGTCTGTACATCCTTTTTTCTTTTTACATGTGGTTTCCATTATTATTTGTAAGATTGGAAAGTTATTTCTTAGAGGCTTGAAAGCTATTTAACTTTATTTTTCTAGATTTTTATATAGTTTTATGTAATTTTTATTTTAGACTCTTCAATTTATTTAGAATTTAGTTTGCTGTTTATAGTAAAGCAAGGGCTTATAATTTCAAATTTCTAGTCAATTATTTAAAAATATTTGACAGAATAAAATAAGTACTTTTTAAATTGGTGAGATCTCTTAAAGTCTTATATAAAATTAAACCAAATTTAACATATGGTTTATAAAACTTTTTAGCTTAGTGAGAGAGGAAGGGAGACAAAGGGAGGGACGGGGGGAGAGGAACAGCAATTTGTTGTTCCACTTATTTATGCATTCACTGGTTGATTCTTGTATGTGTATTTTCTAGGGATGGAACCCAAAACCCTGGTGATTCGGGATGATGCTCTAAACAACTGACCTACCAGGCCAGGGCTAACATATGTCTTAACTATCATTTCACTTTCCCAATAAAACTTAATTATGATCTGATATTTCAACAAGTAGATATTTTTCTTTATTCTTTTAAGAATGTAGATATTGTCCTTATTTAAGATACAATGGATTTAGAAAGTTTAGGAATAGTTACTCTCATTGATTCAGATTTAAGCACAATGTTAAAAGCTTACCTGAAATTCTGTCCTGCATCATGGTGGGAAATTACTATGGAACTGAAATTAAAATAAAAAAATATTATTATAAAAGGCATTGTATAAAGCAATCTGAGAAGACTTTAAATAAACAATTTTTCTTTTTTATGTGGAGATCAAGTTAGACAGTTAATTTTTTATTATAATTTGATAATGTATGTTGAGTAAGAATAACACAAAGTAAAGGCAATGATATAGGTATAAAACCTTTACATCAGCTAAGGACACTATGCAAATCACCAAACAAAATAAAATAGGAAAACTCTCAAAGGCATATCTATACATAAAAAGCTAATATACTAAGTGTCTACCCAGGGAATGACATCACATAGCAATGCCTGGCTTCCTCTCCCAAGCAACAACTAGTCTCCTTGCAGTTTCTTCAGCCCAGGAACACAACTTGCTTTATAGCCAGGTAGAAACTTTTCACACTTTAACCAAATGTCTGTGAAGTGTTTTCCCATGTTCATCTCATTTGATCCTCACAGAAGTCCTGGAGTAGGTAAATGGGAGACTCAGTGGAATCCCTATTTTCTTTTCATTAGCCGGAAAGTGGAGATTTAGAAAGTTTAGAAACTTGGCCTGACTGAAAAGAAGTAAGAAATGGTGGACCTTGGAGAAACCAAGATGGCAGCATAGGTGAACACCTAAACTGCTGCCTTGCACAACTATTTCAAAACTACAACTAAAAGATAGAACAGACATCATCCAGAACCACAGGAAAGCTGGCTGAGTGGACATTCTACAACTAGAAGGAAGGAGAGGTGCTCACGGAGACCCAGAGGAGCTGCAAAAAGCTGAGGTATGGAGACACACGCATGGAGAGGACGGGCGGTGGAGGGCCTGGCTGGCTTCTTCTAGCAGGAGGTATACAGAAATTCCCAACTGCACTGAACCCCAGTTCTGACTGCACTGAACCCCAGTTCTGGGTGAGACTCATAGAGGAGGAGTCTGGACTGTCAGGAAAAGGGAGTGCACGGAAACTCAGGGGAGCCGTGAAAGGCAGAGATCCAGAGGCATGCTCCCGTGATTGCACCCAGAGAGGACTGACTGCTAATTGTGCCGCTGGCTTTCTCTAGCGGGATGGAGACAGAACCTCCTGACTGCCCTGAACTCCATTTCTGACTTTACTGAACCCCAGTTTCAGATGAGACCCTGGGGACCCATACTTTTATGGGTCCCTGGAGTGCACTGAAACTCAGGGATGCTGCAAAAGGCAAAGGTATGGAGGCGTGCATGCAAGTGCATGCAGAGAGGGCTGTGGTGATTACCAAGGGACACTGAGAGCCAAGGGCTTCATAGGTTAGGGCTGACGGGAAGCCAAGGCTGAATGCTCAGCCCTGAGTCTCCACCCCATTCAAGCCGAGCACAAAGGCTTTTGCAATTTTGCAAGTGTTATCTCATAAGGCTGACTCCAGCACAGAAGTTCTCCCGTGTAGACATAGCTTATTTTCACAGCCAATTGGCCTGGAAGTCAATTCCCCCCAGTGATACCAACAACAATCAAGGCTTAACTACAACAAGGCTGTACACAGAGTCCACAAAGGGGTGCACCAAGAGTGTCCACCTCAGGTAACTGGAGAAGCAAAGCTACTGGGCCATACAGGACACCTAGCACACAAAGCTACTCTACCAACTCAGGGAAGCAGCGAAAATGTAGAGACAAAGGAACAGATCACAAATGAAAGATATGGAGGAAAACAAACGACTGGATATAGAGTTCAAAACCATGGATATAAGGTTTTTCAAGAATTGCCTAGAAAAGATGGATAAATTAAGTGAAACTCAAGATGAGATGAAAAGGGACCAACTAGAAATTAAACATACACTGACTGGAATAAAAAATATTATACAGAGAACTAACAGCAGACTAGAGGAATGCAAGAATTAAATCAAAGATTTGAAATACAAAGAAGCAGAAAACACTCAACTGGAAAAGCAAAGAGAAAAAAGAATCCAAAATATGAAGATAGTGTAAGGAGCCTCTTGGACAACTTCAAGCATACCAACATCAGAATTATGGGGGTGCCAGAAGAGAGAGAGCAAGATACTGAAAACCTATTTGAAGAAATAATGACTGAAAACTTCCCCCACCTGGTGAAAGAAATAGACTTACAAGTCCAGAAAGTGCACAGAACCCCAAACAAAAGGAATCCAAAGAGGACCACACCAAGAAACATAATAATTAAAATGCCAAGAGCAGCCGAAACTGGTTTGGCTCAGTGGATAGAGCATCGGCCTGTGGACTGAAAGGTCCCAGGTTCGATCCTGGTCAAGAGCATATACATTGGTTGCGGGCACATCCCCAGTGGGGAGCGTGCAGGAGGCAGCTGATCAATGTCTCTCTCTCATCGATGTTTCTAACTTTCTATCCTTCTCCCTTCCTCTCTGTGAAAAATCAATAAAATATATTTAAAAATAAATAAATAAATACAAATAAAATGCCAAGAGCAGCCCTGGCTGGTTTGGCTCAGTGGGTAGAGTGTTGGCCTGAGGACTGAAGTGTCTCAGGTTTGATTCTGGCCAAGGGCATATGCCCAGGTTATGGGCTTGATCCCCAATGCAGGAGGAAGCTGTTCAATGATTCTCTCTCATCATTGATGTTTCTATCTCTCTCTCCCTCTCCCTTCCTCTCTGAAATCAATAAAGAAATATATTTTTTAAAAAGAAAAAGCACATGTAGGAGATGAACTTTTAAAAAAATGCGAAGAGCAAAAACAAAGAGAGAATATTAAAAGCAGCAAGAGAAAAACAGTTAATTACTTACAAGAGAGCACCCATATGATTGTCAGCTGATTTCTCAACAGAAACTATGCAGGTCAGAGAGGAGTGGTAAGAAATATTCAACGTGATGAATAGCAAGAACCTACAACCAAGATTACTCTACCCAGCAAAGCTGTTATTCAGAATTGAAGGGCAGATAAAAAGCTTCACAGATAAGAAGAAGCTAAAGGAGTTCATCAGCACCAAACCAGTATTATATGAAATGCTGAAAGGTACTCTTTAAGAAAAAGAAAAAGGTAAAGATAAAAATCAAGAAAAGCAAATATATATCTATCAACAAGTGAATCTAAAAATCAAGTGAATTAAAAATCTGATAAACGGAATAAACTAGTGAATATAATAGAATCAGGGGCATAGAAAGAAAGTGGAGTGACCATTCTCAGGGGAAAAGAGGTGAGGGAGGTTCGAGAAGAGACTGGACAAAAATCTTACACCTAAGAATGAGGACAATTGGGGGAAGGTAAGGGCAGAGGGTGGGGTGGGAACTGGGTGAAGGAGAGCTATGGGGGGGGGGAGGAAAAGAGGAACAATTGTAATAATCTGAACAATAAAGATTTATTAAATTAAAAAAAAGAAGAAATGGTGGACATTGAAAATGACTTCAGGTTTTCTCACTATGTACAATATAGTCAAACACTGCTTCAGTTAAATATTTTACCCTTTGTCCTTCCTGTGTGATCTATAATAATAATCTGCTTCGTGTTGATATTTACTGCTGTGTTGCTGACAATTACCTGAAAGTGAAGTTTGGGTGCTTCACTGGGCTGGAAAACATTTAGCTAAATCAGAAAGCTGGTCTAATTAAGCGAGTTTATTCTATTTCTATAAAAGGCTAAGTGGACTCACGCACGCATGCACCATACATATAAAGCTCTTGCTGGCATCAATCGCGTGCATGTGTTTCCATCTGTCACTGTTGATTGTGCATTTGGTAGACACTTCTATTATAGAGAAAGGGCGAATAGTGAAATTAAAATATTTCTTCTAATTAATTTCCTTTCAATGTGCACAAATTTGTGCACCGGGCCATTAGTATTTTATAATTAGGATTTAATCATGGTGTCTATAGAATAGAAACTTCAGTCACGTTCAAAAAGCAATGTCTACTGACAAAAGGTCAATTTTGAACGGAACTGCTAGAGGTGTTGGTAGATTACATCTTAGGGAGAAGCCAGACTTTGCTATTGCACTGAAACCCTTTATACTTAAAGAACTCTCTTTTGGTTAGGCAAGGTACACACATGCAGCTCTTAATCTCTCCACATTCTTAGCAATATATTTTGGAGTTGTGTTATACTCAGAACCCACCCAGTCCTTAAATCAACAGCAAACTTCTCCATTCAGGGGGCCTGGCTCATTGCAAGGGAGGACATGTCACATCTGGGAGCAGCTCTCCTGGGCAGCAAGGGCCAGGGAGGGCTCAAGAGTGGCTTTTATAATTATGAGAGGTGTTAAATGACTTTACAGAAAAGGAAAGAAAAGCAAGAGCTACATCACATGTGAATTATAAGACTTCATATCCTCGTCTCACACTGTCCAGACATGACATCACTGTATCCACGTGTCTGTGTCCCCGAAACGCTGGCCACAGTTCTCAGAGTCCCCTCCCCTTTCTAGGAGATGAGTTTACATTTTTGTTTACCACCCCATATATTTCCTGTCCTGAAAAAACTTAGTAGTGAAGATGGCTAACTGGGCTCTGAGGATCTTATGTGTGTGGAGAAGTACTGGGTCAAGGGGAGGTTCAACTGCCAGCCATACCCAAGATCTTGTTATTTTAATTCTGGGCAAAGAGGTGATGAGGGTTCCCCATTACAATGGTTCTCTGGGTCCAAGTGGAAAAGCCGTACGTACACCAATGACTAAATGACTGTAAATAACTGATGAGGAGGTTTGTGATGGATCTAAAAGGATAAAAGGCAGTTTGCTGAATTTCAGGCTCTTGAGAAAGAGTTTTGTAATGACCATAATGCCAGATGGCTGCAACTTCAGAAAAGAAAATGTAGGCTTTGCTCTGCTTAAAGTAATTTAACTACTCATTACAGTTTCCTTTCAAACACTAAATGACAGTTCTACTGTATATTCCCCTGTTAATCTTAATTTGCACAGAATTTGAATATCTTTCATGTTGTTATTAAAGTAAATTGAAGAAGGATACTTACTCTGTCCATTACTAATCACTGCTTTAGTTATACCCAAAGATACACTATGGCAATTTCATTAGATATCATTAGAATAACCTACCTTTTTTTTTCCTGCTAATCCTCACCTGAGGATATTTTTTCCATGGACTTTTAGAGAAAGTGAGAAGAGACAGAGAAAGAAACATTGATGTGAGAGAGACACATCAATTGGTTGCCTCCTATGTGCACTCTGACCCAGGCGGGGATTGAGCCTGCAACCGAGGTACATACCCTTGACTGGAATTGAACATGTGACCCTTCTGTCCATGGACCAATGCTCTAACCACTGAGAAAACCAGCTAGGGCTTGATAACCTACTTTTTTTTAAAAAAATATATTTTATTGATTTTTTTACAGAGAGGAAGGGAGAGGGATAAAGAGTTAGAAACATCGATGAGAGAGAGACATCGATCAGCTGCCTCCTGCACGCCCCCTACTGGGGATGTGCCCGCAACCAGGATACATGCCCTTGACCGGAATTGAACCTGCGACCTTTCAGTCCGCAGGCCGACGCTCTATCCACTGAGCCGATAACCTACTTTTGAATTTACTAAAGCAATGGTTCTCAGCAATAATACCATTTCTAGGGGGAATTTTGGAAATGTTGGGGGTCCTTCTGGTTATCATAATAATCTGGGGAGCCATGAATATTAGATGTCCTACTAAGTACAATAAATAAATGTTTCATGTAACTCTGAAATATCCTGCTAGCCTAAACCCAGTGTAATTGTAAATAAGTGGTTCTTCAATACATGCTAAGAGTAAACTGTTTTTATAAGTAGTTACAGAAAAAGTCCAAAATTCAGACATATGTTACCAAAAAGGAAGCTTATTGGGTTCAAGACCTTATCATGTAATTTTTAAATAAATTCCTCACTTGTGTGCATCCTGCTATCCAAAGTATCATTGTATTTTCAACTACATCTTAATTTGAAAATGATTAAAAACCACAAAACCAGTTGCAAATATGCAACAGGAAATTTTAAACTCATTGTAACAAACTAAGAACCAAACATTATTCAATTATTAGAACATGTGAGAAAAGAATTTCATTATACAACATTTTAAATACAGCACATTCATATATTGCCATCCAATGATTTTTTTGTTGTTGTTAATCCTCACCCAAGGATATTTTTTCCATTGATATTTAGAGAGAATGAGAAGGAGGGCGTGGGGGGAGGGAGAGAGAGGAACATCAATGTGGGAGAAACACATCCATTGTTAAGTCTCCCCCATATCCCCTTGGAACGAGGCTCTCACCACTGTGATACACCAGCCAGAACCCATCCTATTTTTATTTTTGCAGTACAGCACTAGGTACTGATCCTGTCCCCAGGGATCTCTCACATAGCTCCTATTTCCTTTCCCAGCCCGCCCACTCTATCCTCAGCACTTACCAGTGATATGGTTTTGAAGGCCATTTGAGTACCAGGGACTCAATATATTCTTCAATATGTGGAGGGATATCAAGATAAGAACATATTTAAGTGATTCGTGATGTCTAATGCTTCATGTGATAGCATGGGGAGCTGTTTTGACACAATATTTATGAATAATGCTCAGGTCACTTGCACAGTCATAACTCTTCATTTCCTCTCCTTCAGCAGTCTGGAATCTGTCTTAGTACATTAATCCTACTTCAAATTAGGTTAGGACCTGCTTCCTCTTTTCATTTTTGTGTCTACTTGTACCTTTATTCCTTCATTTTCTTGATTGTCTTGTATGAAACAGCTCTGGTCTGACCTTTCTAAATTCAAACTTCTTCATTATAAATAAGTTCAAACATGTGACTACTGCATTCTCTCTCCCGGGGTAGTTAGCCAGGAGTGTCTAAATGCAAACACATTATATTATTAAATTTATTTTCTTTCTCTTTCTTTTGCACACTACTCTTTGAGCATTTCACCACTTGCTGAAATTATGTGGGTTGAAAGCTCTCTCACTCTGTGACAGTGACTATCTGTAAGAACTGACAGTGTTCATGCTGATGTGAAACTGAGGTGAGAGAGACATCAATGATGCTGGTCAAGGTGGCCTTGCCATTGAGAATGCCAGACACAAGCCATGATGGCATACGTACCTGTCTGGGCACAGGGAGATGTACAGCAGAAACAGGGGCCCAGCCCCGACGACAGTGGCTAAGGAGGACCGCATCCAGGAGCTGAACTGGCAGAAGTTACAGTAGTGCACGACGGCGATGAGGATGGCTGAGTCCATGAACACGGTGAACTGCAAGGAGGGGCAGGCACTCAGTTAGGAACTCATCACCTCCTCCCCTCAGGACCCACCTACCACCTGAGCACCACAAGGTCACATGATTTGTTCATTTATCTGTGTCTTTGTGTCAGATAAAAATATTGCAGTTATCATAAAATATCCAGCAGTTTCAGGAACAGATCATGAATCATTAGGTTCATTACAGAAAACTTTAAGATGCAAGGTCATGGAGGCCCTAAAGTTCCCCTCCAGCCCGGCTGGTGTGGCTCAGTGATTGAGTGCCAACCTATGAACCAGGAGGTCACAGTTTGATTCTCAGTCAGGGCACTTGCCTAGTTTATGGACTCAGTCCCCAGTATGGGGCATACAAGAGGCAGTCGGTCAATGATTCTCTCTCATCATTGATGTTTCTATCTTTCTCTTCCCTCTCCATTTGTCTCTGAAATCAATAAAAATATATTTTAAAAAATGTTTGCATGAAAAAAAAATTTATCCAGATGGTTGGAAACTACACTTTGGAGGAAAGGGAAAGTAAGCCACACCCTCGGAGAATTACTGTGTAATCAGTTACCTTCAAAAAGCCTTTCCTTCAGGTACCTGCTGCCTATCAGTAGAAAGGTAATTTGGTGTTCAAGTATCCAATGCAGTGAGCCCACCTGGTAGTTCATGTTACAGTCACTTTTACCCAAAATATCATCTTCCACCACAGCATTAATTCATTCTCGATGGAGTTTAATTCAGAAGCTCTTGCCCTGATCACCAGCAGCAGATAGATAAGTCAATTACCTGTGCCAGTCCTGCCGACCAGCACATGACCACACAATCTTGTGTGCTTACAAGGTTTCTTTATGTTGTAAAAACATGTAAAAAATAACAAATTGGACCTTGGACACATATCTACTTGGCACTTTCCCCAGGGCAGGGCAGCATCTTATGCTGGCATTCATTGAGTGTGGCCAGTGCCAGGCTTGAGCATCTGGACAGGTTCCTCAGTCCCAGGCAAGTCTTTTCAAAAGACAAGCTCACAGAATAACAGAATTTATACTTCTTTAAGGGCCTATATTAAATTGGCATCCCAAGTCATCAGGGTTATTATTTTTTTTTTAAGTGCTGAAGGAGTCCAGAGAGCACAGAAATAAAATTGTCAAGTCTTTACTTACATGTATGTTTATCTCAAATTCGGAAGTGATGTGTGAATAGACTGCAAGAGCAGGAAGTGAGACCAGGATGGCCCCAATGAAATGGCGTGGGAGCCAGCCGGCTATCCACTCCAGCAGGCGCTTGGTACAAGCCATCGCATCCTCCAGGAAAAACACCATCCTATAATGGGGAGGAGAGAAAGGAGGCAGGGGTGTCTGTGGATGGGTAGACCTGCCAGAGAAGAGGACACTGAGGATACACAGCCGGCACTGCTGCCCTCTCTCACCCATGCTGGTGCTGCTGGCGTGAACCACAGGCAGAGCCCCCAACCCCTCACCGTGGTAGATGGCAAGCACACTGGCCTTGCTTGGCTCAGCATACCTGATTCACTCGATGCATTCAGATAAGATGTGCTTATAAAGAGCCAAGCAAGCCTCTGTGGGTCTAACAGAGCAGGTACGAACTGGGCACACAGATATGAACAGATCCTATGAAAGTGCCCACCAAACTGTCATTTGCCTCTAGGGCAGGTGGTCTGGAGTGGGTGGTCCAGGGACAGTTTTAGAATTTTGTGGGGCCCCATTGGTTGCTCCAATAATTGAGGGGTACTACTGACATCTAGAGAAGCATTCTGAAACGTGCAGTGAAGTTTTGCCGTGCACCCCACACGACTGCCACATGCCCCTGGACACATGTGGAGATGAAAAGCCTGCTGACAATGACCTCAGCCTTACAGCCTCGTTGCATTTCGTTTTCAAACAGAAAGTGGCTTCTGCGAGTTGTTAACATATACTTTTCCGGGAATACACTTCTGTGTAAACCAAGCAAGATTACCCTTTGTTTTGTCTGGGACATCATCAAAATCGTTGAACATTTCAGAAATCTCAGACTGCAACTCAGCCCATGGTGTTTGTGCCACCAAACTCCAGCAATGGAAGATGGAAGAGAGGGCAGTGGGCGTCTACCTCAGGATGGAGACCCATGCACACAGTCCCTTTCTGAAGCCAGCCCCTGGGAAAAATGAAGGGGGGCCAGACCCACTGTCCTCGCTTCTGAAGGGGCCAGGAGCTGCTGCTGAACTTTGAGGGTACAAAGACCCATCAGGACTTTTCACATGGACCCAGGCACCTGCACCTTCAGGCCTTAACACCTATAGCACTATGTTCGACCTCCATGAAGAACCCCCAAATTTCAGCTATCTCCCACACAGAGTCAGGCCCCAGACAAGCTCACAGAATAACAATATTATTTTAAAAATATTATTTTTTAAAATTGATTTTAGAGAGGAAAGGAGAGGGAGAGAGAGCAGAAACATCAATGATGAGAAAGAATCTTTGATTGGCTACCTCCTACACACCCCTGGGGATCGAGCCCACAATTGACCAGAATTGAATCTGGGACTCCTCAGTCCAACAGGCCAATGCTTTATGCACTGAGTCAAACCAACTAGGGCCCATCTGACCCTTTTAAGTCCTGGACTATTCTGGCCTCCTGATACTTAAAAGGTTAGTGAAATCCTTGAAATATTTCCAAGAGTAACCACAAATATGCTCAAAGACAGAATATACAAGCCCTCCAAGGAGATAGAGGGAGCTGAGCCCCAGCCAGGAGAAGGCAGCCTGGGAAGCCCTCCACAAAGGTCTCAGGGCTGCAGAATTCCAAGGAAAGACCTTTGTTCACTTGCCTGTCAAAGGCACAGCACAAATGGCTGGAAGGACAAGATCCCAAGCTGAGACTGGACAGCCTTCCAGATGAGGTGCCAGGCCCGGGCCAGCCACTGAAGCAGCCACAGAACCAGCCTCCCTGGAGTACCTACATGTTCCTCAGCATAGGTTCTTATTAACTTTGGATCCTAAATATTAATGTGTCTTCAACAGGGGAAAAGCTATCCTTCAGGGTCTGAACCTCTCCCAGGCTTTGACGGTCCAAGTACAGTGAACTTTTAAAGACACACCAGAGGTCTTTCAGGAGCACAGTGGCTGCCACATTCACCTGGCCCAGCATCTCAGCATTTAGGCACAGCCAGACCTGGTGTCTGACTGCAGCCCTCTGCAGTCTCTAAATGTGGGTTAGCCCAAATTCTGTAGAATTGGGTCCAAGGAACAGGATATGAAGGGTTTTAAAAAAAAAATGTGTGGAAACAATGCTAGCCTCAGACTGATCAAGAGCCTTATCTAGGAGGAGAAAACAAGATGGCGGCATAGGTGAACACCTAAACTGCTGCCTCTCACAACAATTTCAAAACTACAACTAAAAGACAGAATAGATATTATCCTGAATCACAGGGAAGCTGACTGAGTGGAAATTCTACAACTAGAAGGAAAGAGAGGGGCTCACGGAAACTCAGAGGAGCTGCAAAAAGCTGAGGAGATATATATATGGAGAGAGCGGGCGGCGGAGTGCCTGGCTGGCTTCCTCTGGCAGAAGGGAGACGGAGACCCCCAACTGCACTGAACCCCTTATCCAACTGCACTGAACCCCAGTTCTGAGCAAGACTCATACGGGGAAAGTCTGGACTGTTGTGAAAAGGGAAGAGTCTACAAAAATTTAGGGGAGCTGCGAAAGGGCAGAGGTCTGGGGGCATGCATACCACTGCGCACAGAGAGGATGGACTGCTGATTGTGCTGCTGGCTTTAGCGGGCAGGAGACAGAGCTCCCAACTGCACTGAACTATACTTCCAATTGCACTGAAACCCAGTTTCGGGGGGGAGACCCTGGAGCACTTGGGACCCGGAAAGGCAGAGGTGCATGCACACATGCGCACAGAGGGCTGCTGCAGTGATTACTGAGAGACACTTAAGACCCAGAGGCCAAGTAGAGTGGGGCTGACTGGAAGCCAAGGCTGTCTGCTCAGCCCTGAGACTCTACCACATCCAAGCTCAACAGAGAGGCTTCTGCAATTTTGCAAGTCTTGTATCATAAGGCTGGCTCCAGCACAGAAATTCTCCCAGTGTAGCGAAAATGAGGAGACAAAGGAACAGATCACAAACGAAAGATATGGAGGAAAACAAATGACTGGACATAGAGTTCAAAACCACTGTTATAAGATTTTTCAAGAATTTCCTAGAAAGGATGGGTAAATTTAGCGAGACCCAGGAGGAGATGAAAAAGGACCAATTAGAAATTAAACATACACTGACTGAAATAAAAAATATTATACAGAGATCTTACAGCAGACTAGAGGAATGCAAGAATCAAGTCAAAGATTTGAAATACAAAGAAGCAGAAAACACTCAACTGGAAAAGCAAAGAGAAAAAAGAATCCAAAAATGTGAATAGTGCAAGGAGCCTCTGGGACAACTGCAAGCGTACCAATATCTGAATTATGGGGGTCCTAGAAGAAGAGAGCAAGATACTGAAAACCTATTGAAGAAATAATGAAAACTTCCTCTACCTGGTGAAAGAAATAGAGTTACAAGTCCAGGAAGCACACAGAACCCCAAATAAAAGGAATCCAAAAAGGACCACACCAAGACACACCATAATTAAAATACCAAGAGCAAAAGACAAAGAGAGGATATTAAAAACAGCAAGAGAAAAACAGTTAATTACCTACAAGAGAGCATCCATACGATTTCCAGCTGATTTCTCAACAGAAACTATGCAGGCCAGACAGGAGGGCAAGAAATATTCAAAGTGATGAATAGCAAGAACTTATAACAAAGATTACTCTACGCAGCAAAGCTATCATTCAGAATTGAAGGGCAGATAAAGAACTTCACAAATAAGAAAAAGCTACAGGAGTTCATCAACATCAAACCAATATTATATGAAATGCTGAAAGGTACTCTTTAAGAAGTGGAAGAAGAAGAAAAAGGTAAAGATAAAAATTATGAATAACAAATATATATCTATCAACAAGTGAATCTAAAAATCAAGTGAATAAGAAATCTGATGAACAGAATAAACTGGTGAATATAATAGAATCAGGGGCATAGAAAGGGAGGGGACTGACAATTCTCAGGGGGAAAGGGGTGAGGAGGGTGCAGGGAGAAACTGGACAAAAATCATACACCTATGGATGAGGATAATGTGGGGGAGGTAAGGGCAGAGGGAAGGGTGGGAGCCAGATGAAAGAGAGCTATGGCGGGAAAAAAGAGGAACAAATGTAATAATCCGAACTATAAAGATTAAATAAAAAATATTAATAATAATAAAACTATCTTACATTTTAAAATATTTTTACAAAAAAGAGCCTAATCTAGTTGTAGGTCTATGCCAGAAGGAAACCTGGAGCTGGGGTAGGGAGGGGAGTGGAGTAACTACAAATGGGTACTGTGTTTTCTTTGGGATGATAGAAGAGTTATAAAATTATATGGTGGTGACTGAAATAAGTGAATTCATTACATGTGAGATATATAAGGAAACTAAATTTAGCCTGGCTAGTGTAGCTCATTGGTTGAGCACTGACCTACGATTCGATTCCTGGTCAGGGCACATGCCCCGGTTGAGGGCTTGATCCCCAGTAGGGGGTGTAAAGAAGGTGGCTGATCAATGATTCTCTCTCATCGATGTTTCAATCTCTCTCTGTCTCTCTCCCTTCCTTTCTGAACTCAATAAAAATATTATTAAAAAAACCTAAACATCTAAGTTTAAAAAGGAAAAAAACCAAACTAGGGGCCTGAGGATAACTTAGTTTGAGTTCCCCCAGAAGCACAGCTGATTTATGTCCCAGGCAGCTCAGTGAGGGGTGCAGAGCCAGGACCAGAGGGGCAGGCCCACCGGGAGGGCTGTGTAATCAAGGAGTCACTTATAGGTAACACAGCCCCACGCAGCTGGAGGGAATTTGGGGAGACTGCAAGGATACACCTGAGTTACCTCAATCAGGGCCAGGAGATGAGTGTGTGGCCTCTAGCAGTCCTCTGCAAATGGCCCCCTCCCAGGGACTTCAGAGGGGAGTAGGATGACAGAGTGTGGAAGGGAGGGGAGCACTCATTCTGGGCCAGGACTGAAGCTATTGCTTCCTGACCTGGGATGTTAGGTAAGAGGAGCAGAAACTTATGGTCGGGGCCCTTCACCCTGTTTCTGTTTTATCTCCAGCTTGTGGGTAATTACCAGTGGGAGTATACTAGGCTGACAGGCTGCCCTGTTGGGAGTGACAGGGCTGAACGGAGGAGTTTATGGTGCAAGGACCCAGTGTAATAGTGCCCAGGAGGCAAACAGCACAGGCAGTCTGGTTGCTTGTGAACAGAATGCCCCACACATTCACATCTTGTCAGAAATGTAGAGAGCAGCTATGGGCTTCTTCAGTGTTAAGCTGAACCCTGACATAAAGATGGGCAGGTCCTGAGGGGCCATTGTTGTCTAGGCAGACCCTCTGTCCGTTTTTAAATGGGTTATCTTTTTATTATTGAGTTTACATTCTAGATATTAGATCCTGGATCTGCAAATGTTCTCTCCCATTCTGCAGGTTCTCGCTGACTTTTTTGTAAGTACTGCGTACTGACTGTGCTACTGGAGCTCCCTCTCTGATTTTTTTGATGGTGTTCTGTCAACTTAAAAATTTCGAATTTTGATGAAGACCAACTATTTTTTCTTTGGTTGTTTGTGCTTTTTGTGTTAAGTCTAAGAAGCCATTGCTTGATCTAAGCTCACAGAGACTTACACCTATGATGTCTCCTAAGGTTTTTATAAGTTTCACTCTTATATCTAGGAGAGGCATCTGCTCATTTCCTGGCAGACTTCTATCATTTGCACTCTATATACTCCCTTTTTCTTTACTTTCTTATGCCCTATCTCTCCCCCTTCCTCCTTTTAAATCTCTGATTTGGAAAATACAGGACTAGCTGGCGGCATCAGAGCTGCAGAGGACACTGAGTCTCTGGTAAAGAGAGTGCCCACCTGTGCCCAGGGCCAGGGTCTTCCAGGAAGAAACCTGTGAAGTAGGGCTGAGGGAAGGAAGGAAAGAGGACCCTTCACCTGAAATGAGCTTGCAGAGACAGCCTGCTTCAGACCGCTGGTCAGCTGTGCCGCAGACTGTTCAGTCTTAAATTGTGGAGCCAGCAGAGGGAGCCAAAGGCTAAAAGCTGGAGAACTGCCCTGCAGGTGAGCCTTTACCTGACAGAGACCATGAGGGACAGCACCTCCAGTAGCAGGGCCACCCCGAAGACCACCAGAGTGACTGGCTGGGGAGGCGTGGTAGTAGCCCCATACTTCAGGAAGCAGGTGATGGAGAGAATCAGAAACACTGTTGTTGACAGAAACACATCCAGGAGGGAACTGAAGGTGGCACTGGCGAAAGTCTTCACGGGAGAATTCTTCATAACCTGTTTGGAGTAAGAGAAAGGTGGAGGTACATGAATAGATGCTGTGACAGATGGTCATGGAGTACAGTTTAGGTGGAAAAACCCAAATATTTGCCTGCCCCCAAACAGTTACAGGGTGATAAATGCTTTAGGTGGGCCATCTCTCTACTATTTCTCTGCTTAACAATGAGGAAACTAAGGCACAGGGAAGTCCAGGAACTTGCCCAAGGCCACACAGCAACTGATTACACACCACTAAGTTCTCACAGGCACATTACATACCCACCCTGAAAAGTGAGTTACTGAATGGTAAAGCCACTGATTCTTTGTCTGTAAAGTCAGCAGCACAAAAGCCATGTGCTCGGAGCTTCCACTGAATCTCTGGGTTCCAGGTTCAGGGAGGGTAAAAGTTGGCTTCATGGCAGAAGTAACAGGTAGGAACTGAAGCAGCAGCAGGTGAAAATACAGGTATGTCAAGTGACAGTAAGAGATGTTCATGCCTTCACGCAGGGCCTGGTTCTGTGTGGGGTGCTGGGATAGACATGAAATAAGGCCCGAGGGGAGTGTACAGCCTAATGGTGGATGCACCAGCTCAGGGAAAAGGGATTGGGAAATGACAAGCCTTGGATGTTAGACTCAATAACGCAGAAAGATTTGGCGTTTTCTTCCTTGTATAGATAAATTCATATAAAGAGGCAATTTAGAGCTTACAGATTGTGAGAAATCAATATTAGCCTTCCTTTCCCTGTCACTCAGGAAAACAAGAAAGATTTCCAATGCACAAAACTAGTTGGGAACTATCCAGTAACAACAACACATTTCTTCAGTAAAATTATAAGGAACATGCACCTCTTCTTGATAGCTGGTCCTGTAGGCTTGCTCTAGCTCTTGATCCAGGAAGTTCAAGCTGAACTGATTAATAGGTGGCTTAAAAAAATAATCTTTCATCAGGCTAGAAGAGATGAAAAATGCAATTGATCAACATGAAGCACAGTCATATTTATTTTATCAGCAGGTTGCAATTCATTACCAAAACATCACTCATTAAGCATATCACAAAATCTGTATCTAAAAGTCACCAAATGACTTTTTTAGACATGGCTTGGCCACTCTTTTTAGAATATATCTCGGAAAGCGATTCTAAACATAATCACATTTTATGTCTACCCCCACTAAAGAATGACCATTCGCCGTAATTACAGCACACATCCGCAGAACCCTGCTATTAAAAACATCTTCCTGATATCCAGGATGAGAGGAAGGCAGCTTTTTTCTTCTTCTAGGAAACCATCTTCTGAAGGACCAGCAAATCTCTGTACTGAGAGCACTTAGGTAGGTTTAAGGCTTCCAATAAAAAATTTGATATAATTCAGAGCCGCTTGTCCTGTCATTCAGAGTAATCACCACCTTCAAAGAAAGCTAACAGATTGTTATCACAAAATTGTGATTACAGTTAGTGTACTTTTGATGCTAATGTCACAAATGCAGATTGGGTGTGAAACCTGAAAAATGGTAACACTCAATGACTTTAATAGCAGAAAAATGAAACCTGTTTTACATGACTCATTCTTTTATGGATTGCCAGCTAATAGTTAATATCCTTTTCCTATTGCAGAAAATTGCTATACATTTTTTTTAAATGTTAACATGGTTTCAGAAGGCAAATACAGCTATGGGTGTAGCCTCTCTCCCTTATATAATAACTACTAGAATTAAATCAGATGGAACAGGTGAAGTGCCTAGCATGTGCCTGTCACACAGCAGAGTTCACTGTACATATGCCTCCTCCTTTCTTTGCAACAGAGTGGACTCTCTATTTTGCCTTTAAAAAATTTATTGAATTGATTGGGGTGACACTGGTCAATATAAACATATAGGTTTCAGGTGTGGGTTTCTATGTTACAAGATCTGTATATTGCACCTTGTGCTCACCACCCAAAGTCAAATCTTCTCCAGTCATCTTATATAAGGACCCCCAATAACCACCACCCGCAATCCTTCCCTCTGGCAATCACCACACTGCTGTTTGTGTTTACAAGTTTCAGTTTTGTATCCCACATAAGAGTGAAATCATATAGTTCTTAGCTTTTCCTGATTGACTTATTCACTTGGCATAATGTTCTCAAGGTCCATCCATATTGTTGCAAATGGTGCTATTTCATCCTTTCTTGTGGCTGAGTAGTACCCCATTACATATATGTACCACATCTTCTTTACTCAGTTCTCTATCATAGGGCACTTTGGTTATTTCCATGTCTTGGCCACTATGAATAATGCTGCAATGAACACAGGCATGCATATATCTTTGCAAATACATGATTTTGAGTTTTTCAGGTATATACCCAGAAGAGGGATTACTGGGTCATATGGTAGCTCTAGTCTTAATCTTTTGAGGAACTGCCCAACTACTATCCATAATGATTATACCAGTCTTCATTCCCACCAGCAGTGAATGATAGTTTCCTTTTTTCCACAAACTTTCCAACACTTTGTTATTGCTTATCCTATTGATGGGCAAGGTGGTATCTCATTGTAGTTTTGATTTGCATTTTCCTAATTGCCAGCGAGGTCTAACATCTTTTCATACATCTACTGGTTATTCATAGGAGAGGCATATTTTCAGTTTCTCAATCCACTTTTTGACTAGGTTGTTTTTGTTTGGTGTTGAGTTTTATGAATATGGAAATTAAACCTTTGTCAGAGCTATGTTTTGCAAATATCATTTCTGATCTAGTTGGCTGCCTCTTTATTTTGTTGTCAGTTTCTTTTGCTGTGTAGGAACTTTTTAATTTGATATGGTCCCATTCATTAATTTTTGCCTTTACTTCTCTTGCTTTGGGGTCAAGTTCATAAAACGTTCTCTAAAACCCAGGTCCTTAAGTTTGGTACCTATATTTTCTTCTATGTAACTTTGGGTCTGGGTCTTTGATCCATTTTAAATTAATTTTTGTACATGGGGACAAACTGTAATCCAGTTTCATTGATTTGCACGTGGCTTTCCAGTTCTCACAGCACCATTTATGAAAGAGACTATCTTTATTTCATGCGTGTTCCTAACTCCTTTGTCAAAAATTATCTGTCCATATACATGTGGTTTTATAGCTGGACTTTCTATTCTGTTTTATTGACTTGTGTGTCTGTTTCTCTGCCAATACCAAGCTGTTTTGATTATTGTAACTCTGTAGTATAATTTGAAATCAGGTAGTGTTATACCGCCAGCTTCGATCTTTTTTCTCAGGATTGCTCTGGCTATTTGGGGTCTTTGCTGGTTCCACCTCGTTCTATTTTTTTTTTTTAATGACATTGGATTTTGATAGGGAATGCATTAAATCGGTATGTTGATTTGGGTAATATGGCCATTTTAACTATATTGATTCTTCCAATCCATGAACACAAAATATTTTTCCGTTTTGTTGTGTCTTTTTCTGTCTCTTTTAATAATGTTTTGTAATTTTCAGCATATAGGTCTTTCACATTTTTTGTTAAGTTTATTCCCAAGTATTTCATTCTTTGTTTTTTTGTGTTTTTTTGCCCATTTATTTATTTATTAGTTTTTTATACATATCTCCCCATTGCCCCCCCTCCCTCCCAGGCATACCCCAAACCCCCAGTGTCTATGTTCATTGGTTATGATTATATGCATAGATACAAGTCTTTTGATTGATCTCTTATCTACCTCACCTAACTTTAATCTTCCTGCTGTAATTTCACAGTCTGTTTGAAGCTTTACTGACTCTGTATATATCCTTTTGTTCATCAGTTTATAATGTTCTTTATTATTCCCCAATGAGTGTGATCATATGATGCTTCTCCTTCATTGACTGGCTTATTTCACTAAGCATAAGGCTCTCCAGTTCCAACCAGGTTGCTGCAAATGGTAAGAATTCCTTCTTTTTAATGGCTGCATAGAATTCCATTGTGTAGATGTACCACAGTTTTCTGATCCACTCATCTGCTGACGGGCACCTAGGCTGTTTCCAAATTGTGGCTATTGTAAATTGTGCTGCTATGAACATAGGGGTGCATAAATCCTTTCTGATTGGTGTTTGTAATTTCTTAGGATAAATTCCTAAGAGTGGTATTACAGGGTCAAATGGGAGATCCATTTTTAGTTTTTTGAGGAAACTCCATACTGTTCTCCACAGTGGCTGCACCAGTCTGCATTCCCACCAACAGTGCACAAGGGTTCCTTTTTCTCCGCATCCTCGCCAACACTTGTCGTTTGTTGATTTGTTGATGATTGCCATTCTGACAGGTGTAAGATGGTATCGCATTGTCATTTTGATTTGCATCTCTCGGATGATTAATGACTTTGAACATGTTTTATACATGCAAAAAATTGAAACTGGACCACCAACTTACACCAAATACAAAAATAAACTCAAAATGGATACAGGACTTAAACATTAGAAGGGAAACCATAAAAATACTAGAGGAATTCACAGGCAGCACAATCTCAGATATATGCCGAAAGAACTTCTTCACTGATACTGCTCCAAAGGCAATGGAAGCTAAAGAAAAAATAAACAAATGGGACTACATCAAAATAAAAAGCTTTTGCACAGCAAAAGAAACCATCAACAAAACAACAAGAAAGATCAATGCATGGGAGAACATATTTGCAAATGCTATCACTGATAAAGGTTTAATCTCCAAAATCTACAACCAACTTATACAACTTAATAAAAGGAAGATGAAGGATCCAATAAAAAAATGGGCAACGAACCTAAATAGAACCTTTTCAAAAGACGACAGAAGGAATGCCCATTCATTTTTAATGAGAGTAGAAGAAAGAGGGAAAGACAGAAACTTTGATGTGAGAGAAATACTTTGATTAGTAGCCTCTTGCATAAGCACAGACCAGGGCCTGGGCCAGGGAGGAGCCTGCAACCAAGGTATGTGCTCTTGCACAGAATCGAATCTAGGACCCTCTGGTCTGCAGGCCAACACTTTATCCACTGAGCCAAACTGGCTAAGGCTTTCTTTTTGTGGTTTTTGTTGTTAATCCTCACTTGAGGATATTTTCCCATTGATTTTTAGGGAGAATGGAAGGGAAAAGGAAAGAAACATTGATGTGAGAAAAACATGTTTTTCCATTTTTTTTTTAAGTCAATGGAGAGGGAAAAAATGGCGGTGGAATAGAGGAATGTGTCCTGAGCCTTATCCCTGAGCAGACAGAGAGAACAGTTGAGGGTCACACTGGGAGTGTTTGTTGTCAAGTTAAGGGACAGTTATCCTCCAGGAGGTGTGAGACTGCTAGACGGGGCTCCCCTGATGAGGCAGCCCCACTGCCGTGGGTTTTTTTTTCCTGGAGCCACCAGCTCAGATGCAGAGACCACGCCATCTTGAAGGGGAAAGTGGATGTTTACAGAAGCCTGGAAAGTTATAGTTGCGGCACCCACCGAATAGCTGCGAGCCCCAGAACACTGCTCCCCAATCGGCATAAACACTTGGATTAAGAGAAGCTCTACAGGCCACATGGAAAGGTCAGATTTTGCCTGGGATAAGACGAGGCCTCTGGTCCCGCAGAACAGAAAGGCGCACACTGTGGGAGCTGCACCAGGTGAAATCTGTACCTAGAGAAATCCGTGGCTGTTGGAGCTGGCGTGATACGTCAATGTGGAAGGGGGTCTTCAGAGCTGCTAACAGAGAGGATCTCTAGAGAGCAACCCATTTTGATTTGACTCAGAAGGACAACCTGGGAGTTATTAAAGTATGCTGGCTGCTTGGACAGGAGCAGGCAAGAGGGACTGTGCAGACTTGTGCTCTTTCCTTTTTAGATCCTTGCTTCTGATTGCTAAGCCCAATACATAGGAGCACTGTTGGGGACACCCTGGAAGACTGCAGGGGAAAGTTGTTTTTCTGGAACCTGGGGATCGGAGCAGGGAGTGATCTTCGGAGAACCAGCTCTGGGGCAGCCTACTCCCATAAACCGGTATTGAGTGCCACAGGGAAAGCAGGATCTAAGCACAGGCTAGAAAGGATCTATAGTCTTGGAGGTCAATCCCGAAACACTGCCACCCAGGGGCTGACTCAAAAATTGACTCTTGTGTAATCACAAATAAAATAATAGAGAGATTAAGACACACAGCCTGCTTAAAAACCAGGACTGACTTACAACACTGAGCACCAGTAGAATGCAGGGAACTGCAATACTGTCCCAACTGGGAAACAGACATGCCGAATAGAACAATAGAGGAAGTGAATGACCTTCACTACTGCACATTCTATTCTTTTATTTTTAATTTTTAATTAAAAAACTAATTTTTTTCTTTTCTCCTCAATTGATTTTACCTTTTTAATTATTACATGCTTATTTTCAATCAGTATTATTACGACTACTATTTTACCTTTTTGAAAAAATATGTCATTTTATTTTCTCTTTATTTTATTTTGGGATTAGAGTTCTACATTCTATTTTCATCTTTCCTTTAGCATCATTTTACTCTATCAAAACTCTACCTTTATGCCATCACTCTCTTCCTAACTTTTCCCATTTGGTTGTCCTGTTTCTCTTACCCTTTTCATATTTTAGATTTTCCCTATTCTTTCTTTTTACCCTGTTAAAATTTCACCCCACTTATATAATTTCCAATCCCATAAACACCTCTCTCTTCTGTCTTCACTATCCAAAAATTGTTTTTCTCTCTGTTCTTTTGTTGGTGTTTGCTTGAACATTGATTATACCGATTTTTTATACTGCTTTGTGAGAATCTTTTGCTTATTTATTTTGCTTTTTGATTGCTTTATTATTTTTTTTTAATCTCTGGTTTCCCTTACCTCCCTTGGTATTAGCTGTTATTTGTAGTTTATATTACTCTCCAGGTACTTTTTGTTGGCATTTGTTAGGAGAAGAGGCTGTTTAATTATATGTAATTTGTTCCCCTTTTCTTTCTTATTCTCTTTCTTTTCTCTTTTAATTTTTCTCTTCTTTTTTCTCCCTTCTCCCAATTTCATTTTGGCACTCCTTTCTTTTCTTTTTTTCTTCTCCTTTTCTCTCTTCTTCTTTCTCCCCTATCACCTAATTTGTCTCTCTCCAGTGATCACCTTTATTTGTGGCTATTAATATCATGAATACATTTCTATTCAGTGCCTTGTATGCTGTGCCTGGTTGTGTTGTATTTTGTGCCTTTAAATCCATGCAGGAGAGAGGGAACTATATAACCAGACACCTGGAGAAGAGAGACATAGGAAGACAAAGAAACAGCCCACATATGAAAGAAAAGCAGGCATTACCAGAAAAGGAAGTAAACGAAATGGAGGCAAGCAACCTCCCAGAGCAAGAATTCAGAGAAATGGTCATAAGATGGCTGAAAAGTATGGAAGACAAATTTGACAATATGAGTAAGAACCAAGAGGAAATGAAAAAGAATCAAGAAGAAATGAAAAATGACATCTCTTCTGTAAAGAACTCAATAGAAAGCATCAAAAGTGGACTAGAAGAAGCAGAGGACCCGAACAGTGGGCTAGAAGACAAGATAGGAAAAAACACTCAAGTAGAGCAGCTTCTATAAAAAAAAAATAAATAAAAAGCGGGAGGAGATCCTAAGAGAACTTTGCGATAACACAAAACAAAACATCATCTGCATAATATGGGTTCCAGAAGGAGAGGAAACTGAGCAAGGAATAGAAAACATGTTTGATGAAATAATGGCAGAAAACTTCCCTGATAAAGGGAAGAAAAAACCCACACAAATCCAAGAAGCTCACAGAGTCTCAAGCAAAATGAACCCCAAAAGACTGACACCAAGGCACATTATTATTAAATTGGAAAACACCAATGACAAAGAATCTTAAAAGCAGCCAGAGAGAGACAGAAAGTTACCTACAAAGGAACCTCCATCAAACTAGCAACTGATTTCTCAACAGAAACTCATCAGGCCAGAAGGGATTGGAATGAAATATACAAAGTCATGCAAAGGAAGGGTCTGAATCCAAGAATACTGTACCCAGCAAGGCTTTCAATCAAAATTGAAGGTGAAATTAGGAGCTTCACAGCCAAAAAAGGACTAAGGGAATTAATTACCACCAAACCAGCAATGCAAGAAATATTAAAGGGTCTACTGTAAAAAAAAAACAAAAAACAAAAAACACACAAAAAATACAAACAAGCAAAGAAGGAACACAGGGATAAAGAATAAAAATGTCAACAAATAAGTACCTATCAATAATAACTTTAAATGTAAATGGGTTGGGAGAGTCGGCGGATGATGGCGGCTGGCTGGACGGTGCTGAGGGAGAGGAAGTGAGTGAGGGGACAGAAGGAGAGTTAATGGGGGTGTGTGGTGGGGGTGTGATTGAGTGAGGGACAGTTGAATCTCATGGGAGCAGTGGGGGCCGGCAGTCTAGGCTCTCTTGGACAAGGAGAGACTGCCATCACAGCTTTCACTCCCCGAAATGCAGGAATCAGGCGCGGAGCCCACACCACCTTGAAAAAAAAAAAGGCCTTTCTTTGGGAGCTCACCAACACCGCCAGCCAGACAGGCATTGGAGCTGCCCTGCAACCCAACAGCAACTCCAGCCAGAGTCCCGCAGACCCGAGGACCCTGGGACCTCCGCCTCCAAAGCAGTGAGTGCAGCCTCCTCCTCCCCAGCGACATTGGCGAGTCTGCGGCAGCAGCCACACGGGTCCGAGCTTGCGATCTCCAGCGTCACCGAGTATGCGTGGGTCACCAAGTGTACGCGCACCGTGTGCCTGCACCACGGTTTTGGCTGTGCCACGGTTTCAGCTGTGGCTATACACTAGTCCCCGCCTGCACATTTCCCAGTCTGCAGCGTGCCTTCTCGCCAGTTTGCATGCCATTTGTGGGACAGTTTGTGCGCCAGTTTGCAAAGTACCCTAGTCCCTGTGTTTGCGTGTCAGGATCACCCCGTCTGTGGCACCTAGGCCCTGTGTATGTGTGTTCTGGTCGCCCTGTCTGTGGCATGCCTATCTGGTTTGTGGACCTCCCTGGTCTCCTGCGTTTGTGGTGCACCCTCGAGGCTGCCACCCAAGGCGGGTTTTCAGCAGCACGTTCCTGGCGGTCCACCCCCTAAACAGTGCCTGGGAGCCACTGGGAGCTCCCACGGATCTGACTTTTTAACTCTGGACACCACAGCCATGCCTCTCCTGGGTGTAGGCCCCTGAAACACATCACCCTGACAGACGGGTCCTTGGTGCCACTGTGCATCCCCACTGGGCTCACGTACTCTCAACTAGGGGTGCAAAACAGCAAAAATAGGGACACTCCTCTCCACGGCTGCCGACTTCTAGACACCACAGTTGTGCTGCTCAAGCTCGTAGATCTACATCAAGAGAACCCAAATAGCTCAAGTAGGAAACTACAATAAATTAACAAACACAGGAGAACTGAGAAAATACACCAGTAGCACCATCCCCCCGCTAAAAAAAAGAAACTTGGGTAGTAAGCCAATTGGATGTACAATTAAAACATTACAGGAAAACATAGGAAGACATAAAAGCAATCCCCAAAGGAAAGAAAAAGAGGAATCACCAGAAAGGGAGTTAGATGAAATTGAAGTGAACAACCTTTCAGAGAAGGAATTCAGAGTAATGGTTTTAAGGATGTTTAAGTGGATGGAAGACAAATACACACAACTCAATGACAATATCACACAACTCAATGAGAACTATAAGGAGCTGAATGAGAATGTCACCAACATGAAATGAAACCAAGAGGAGATGAAGAACAACATAGCTGCAATAAGGAACACAATGGAAGGCCTAAACAGTAGACTAGAAAAGGCTAAGGACCACATCAGCGAATTAGAAGACAAGGTAGGAAAAAACACACAAACACAGCAACAACTGGAAAAGAAGACTTAAAAAACAAGAAGAGAGCCTAAGGGAGCTTTGGGACAAACAAAACGAAACAACATATGCTTAATTGGGATACCAGAAGGAGTGGAAGAAAAGCAAGGAATAGAAAACCTATTTGAAGAAATAATAACAGAAAATTTCCCTGATATTGGCAAGGAAAAAAATATGAAAGTCCAAACAAGCTGAACCCCAAAAAACCAACACCAAGACACATCATAATAAAATTGGCGAACACTAACAACAAAGTAAGAATCTTAAAGGCTGCCAGAGAGAGACAGAAAGTTACCTACAAGGGATCTCCTATTAGAATATCAACTGACTTCTCAACAGAAACACATCAGGCCAGAAGGGAATGGAATGAAATATATAAAGTGATGCAAAACAAGGGTGTGAACACAAGAATCCTATACTCAGCAAGGCTATCATTCAAAATTGAAGGCAGAATCAGGAGCTTTACAGACAAGAAAGGGCTAAGAGAGTTTATCACTACCAAGCCAATAATGCAAGAAATGCTAAAGGGACTGCTATAAAAAAAAAGAAAGAGAAAGGCAAACAAACAAACAAACCACAATCTAGAGGAAATGGATAGATCCCTAGAACAACACAACCTTCCAAAACTCACACAGGAAGATTCTAAAAATCTCAACACACTGATAACTATGGAAGAAATTGAAGCAGTCACCAAAAAGCTCCCAGCGAACAAAAGCCCAGGGCCAGATGGCTTCACAGGGGAATTTTACCAAACATTCAGAGAAGAACTAAAACCCATTCTGCTCAGACTATTCCAGAAAATTCAAGGGGAAGGAACACTTCTAAACTCCTTCTATGAAGCCAGCATCACCCTAATACCAAAACCCGATAAAGATAACACAATAAAAGAGAACTACAGACCAGTATCCCTCATGAATATAGATGCCAAAATCCTCAACAAAATTCTAGCAAATTGAATCCAGCAGTACATAAGAAAGATGACCATGACCAAGTAGGATTTATCCCAGGGATGCAAGAATGGTACAATATCTGCAAATCAATAAATGTGATACATCACATAAACAAATTGAGAGGTAAAAATCACATAGTCATATCAATTGATGCAGAAAAAGAATTTGACAAAATCCAACACCCTTTCTTAATAAAAACTCTCAGCAAGGTGGGAATAGAATGATCATAATAAAAACCATATATGACAAACCCACAGCTAACATCATACTCAATGGGCAAAAACTAAAACCATTTCCCCTAAAAACAGGAACAAGACAGAGATGCCCACTCTCACCACTCCTATTTAACATAGTGCTGGAAGTATTAGCCATTGTTATCAGACAAGAAAAAGAAATAAAAGGCATCCAAATAGGAAAAGAAGTAAAACTGTCAGTTTCAGATGACATGATACTGTACATAGAAAACCCTAAAGACTCCATCAAAAAACTATTAGACTTAATAAATGAACTCAGCAATGTAGCAGGATACAAAATTAACATCAAGAAATCTTTGGCATTTCTATATACTAATAATGAACTTACACAAAGAGAGACTAAAACAGCAATCCCATTTATCATCTCACCAAAAATATTAAGATACCTAGGAATAAACTTAACTAAGGAGGTAAAAGACCTATACGCAGAAAACTACACAACACTAAAAAAGAGATAGAGGAAGACATAAACAGATGGAAGAACATACCATGCTCATGGATTGGGAGAATCAATATCATCAAAATGTCCATTCTACCCAAAGCAATTTATAAATTCAACGTAATCCCCATGAAAATACCAAATACATACTTCACAGACCAAGAACGAACTTTCCAAAAGTTCATCTGGAATAAAAAAAGACCCCAAATAGTTGCAGCAATCCTTAGACAGAAGAAAAAAGTAGGTGGGATCTCAATGCCAGATTTCAAGCTGTATTACAAAGCCACTATTCTCAAAACTGCCTGGTACTGGCGCAAGAACAGACACATAGATCAATGGAATAGGATAGAGAACCCAGAAATTGACCCAAACCACTATGCTCAATTAATATTTGACAAAGGAGGCATGAACATACAATAGAGTCAAGACAGTCTCTTCAATAAATGGTGTTGGGAAAATTGGACAGAAACATGCAAAAAAATGAAACTAGACCACCAACTTACACCATACACAAAAATAAACTCCAAATGGATAAAGGACTTAAACAAGACGGGAAACCATAAAAATACTAGAGCAGTGGTTCTCAACCTTCCTAATGCCGCGACCCTTTAAGACAGCTCCTCATGTGGTGGTAACCCCCAACCATAAAATGATTTCCGTTGCTACTTCATAACTGTAATTTTGCTACTGTTATGAACTGTAATGTAAATATCTGATATGCAGGATGTATTTTCATTGTTACAAATTGAACATAATTAAAGCATAGTGATTAATCACAAAAACAATATGTAATTATATATTGTGAAATATTTATTTCTAATTACAAATAAATGAAATTTTGTCTTGAATCGTAGTATAGCATGGGTAACAGTCTTAATATAACAACAGTAAACTACATTGCTACATTTTGCTACACCAAGGAGCAGTGGGTTGGTTCCTAAGACCATGGGAAATAGGTGTTTTCCGATGGTCTTAGGCGACCCTTGTGAAAGGGTCATTCAACCCCCAAAGGGGTCGCGACCCACAGGTTGAGAACCGCTGTACTAGAGGAATCCACAGGCAGCAAAATCTCCGACATATACAGAAGTAACTTCTTCACCCACACAGCTCCTCGGGCAATGGAAACTAAAGAAAAGATAAACAAATGGGACTACTTCAAAATAAAAAGCTTTTGCACAGCAAAGGAAACCATCAACAAAACAACAAGAAAGCCCACTGCATGGGAGAACATATTTGCCAATGATATCAATGATAAGGGCTTAATCTCCAACATTTACAGGGAACTCATACAATTTCACAAAAAGAAGATAAACAACCCAATAAAAAAATGGGCAACTGATCTAAATAGGCACTTCTCAAAAGAAGACAGAAGGAAGGCCAAGAGACATATGAAAACCTGCTCAAAGTCACTAATCATCAGAGAGATGCAAATCAAAACAACAATGCAGTACCATCTCACACATGTCAGAATGGCTATCATCAACAAATCAACAAACGACAAGTGTTGGCGAGGATGCGGAGAAAAAGAAACCCTCGTGCACTGCTGGTGGGAATGCAGACTGGTGCAACCACTGTGGAAAACAGTATAGAGTCTCCTCAAAAAACTAAAAATGGAACTCCCATTTGACCCAGTGATCCCACTTTTAGGAATATACCCCAAGAAACTCCAATCAAATAGGATATATGCACCCCTATGTTCATAGCAGCACAATTCACCATAGCTAAGATTTGGAAACAGCCTAAGTGCCCATCAGCAGATGACTGGATTAAAAAACTGTGGTACATCTACACAATGGAATACTATGCTGCGGTAAAAAAGAAGGAGCTCCTATCATTTACAACAACATGGATGGAGCTGGAAAGCATTATGCTTAGTGAAATAAGCCAGGCAGAGAAAGAAAAATATCACATGATCTTACTCATCTGTGGAATATAATGAATGACGTAAACTGAAGAACAAAAATAGAGCCATTCCTGTCTGGCCGGCATCATTTCCGTTGAGAAATCAGCTGACAGTTGTATGGGTGCTCCCTTATATGTAATTAACTATTTTTCTCTTGCTGCTTTTAATATTCTCTCTTTGTCTTTTGCTCTAGGTATTTTAATTATGATGTGTCTTGGTATAGTCCTCTTTGGATTCCTTTTATATGGGGTTCTGTGTGCTTCCTGGACTTGTACCAGATGTGGGAAGTTTTCAGTCATTATTTCTTTAAGTAGTTTTCTGTATCTTGCTCTCTCTCTCCTTCTGGAACCCCCACAATTCTGATGTTAGTACACTTGAAGCTGTCCCAGAGGCTCCTTACACTATCTTCACATTTTTGGATTCTTTTTTCTTCTTGCTTTTCCAGTTGAGTGTTTTCTGATTCTTTATATTTCAAATTTTTGACTTGATTCTTACCTTCCTCTAGTCTGCTGTTAGGACTCTGTATAATATTTTTTATTTCAGTCAGTGTATGTTTAATTTCTAGTTGGTCCTTTTTCATCTCTAGTTGGACCTTTTCCAACTCTAGTTGGTCCTTTCCATCTCTAGTTGGATCTTTTCCATCTCTAGTTGGTTCTTTTTCATCTCCTCTTGGGTCTCGCTAACTTTATCCATCTTTTCTAGGATATTCTTGAAAAACCTTATAAGCGTGGTTTTGAACTCTATATCCAGTCATTTCTTTTCCTCCATTTCTTTTGTTTGTGATCCCTTCCCTTGTCTAGGCATTTTCACTATGCCAGGAGAACTTCTGTGTTGGATTCAGCCTTATGATACAAGAGTTGCAAAACTGCAAAAGCCTCTCTGTTGAGCTTGGGAGGGGTGAAGTCTCAAGGCTTAATGAACCACCTTGCCTTCCAGTCGGCCCCGCCCTCCACGGCCCCTGAGTCTCACATGACTGGGTAATCGCTGGAATGGTCCCTGTGTGCGCACACACTCGCAGTGCCTCTAGACTGCTGCCTTTCTGGTTCCCTGCGCTCCGGGACCATATTAATCTGGGTCCCCAGGGTTTCGCCCGAAACTGGGGTTTGGTGGAGTTAGAAGTGGTGCAGTTAGAAGGGGTCCACTTGTGAAAGCCAGCGGCACAATCAGCAGTGCTATGCGCGCCGCACAACTTCTGCCCTTTTGCGACTCCCCTAAATTTCTATGTACTTTTCCCTTTTCACAATCCAAACTCCTCCCATATGAGTTTTGGCTGGACCTGGGGTTTAGTGTCATAGGATAAGGGGTTCAATGCAGTTGGGAGTCTCAGTCTCCTTCCCACCAGAGAAAGCCAGCCAGGAACTCGGGCATCCACTTTCTTCTCGCGCGCGTCTCCATACCTCAGCTTTTTGCAGCTTCTCTGGGTCTCTGTGAGCCCCTCTCTTTCCTTCTAATTGTAGAATTTCCACTCAGCCAGCTTTCCTGTGGTTCTGGATGATGTCCGTTCTGTCTTTTAGTTGTAGTTTAGAAATTCTTCTTCAATTTTTTGGAAAAGTTTGAAAAGGATAGGTTTTTAAATATTCTTTGAACATTTGGTAGAATTCACTAGTGAAGCCATCTGTTCCTGGACTTTTGTTTTTTGGAAGGTTTGTGATGGTTGTTTCAATTTCCTCACTGGTGATAGGTCTATTTATATTTTCCAATTCTTTTCAAGTGCAAAGGTATGTTCACCAAAAAAAGACCACATGCAAGACTATAAACCAAGAATCAATAAATGTAAAGTACTGAAATCACTGAAAGTATTTCTTTGACCATGATGATATTAAGTTAGGCATGGATAGCTAACATATCTAAATGCCATTCTTCACTAAAAGGAGTGAGGGCTCTTTGGAGAAACATCTTATTCCTGAGTGAGGGCAGAGAAGATATAAAACAAGCCTGGAACATATCCTGCCATGCTAGACCAGTGATTTTCAACCTTTCTCATCTCATGGCACACATAAACTAATTACTATCATTCTGCAGCACAGCAAGAAATACATCATAGTTTTGCCAATCTGACAAATAAAAAGGTATAACTTTGATTCATTCACACTGGATGGCTATTGTGTTGGTGATGTCATTTCTTTTTTATTTGACAACCTAAGGCTCCTGACTCAATAGTCAAGTATTGCATGTTTTAAAAATTCTCATAGCACACCAGTTGAAAATTGCAATGGTAAACAGAAATTGCTCAAAATAAATGATGGAGTCATGCCAAAAGGGGGGTTCCCACAAGGCCAGATTTGGTACAACCAAAGCATCAAACTAGAATAAGGACAGTGATGAACTATATCCTGTTAAGTAGAACAGAACTCCATGAATTCGGGTTGATAATATATGGGTAGACAAAGGAATAAATGGGAGGGCCTCTTCTTTACAGTGGAATGCTAGACACCAAATGATATCTGTGCAGTTGGTGCTGGGGCAGGAAAATCACTATTCTAAACCATCATAGTAAAGACTGTTATAGACAAGAACCATCCACAGAGATTAAACCTAGGGGAGTTTGATGAGGAATGTGATATTTACCTGATAATAAAGTGTCTTCCCACAGACAGCTTATTAGTCACAACAAGAAAATCATAATTATAATTGAAAAAGTCTAAAACACACTTGTCTACTTGATCAAAATTACTATTCAGATGAAGGACAAATGGACACTGAGAGCCTTTAGTTATACCTGAGAAGGACACACCCCTTCTGTAATATCTACCCAGCATGAATATAATCATGAGGAAACGTCACACAAATTCAACTTTTGGAATATTTTATAAAAGAACCAGGCCTACGCTTTAAAAAAAAAAGCCAACATCATAAACGACACCGAATGGCTGAGGAACTTCCTGAGATTTAAAAAGACTCAAGAGGCATGCCATTGCATAATGAAACCTGTGACCCAGGTCAGAATCTTGTGCTAAAGAAAAAGGAAGTGCTGCCAACTGACAAAACTGGAGCTATGGTCGGATGGCTCTGTTAGTTGGAGTGCATCCGGTATATCAAAAGTTTGTGAGTTCTCTTTCTGGTCAGGGCCACACCAAGATTGTAAGTTTGATCCCCAGTTGGGGCATGTACAATCAATTGCACGCGCGCGCTCTCTCTCTCTCTCCCTCTTCCCCCCCCCCCTCTCAAAAATCTTATTTTGGCCGAAACTGATTTGGCTCAGTGGATAGAGCGTCGGTCTGTGGACTGAAGGGTCCCAGGTTCGATTCTGGTCAAGGGCATGTACTTGGGTTGTGGGCACATCCCCGTAGGAGGTGTGCAGGAGGCAGCTGATCAATGTCTCTCTCTCATCGATGTTTCTAGCTCTCTGTCTCTCTCTCTTCATCTCTGTAAAAAATCAATAAAAAATATATTTAAAAAAAATCTTATTTTGATGAAAAACAAAACATTGGAATATGGACTATAGATATAAAATATCACAACAATGCCAAATTTACCAAATTTGATAATTATGATTATATGAAAGAACATCTTTATTTTTAGGAAATATAATATTAAGGAGTAAAGAGAATGATGTATTCCACTTACCGTTAAATGGTCCAGAAAAAAATTATAAATTTTATAGAGAAAGACAGAAAGGAGAGAGAGAGGAGACTAAAACAATAAAATGTTAAAAGTTAGAAAAATCAGGAAAAGGATATAAAAAGAATTCTTTGTATTACTCATGCAATGTTTCTATAAGTTTCATATTACTTCAAAGTAAAGTGATATATTGACAACACATGATAGATAAGGTAATTTAGAGAAAGGGAGAGGCTTATATCTGCAAACTTTACTTCAATTCCCATAGCTCCACTCTTACCTGTCTTCTTTGATCACATCAACAAAGTGGGCGTCTGTCTTCTCCCGGATGTTCTTGAGTCTCAGTGGAAGGAGAGCAGACTGGTCCAAGCTGACACCTGCCCATCTTCCTTTTTCCTGTAAGATCTCACACAGGGAGGTCTGGCTGTTGGTGAGCTTCTCCTCTTGGGGAGGGCTCAGGAGTCCATTCTGTGTTTTGGAATTATATCCTCCAGAAATCTGCCTCAAGACAGGGAAGCAGACACAGAGGTGACCCATGGGTGTGCAGCATGCTATTCCACCCAACCCTTCTGCTATGCTGGGGTCCTGCTGCACTGCACGCTGCACCTTCAAATCTCGGTCCCAATCCAAACTCTCAACCTTGCCACCCATCTGCTTCTCCCTATCCCCCTGAACTGTCAAATCGCAACTCCAGGCGTTCAGGCAACCAGGGGTGGTGGGGGGTGGGTGAGGCTCTCAGTTTGCTGACCACTGAACCCACTGAACCAGGGTTCCAGAGGGCTATGGGGAAGGTTTGGGAGAAGTGCAACGGGGAGCCAGAGAAAGAAAACCCATATGGAATGTAGCTTAGGAAAGGGTGACTGCCTGTCTGCAACACAGACGGACCTAGTATCGTACAATCCACAGGCAGATATGAGGGTGGAGGGTGACAGAGTGGGCTTCCTGGAGGGCCAGCCTTAACAGCTATTTAATCTGATTTCCACTCAGTCCTGGCTCTGGTTCCAAGGAGGTTTCTCTGGAAGCTTCCTTGCTGCTGTCCCTAATCTCAAGCCCCTCTCCATGATGTGGCTCTTATCCTAAAGTCTCCTCTTCTCTTTGCAAACCCACAGTCCACCATATGTTGAATCCAATTTCCAGCCCCACAAAACTTCCCTAACTCTCTACTCCATATGTCTTTAAACCCTTATTGCCCATTAGGGATCCCATTTCAGTTCAGCATCTGATTACTTCTCAGAGGTTAATTCTGAATCATTCCTGTTCTTTACTGGTCTGCCCAAAACCCAAAAGGACTAGAAGGTATGGAATGGGTCACCTAAGAGGTGTTCCCAGAACCGAGAAGTTGATGCACTAGAGAAGAACTGACAGGTATGACAACCAGGAGCTTATTACCTTGTTTTTATTTTTATGCTCCTCCTGACAGCCATTTTGCATTGCTTCTCCTTCTGCACCAGCTTCTGATTTGGGAGCAAATGTAATTTTACATGAAGGGCAGGTCTACAAGAAAAAACAGACCATAGGAACTCACCAAGAGAATATCACCACAATATATAATTCAAGCAGTCCTCTATTGTTGCAATTTGCTGTCACAGAGAATGGTTGTAACCAAACGGAAAGCTTACTGAAGCACACCAGGATGAGTTAAAGACAAACTGGCAAAGTGAAAATGGAAACACATCTACACAAGAACCTGCACATGAATGTTCCATTACAACCAAGAAGTACAAACAACTCAAATGTCCATTAACAGATGAAGAGATCAATAAAATATGGTTTACCCATACAATGGAATATATTACTTAGCCATCAAAAGGAATGCCGAATTGTCCTAGCAGGTACTGCTCAGTGGTTGGAACATTGGCCCTTGTACCAAAAGGTCACGCATTTGATTCCCAGTCAAGGGCATGTACCTGGGATGCAGGATCCATCCCAGACCCCTGTTGGGGTGCGTGTGGAATGCAACCAATCAATGTGTCTCTCTCACATAGTTGTTTCTCTCTCCTCCTCCTTCCTTCCCTTCCACTCTTCCTAAAAATCAAACAGAAAAAATATCCTTGGGTGAGGATTAATTAAACAAAACAAAACAAAAAAAGAAATTAAGTACTGATTCAGGCTACAACATGATGAACCTTGAAAATATTACACTCAGTGAAAAAAGCCAGACACAAAAAGCCACACACTGTATGATTCCATCCGTATAAAATGTTCAGAAAAGGCAAATCCACAGAGATGCAAAGGAGACTGGGTGTTGACAAGGGTTAGAAGGATAAAGGAATGGACAGTGATCTCATGGACATAAGGCTTCTTTTAGGAGGTGATGAAAATGTTCTAAACTTGATTGTGATAATGGTTGTACAACTTTGCAAATATACTAAAAAGCACCAAATTGTACACTTCAAAGGGTAAGTTTCTTGGTATGTGACTCATATCTTAATAAAACTGCTATTGAACAAACAACCTGCCATTATCCTATATTAGTGTACTAAGCCAAGGTCTATGAGTTCTATGTGATAGTGAGCTGCCCTATAAAATAGGGGGAATAATCTGAGGCACCTGTTTCTAGACCTGGGATTCTTAAAAGCTTTCAGAAATTAGCTGACCTGGAAAAGGAAAGGCAAGACAACCCTGACAGGTAGAGTAGAAAGGGCAGCAAGGCTTTCTTTTCTCATTAAACCAGGGTTCAAATCCCACCTCAAATCCTTATTGTTTTGGATGGCCCTGTTCAAATCATTCACTTCAGTTATCGCATCTATAAAAAGAGCAATAATACTTTTCTTGAAGATACGTGATAAAGATTAAAGGAAATGTATGCAGTTAGCCTAATGTCATCTCTGGCTCTCAATAAATTTACTATTATTATTAACTAGAGGTCCTGTGCATGAAATTCGTGCACTGGGGGGAGGTGGCCCTCTTGCATTCCGGGAGCCCATGAGCAGACCTAAGCCATCAGTTGGACATCTTTAGCCTGCTATAGAGGCAGGAGAGGCTCCCGCCACCGCGGCTGCACTCGCCAGCCATGAGCCCAGGTTCTGGCTGAACAGTGCTCCCCATGTGGGAGCACATTGACCACCAGGGGGAAGATCCTGCATTTAGCATCTGTCCCCTGATGCTCAGTGTGCATCATAGTGACCGGTTTTTCTGCCATTCGGTTGATTTGCATATTAGCCTTATATTATATAGGATGTGATCCATTAAACTAGGAAGTGTCATTGAGATAGCAACTAACTGCTTTCAGTAGAGGAGATAGATTTAGCAGCAAAGATTTATTAGGACTTAAAAAATGTCCTTGCATTGCATTGGAATACATTGTAGGAGGCTAGATATTATTTTGAAAATTTAAAATAAGTGTCATCACAGCTCAGGTTATAGTTCAGGCCCACACTGTATTAAATAAAAGAAACAAAGTTGCTAAAGAGGTGTGTAATTTGGGAATCTTATATAATGCACAAGCTAAATTTGGACATTTGTATTCACCAAAAAAAAAAAAAACATGCCAAAAGATCTGGCCAAATCATTAACTAACATACCTGAACAAACAGTAGTACTAGTAAAACTACTTATAGCTCTTTAAAAACTGACATTATTAACAGGGGTAAAATGTTCTAATTGTCAATACTTAACGATAAAATTATTTTACAGCACATCTTGGTATCGTCTGAGTTAAACTTCAAAACATTTTACCAATAGGGCCACTGATCTTCTCATATAACAAAATCCAATCTCCCCCCCCCGGCCCCCCGCAACCTGCCCACCCCCTCCTCTTTTTCCCTCTCCCTCTCCTTCTCCCTCCCTCCCTCTCTCTCCCTCTCCCTCTCCCTCTCCCCCCCTCTCTCTCTTATACACACACACACACACACACACACACACACACACACACATACACACACACACACACACATAGTGACCCTCCTAGCCACCAAGGGAGGAATTAAGTAAATGTGCCCAAGACACATGCAGCACGGTCCTATGGTTGCCCCCTAGTGGGTAATGGAAGAAATTGACTTCAGTGGTGGCAGGCTTGCTTCTCTAGGGCCTTGGTGGGCAATCTTTGTCCCCTTGAGTGTGGCTTTTCCACAAAATATGACGGCCTGGGTGAGTCTATTTTAAAGTGGCATTAGAAGAAGTTTAAGTTTAAAAAATTTGGCTCTCAAAAGAAATTTCAATCATTGTACCGTTGATATTTGGCTCTGTTGACTAATGAGTTTGCCAACCACTGCTCAAGGGAAACACGGTACTTTTCAGGAGCCAAACAGGCCTGGGGGTAAAGTGGATACAGCTTGGAGTATGGGAACATTTGAGAGAATGAGTCAAACCCTTAAGGTCCAGGGATTCACCAATCTTGTAAAGATATGATGAAAGAGTATAAACAGCTACCCTGTTTCCCCGAAAGTAAGACATCCCCCCAAAATAAGTCCTACTTCCAGTTTTGCCTCTCGCTGTAATATAAGGCATCCTCCCGAAAATAAGACCTCCCTGATAATAAGGCCCTTCCCAAAATAAGGCCTCCCCGGAATATAAGGCCCCCAAAGCTACCCTAAGGCGTCTGACTCCTGGTTTAAAGAAAAGCTCCGGCTGCGCTGCGGCCAATCAGTGAGCTGGTTTGTGATGACAACTACTACCGTACTGTATACAGGTAATAAATTTCCTTTTTTTGTTGTTCAACAATAAATGTATACCGTATTCTTCTTCATGGAAAAATAAGACATCCCTTGAAAATAATAAGACCTAGCGCATCTTTGGGAGCAAAAACTAATATAAGACACTGTCTTATTTTCAGGGAAAGAGGGTACTTCTCTGACCACTGTTTAAACATTAAGACTAGAGAAGTAGCGTAACAGTGATTAAAGGTACTGGTTTTGAAATTAAACTGAATCTTGCTTCATTGACTGAATCCTACTTCTACCACTTAATAGAGATCCTCTCCAACTCTCATTTTCCTCCTTGGTAAAAAAGAATTGCATCTACCCTGAAGAATTATTATAAGGGCAAAACGAGTCAATACAAGTAAAGCATATCAGAAGTGTTTTAAATCAGCTTGGTTTTTGTGTACTGACTCTAATCCCATCAGACTGACTTCCTAGAATAGTGAATTGAGGATGATGAGGCCATGTGTTGACCCAACAGGAGGAGAACTGAGATTGAATTGTGATGTCTGCCATGGGTGAGGGTTGGACAAGTGGAGATGTGCATGCATTTGTCACAGCTTGGCTCTGCACAATGCTTGATGTGTTAGTGAGTATTCAATAAATGTTGGTACTTAATATTAAAACTTCTGGCCACTATCCTTTCTGGTTATAAAGAGAGTTCATCTGGTAATTTAATGTCCTTGATCACAAACAGCCATCCTTGGTATCTGCTTTTGCGTAGTCATTTCTTTTTTAGATATTTCTTGACATCAGTTGTTTCTAAGTATTTTTCCCTCTTCAAGTACACCTGATGCACTTTAAAACAGGCCATCTGTTTCTTAGGAACATTTTATCACAGTAGAGTACAGGCCACATATCCTCTCTTTGTCAAAGGGATGTTAACACAAGTGTTACATGTATAAGATGTTTTATGCATTTATAAAATAGTGACAATCGAAGGCACACGCCCTTCACAAAGGATCCCCGTGATAGGAATCAAGGCCCCATAACTCAGATTCGGCACCCTTTCTGTGAAGGTCTTGGCTGCAAAGAGGTTGGAAGGCTAGTGGAAACTGGGAGTGCCCATGGGGACCAGCTAATCTCCAGGGAGCCTGGAGCAGTGATCTTCATAGATAGGCAAGTCAAAGTTGCATCCCTTTGACAAAGAGAGGATATATGGCCTATATTCTACAGGATTGTGATAAAATGTTCTAATACAGAGGTAAGATCTTGTAGAGCTGCCCACAGAAGAACCTCACGGAGCAAAGGAACAGACATACACTGTCAGAGCCAAATGTTCGTAAATGGTCTAGGAGTCTTCATTCAGGGAGTCTGGGGCCTGTCGGGGTCATGTGGGAAGCAGTTGAGGAGGACCTCTGACTGGTCTCTGAATGGCCCAAACAGTGCTCACTGCTCATTCTGCATTCCCACAGTAGCTTTGCCCACAAAGTGGGGTTGGGTTGGGCAGGAGAACCAGTTTTGCACTTGCTTTGAAAATATTGCTCTTTGTCATTCTACTTCTTCAGTTACCTTCCTTTGGGAAAGGAGGGTTTGATTAACACTTTAAAAGAAACAAAACAAAAAATCTTCAAGCAATCCATCTGTCCTGATGGAGACATTCTTGTATCTCAACATCCCCTTCTGCTCTGCAAGGAGCATGCTGTCTGCATGAGAAGGGCTCCACCAAGCAACGGGTACGTGGGTTTGCTTCCCTTCATCAGTAACAGCTGTTATCCTTTATGTATTTACACGTTCATTTTACTTGAGTTAAAGTATCTTACAAACTGCTTTTTTTAAAAATTAAATCTTTTTTTTAAAAATTAAATTTTTATTATTCAGATTATTACATTTGTCTCTCTTTTTTCCCTTCCATAGCTCCCCTTCATCCAGCTCCCACCTTTCCCTCTATCCTTACCTCCCTCCCACTGACCTCATCCATAGGTGTATGATTTTTTTCCAGTCTCTCCTTGTACACCCCTCCCCCCTGCCCCCCTGAGAATTATCAGTCCACTCCCTTTCTGTGCTCCTGATTCTATTATATTCACCAGTTTTTCTGTTGATCAAATTTTTAATTCACTTAATTTTTAGATTCACTTGTTGATAGATATGTATTTGTTGTTCATAAGTTTTTGTCTTTTACCTTTTTCTTCTTCCTCTTCTAAAAGAGTACCTTTCAGCATTTCATATAATACTGATTTGGAGTTGATGAACTCCTTTAGCTTTTTCTTATCTGTGAAACTCTTTATCTGACCTTCAATTCTGAATGATAGCTTTACTAGATAGAGTATTCTTGGTTGTAGGTTCTTGCTATTCATCACGTTGAATATTTATTGCCACTCTCGTCTGGCCTGCATCGTTTCTGTTGAGATATCAGCTGACAGTTGTATGGGTGTTCCCTTGTGGGTAATTAACTGTTTTTCTCTTGCTGCTTTTAATATTCTCTCTTTGTCTTTTGCTCTAGGTATTTTAATTATGATGTGTCTTGGTATAGTCCTCTTTGGATTCCTTTTATATGGGGTTCTGTGTGCTTCCTGAACTTGTAAGTCTATTTCTTTTACCAGATGTGGGAAGTTTTCAGTCATTATTTCTTTAAATAGGTTTTCAGTATCTTGCTCTCTCTCTCTTCTTCTGGCACCCCCACAACTCTGATGTTGGTACGCTTGAAGCTGTCCCAGAAGCTCCTTACATTATCTTCACATTTTTGGATTCTTTTCTCTTCTTGCTTTTCCAGTTGAGTGTTTTCTGCTTCTTTATATTTCAAATTTTTTACTTGATTCTTGCCTTCCTCTAGTCTGCTGTTAGGACTCTGTATAATATTTTTTATTTCAGTCAGTGTATGTTTAATTTCTAGTTGGTCCTTTTTCATCTCTAGTTGGACCTTTTCCATCTCTAGTTGGCTCTTTTGCATCTCTAGTTGGTCCTTTTTCATCTCCTCTTGGCTCTCGCTAACTTTATCCAACTTTTATAGGATATTCTTGAAAAACCTTATAAGCGTGGTTTTGAACTCTATATCCAGTTGTTTCTTTTCCTCCATTTCTTTTGTTTGTGATCCCTTCCCTTGTCTAGGCATTTTCACTATGCCAGGAGAACTTCTGTGTTGGATTCAGCCTGATGATACCAGACTTGCAAAACCGCAAAAGCCTCTCTGTTGAGCTTGGGATGGGTGGAGTCTCAGGGCTTAAGGGACCGCCTTGCCTTCCAGTTGGCCCCGCCCTCCACGGCCCCTGAGTCTCACATGACTGGGTAATCGCTGGAGCGGTTCTAGTGCGCGCGCACAGGCAGTGCCTCTAGACCCTGCGCTCCGGGACCACACGAGTCTGGGTCCCCAGGGTTTCACCCGAAACTGGGGCTTAGTGGAGTCAAAAGTGGCTCAGTTGGGAGGGTCTGTCTCCCGCCCACTCGTGAAAGCCAGCGGCACAATCAGCAGTCGGTCCTCTGTACACAGTGCCATTCTCGCCACCAGAACTCTGATCTTTTGTGACTCCCCTAAATTTCAGTGCACCTCTCCCTTTTCACAGTCCAAACTCACCCCGTATGAGTTTCAGCTGGATCTGGGGTTTAGTGTTGTAGGATAAGGGGTTCATTGCCTTTGAGAGTCTCTGTCTTTCTCCCGCCAGAGAAAGCCAGCCAGGTACTCCGGCACCCGCTCTCTACACATGCGCGTCTCCAAACCTCAGCTTTTTGCAGCTCCTCTGGGTCCCTGTGAGCCCCTCTCTTTCCCTCTAGTTGTAGAACTTCCACTCAGCTAGCTTTCCTGTGGTTCTGGATGATGTCTGTTCTGTCTTTTAGTTGTAGTTTTGAAATTGTTGTACGAGGCAGCAGTGTAGGTGTTTACCTATGCTGCCATCTTGGATTCTCCCCTCACAAACTGCTTTTTGCTAAGCACCAGACACTTCTGTGAAATATCTGCCAACCCATTAAATGTCCATCTTTCCCCCTTGACCACTGCCAGTAACTCCATCCCTGAGTAGCCCTCACTGGGAAACATTTCAGAGTTGGGAAACTAACTACCTGGGATATCCTGTGCCTTCAGAGGCACATCTGAGCAACTGACTTGCAGGGAAGCATGGTGGCAAGCACATTAGATAAAGAGCACTGTTGCATGATAGCAGATGCTATGATTTAGAAACGCCGCTGTGCAGAGTGCATGCCAGTGAATGATAACCAGGCCTTTATCCAGGTGATGTCTGCAACCTCCTGTACTTGATCTCAATTAAGCCTCATAATATTCAAAGGTTTACCAACAGCAGGAGCCAGAGTGCAATGCTGTGACCCGACCACCATCAGTCTCTCTCTGGCCTCCTTTCCTTGCACAAGGAGGACCAAGGAATAATCCTAGCACTCTGATCTCCTCTGCCTCATTCTCTGAGGTGACCAAGGCAGTTAGGACCACATCCTAGTTCTTTTTTATTTTTTAAATATATTTTATTGATTTTTTACTGAGAGGAAGGGAGAGGGATGGAGAGTTAGAAACATTGTTGAGAGAGAAACATCCATCAGCTGCCTCCTGCACATCGCCCACTGGGAATGTGCCTGCAAACAAGGTACATGCCCTTGACCAGAATCGAACCCAGGACACCTCAGTCCGTAGGCTGACGCTCTATCCACTGAACCAAACTGGTTAGGGCCACATCCTGGTTCTTTTAAGTTGCACACTGGCACCAAGGGAAGCTTTATCAAGAGCAGCTAAGGTCCCCTCACAGAGTACATCATGGGCCAAAGAGTAGGCTGGCTATTGCCTGGGAAACCCGAGATCCCTTTGGAGAACACCCAAGAGCAAGCTCTGCATTTCCCAGATTATCTGTGTTCCTTCTCCCAATGTGGATGTAAGCTCAAAGGGATGATTATAACTATTTTTCTAACACACTTGGTTGCATTTGCATTTGTGTTTTTTTAAACACATTTCAATACATGCACCCTACAATCTGTTCAAAGTATATGGCACAGAGCTATAAAATCATTTTTCTTCAAGGCTATCTCTCTTCAAAAGATAAATCGTTTCTAAGCTAACAGCTGTTCTTTTTCATAACTGTCAAGCAAGGGAGCAGGAAAACCTCTTTTCTAAGAACCGATGAGGAAACATCAGAAAAGCCCTGGCTTTACCTATTTAGTCTGCTGAGTATGACTATTTGGCAAACTGTCCTATGACTAGAAGCACCCCTTACTCCCCAAACTAAAAATTCTGGTTGAGCCCTGGCTGGTGTTTCTCAGTGGTTAGAGCGTTGGCCCCTGCATTCAAGGGCTGTGGGTTCCATTCCTGGCCAAGAGCACATACCTGGGTTGCAGGTTCAATCCCCAGCCGCAGTCAGGGCTCATGCAGGAGGCAACCAGTCAATATGTCTCTCTCATATCAATGTTTCTCTCTCCCTCCCTTCCTTCCTTCTACTCTCTCTAAAAAAGCAATGGAAAAGAATATCCTCATGTGAGGACTTAAAAAAATAAGTTCAGGTTGAACATGGCAGACAGGAACATGAAATAGTAATAGCAAATACAGCTTACTGAGTCTCTGTATCAGTTTATTTTAATCCTCATAAGCACCTATGAAGCCGACACTATGATTAGCCCATTCTATACGGGAGGAAACTGAGGCAGAGAAGAGAAGGGTGGCCAAAGTCACACAGTTAGAAAATAATAGCAGGAGTTTAAGGTCAGGTAGCAGCACCCTTAATCCCAGCCAGCATATATGACATCTCCAAGTAAACGGAGCCACCTGTAATGTGAGCTACTACATGCCACTGGCGGGCTGGTGCAGATATGATTTCTGCTAATAAAATACCAGAGAAAAAATAGCTGCAAAATATTAGAGGAAAACAGAAGCTGTAATTTTTACAGAAAAAGAAAGGGAACCCAGACGCTTTAAGAACAGGAAGCGGACAGCCCGAGAATACTGGAGGCAAAACCACAAACAAAACAAAAACCTGTGAAAATCAGGCACAGGATCTCAACGTCATGGAACCCTGCTCAGGTTCTTGAGTATTAAGTAGCTACTGCATTTAATAATTGAGGCTGATCAGGCAAGAATATTGTTACCATGTTGTGGAAATATTCCATCAAAAAGTCAGGAAAAGAATTTAGTATTTTGAGAAATTTCATTTATGTCCAATACCTCACTACCTTATGCTGCCCATCAAATGATGCTGAACTGATCTATCTTCCTTTTTCATTTCATAACTACAGACTTCATTCAGAGTTCTTAGGTCCCCCTCTCCCAATGCCCTATTTCTCAAATAGAGCCAGTTGCTTCCTCAAATTGAATCAGCTGAACCTATTTGTAATGATTTTATTACTTGGATCCCATGCTGCATTTAATTTTTATTTCTCCTTAGTCTTCTCCAGTCTCTGACAGGTATTATCTTCCCTTGTCATCGATGACCTTGTCATTTTTGAAGTACCTTGATCAAGTATTTTGTAAACTGCCCTTGAATTTTGATTTGTTTGATGCTTTCACATGGTTGACTGAGGTTTAGGATTTGAGGAAGAACTCCAAAAAAGTGATGTGCCCTTCTCAGCACCTCACATCAGGGGGTACAAGATACTATGAATCTTATTAATCACTAGAGGGCTGGTACACGAAATTTGTGCACTTGTGGGGGAGGTCCCTCAGCCTGGCCTGCACCCTCTTGCAGTCCAGGATTCCTGGCGGGATGTCCAACTGCCAGCTTAGGGCCAATCCCCACGGGAAGAGGGCCTATCAGGAGGCAGGAGAGGCTCCCACCACCACCATTGCACTTGCCAGCAGTGAGCCTGGCTTCTGGCTGAGCAGCGCTGCCCCTGTGGGAGCGCACTAACCATGAGGGGGCAGCTCCTGTGTTGAGCGTATGCTCCCTGGTATTTTGTGTGTTTCATAGTGACCAGTCATTCTGCTGTTCAGTTGGTTTGCATATTAGCCTTTTATTGTATAGAATGATGCTACCTTCATCATGTGGTGAAGGTGGGGAGGGCTCTCAAGTTGTCCACTGCAAGTTACTATTCTTCCCTTTATAATGAATATCTGGTGGAGGGTAAGGGAAGGAGATGTTCGGGGGCTGTGCCAATATCCTATTTCTCCTTAAACTTATACCCACTAATTTCAGAGTTCATTGATGGATCTTGCCTGCAGAATTTATTACTGTGATGTTCTAATGAGATTCTCTTTCACTCATTCCTTCTACATGTATTTTGTCCATTTATATGTGATGTGCTTTCTCCTAATTGAGGGAAACACACACACACACACACACACAACTAAAAATATAGATAAAATATGAAGTCCTTTTTAAAAAAACTTAATTTATATCCATTTTTCAAAGCCAGCAGTTAAACTACTTTACTCTTATAACTGCTTTATTGAGATATAATTAACATGCCACACAATTCATAATTCAATTGTTAAAGTATATTCACAGAATTGTCCAACCATCACTACTATCAATTCAGACCACCCTCTATAATAATTTATAAGCTATATACATGTATGTGTGTATATACATACACACACATACATACACACACACACACACACACACACACACACATACATGGAAAGAGAGAGAGAGAGAAATTTATTACCTTTTTCATTCCTATATGAATTAAAATGAAAAGTAGAGGCCTTCTGCTTTCTCAAATTGAGCCAGCTAGCCTATTCATAATGGTTTTACCTACAAATAATACAAATGACAAGGAGATAAAAGAAGTGATCACTTACTTAGAGCCATTAAAAAGTCATGGCAGAGCCCTAGCCCTAGCCCTAGCTCTTAACCTGACCCTAACCCTACCCTTAACCCTAACCCTAACCATACCTTAGCCCAAATCCTATCCCTAGACATTAAAAAAAAAAGTCATGGCAACTATCACAGAAGGATGGTTCCTGGGGAGAAGTACAACTCTTTTGAAAATAGGACAGATCCTCTCTGAATTGTCCCATGTAGACAAATCCATACCATCAACCTCATTACTGACTGTAAATATATAGAAACTTTCATCTGGTGAGCACACAGGCCTAGGGTTCTGAATAATAGATTAAGGTAAACTCACAGTGATAGCCAAGCAGGTGCATTGCCAGTGAGGTCTTTCAGAGATGAACTAACATGCTGTCACAGCTCACACAGTTCACTGTTTAGGATTGATGGAATAAAAAAGAAACCACCCACACCTTTGGTTTTCATTTCTTGGTTCTTCACAAAGACATTACAGCAGCTATTGTGATTGGCATGTATAGTTTTGATCTATCACCCCCAGTTTCATGACAAATGGGCAGCAGGCCTCCACTGCAGAGCTGAGGTCACACTAAGCAGGCCAAGTGTCCCTGCACCAATTATACATTTGTATCATGGTTACATCCCCCACAGCAACCACCCAGGGCAATAACAGAAGAATCTCTTTCAAGTCAGAACAAGCTGAGAAGAAAAGATCTTCCCGAGACAATGACTCATTGTGGGCAAATCAACACAGTATCTATCTCCTCCTGTCCTTCATTCCTACTGTGGTCACTGTCCATGCCTCCACATGGAGTGAATGAATGCATGTCCTAGTGTTAAGTGAACATCTAGTACAATCCTAGCATTCATGGGCATTACTTCACTTATTCTTCACAATAACCCTGAGAGATTGCCTCATCATCATCATCATTTCACTGTGACTTAGAGAAGTTAAGTGACCTGCTCACCGTCCCACATCCAAGGCTTTGAGAACAACCTTGACTTTGAGTTCTGGCCCTTCCCATGGCACTAAAGCGGCCTTCCATGATTGTGTCATGTAGAGCCCTTGTCTCCTTCCTGGGCTCACTTATTTTTTTTTTCTTAAGAGAAAGAAAGGGAGAGGGGGAGAGAAACATCTATGTGAGAAAGAAATATTGATAAGTTACCTCCTGCATGCCTTCTACCAGGGATTAAGCCCACAACCTAGGCTTGTGCCCTGGGTAGGAATCGAACTGGCAACCTGTCAGTGCATGAGACAACACTTGAGCCATACCAGCCAGGGCCTGGCTCCCTTCTTGACTCCTCCTTCCTCCGCCCCAAATCCCAGGGCTGTTTTTGGAAGCTCAGGCTCAGAGAACCGAGTGCCACGGTGCTAGCAGTGTAGCTCACAGCTCCCCATTTTGCAATGCCAAGACTTCCTGATGAAAAACTTTCACTGCCAGTCACTCAAGAAGCCAATTCTTGGTTATGAGAGGATTCTCTCTGACCTATGATCTCAGGACCAAAGCCCTTGTCCTTTGACATGACTACAGTTACGTGGTAGGACATCCTAATACTCAGACTATTTTATGAAATATTAGGTAAGAATTCTCATCTATGTATTGAGAAATAACTTACTGACACATAGGACAGGTGTGCCAGGAGGGAAAACAAATGAATCCTAGACATTACCTTGGTTCTATTTAGTTCTGCTCAGGCTTCTCAACTTAGTCCTTCTTAGGCTACCTCTATAGAGTTCTATCTTCCTGTGTGTCACTTAAGAATTAAAAATGTAAGCCAAAAGAAAGTTGTCATTATCTACTATATGCCAGGCATTATGCTGGACATTTGGGGAAAATATAAGGTTTTTTTTAAACACATGGGCCCTGTGTGCATTCAAAGAATTCACAGGAAGGCATATAACAAACATAAGGCAAATATTGAATATTGCGTATTTTGTAGCTATAATGTTATAGCATTATTAGGTAGAGGAGTCATAAAAAACTGCAATGAAGGTGACCCAAGAAAGGAAAAGAGGAGGTTTTAGGGAAAAGAGAAGTGAGGAGCAACAGGACTAAGATATGTATGTATTCATTTGATGAATATTTTACTCAACACCTTTTCTCTAATTTCTTGTTTCTTGCATGAAACTCCTTCCACTAGACAAGCATTTCTCTAAAAGGTGCAGCTTAAAAAAAGAAATCTGTGATCAGTGAGGCCTGAAAATGCTGCATTCCACATCCATCTCTGGAGACAGAAGTACTAGCATACTAAAGGCTCTGAGAAGTCCTGCAGTAAAGAAACCTTTTCAACATTGTTTAACTTGGAACTTCCCAAATTTACCTGACCACAGAATGCTTTCTTTTACACTTGACACCTATTTCCATCCAGAGAAAGTACCATTCAAGGGAGCACAAAGGAAACACTGCCTTACACCAAGGCAGGAGGAAAATGTGGGGTCTGTGACAAACCTACATGAGAGTAATTCTGGCTGGATGAGGTCAGAGCAGCAACAGAGGAGATCAAAGCCTATTGGCAGGAAGAGTATAACAGACCCTGGAAAAGGATTAGGAGGAGCTAGTCTGTGATTCCAACTAATGGGAAGATCTAACCACAGTACAGACAATATAAGGCCACAAGTAAATGACATATGTATGAGGCAGTAATAAGTTTAGAGGAAAAACTTCAGAAAACATATGAGCAAGCAACTGGTATTTCACATTTCTATTGTTCAGAAACTGTTACTTAATGGAAGGTCTTATATGTCAAATTATAATCTATGTAATCTTTAAGGCAGACCTCAGTTTTCTGCCTTTCAAATTTAGGTTGACAGCTCATACTGATTCACTCAGTTACTCAGTGCTTATCCTATACTAGAGGCCCAGTGCATGAAAATTGGTGCACTCGGGGGGTCCCTCAGCCCAGCATGCACCTTCTCGCAGTCCAGGAGCCCTCAGGAGATGTCCAACTGACAACTTAGGCCCGCTCCCCGTAGGAGAGCGGGCCTAAGCCGCAGCCTGGCCTCCCTCTGCAGGAGTCAACTGGGCAGGTCGGTCAGGGCATGGTGCCAGCTGGAGAGCAGCCAGCCCTGCCCCACATTGCCCCACCACCACTGCCAGTGGCCTCTCGTGGGCCAATCAGGAGAAAGCACTGGCTGGTGAGGAGCCGGCCCCACTGCCCCATTTGCCCCCCCGCCACTGATGGTCTCTGCTGACTGCCCCCCATCACCTGTCCCCTCCCTCTGCCCAGTGGCATGCTCCTTAGCTGGCCTGGCATCACCTGCTTGCTGGCCCCGCCTCCCGCCAACCAGTCATTCCACTGTTTGGTTGATTTGCATATTACACTTTTATTATATAGTATTATATAGGACAATAAAAGCCTAATATGATAAGTGCCTGGCCATCCAGTCATCTGTTCAACCAATCAAAGCATAATATGCTAATGATATGCTAAGGCCACTCAACCACTCACTATGACATGCACTGACCATCAGGAGGCAGATACTCTGGTAGGTTACCTTGCTTCTGGGGTCCGGCTATCAGGACTGAGTGAGATGAGCCAGACATGCTCAAGAGCCCTCCTGTGGTCCCTCCCTGCTGGCCAACCTCCAGTGCCCCTCCCCAGCCCCAATCGTGCTCTGAGAACCCTTGGAGAATGTTGGAGAGCCAGTTTTAGCCCACTCCTGCAGGCCAGGCTGAGGGACTCCACTGGTGCAGGAATCATACACCAGGCCTCTAGTCTATGTACATAAAGCCTAAGTGACCAAACGACCAAACAACTGGTTGCTATGACATACACTGACCACGGGGGACAGATGCTCAACACACAGGATTGGGTTCCCTCCTGTCTGGATTGAGCCTATGGGGATTGGGCTTCCTCCTGTCTGGATTGAGTCTGCGGGGACTGGGTTCCCTCCTATATGGATCGGGTACCATTCTGTCTGGATCAGTTATCTGACATTCTGACTTCGAGAGGGCGCAGGCCAGGCTGAGGGACCGCACTGATGTATGAATCTGTGTACTTGGCCTCCAGTAATTTATAAAGCACTCACAGACACCTGCTCTCACCTGATCCTCACCTCAGACACTAGAAGCAGAGAAAGCAAGAGTGTGGCAAAGACTTCCCAAAGTGAAGCCTAAAGAGAAGACCAGGTCTTCTATCTCTTCCTGTTCCTTCCACTCCAACTGTAATTCTAATTTTCTGGGACAACCCTAGTCACGGTGTCCTATGATCCCCCCAACACCATCAAAATACCCCAGAAATTATATTTCAAGATCCAATTCTATCCCTTCTGGAAGGAATCCAAAGATCTTTTTTGCTTATGGTTCAAAATCCTTTGGCAAACATGGTCAACTTTAATAGATCACAAGATTTTCAGAAAACTTTCAATCATTACTTGGAAACTTATACAAGGTAATAGAATATGTAAATACATTGTTTTTGTCCATCCAGACGTTTTTTAATTGAAGTCAGCAAATGCATTCCCTAATGGATAGAAACTCACATGCACAAAATCTAAAATACAACAACTCATTTATTTTTGGCTTTGAGCTTTATTTGTTTACTTAAATACAGCTCAGGTTGAAGCCTGGAGGAAATTATTTCTCCCCAGATAATGAAACCATATTTATGCTCCTCCCTGACATGACTCTTTCCCTGCCACATTCACTGACACTCAATGCACCCAGAGCTCCTTTCTGATTTCTGTAAGACATTAGCCCAGCAAAGAGGCTGTTTTGAAAATGCACAGGCAACAAGGAAATTTAAGACACATTAGCTGTTATGCATGTGTCAGAGAATATGGGAAAGACAAGACCTAATACCGACCCCACTAGCTCTATACCTGGGATGATTTCACCTCCTATTCTCTACCCCCTTCAAGGACATTGGGCAATGGCTAGAGACAGTCTTAGTTGTCACAATGGGAGAAGGTGGAGCTCCCGGAACCTAGTGGGTAGAAGCCAGGGACACTGTTCAACATTTCACAGTGCACAGGATAGCCTCTGTCACAGTTATCTGGCCCAAAATGTTGATAGCGTTGAGGCTGAGAAACCCTGCACTAAGTTAACAAAGCATACAGTGAAATGATATACATATGAGTACTGTCAATAAACCTGAATATAATAATCACACAAAGTAACTGGTGCTCAGTCCTGTGGATTCTGACATAGTGAAATAATCTGGATACTCCAGTTAGTTGTCACAATATGGTGCCTATTAGCTTTAAATGCCAATTTAGCTAGTTTTCAAATCTGTTAATGAATGTAGAAGAAGGAACAGTCTGGATTAAAGCCATAACAAGACGCCATCATCCTGACCAATATATCATTATTATATTTGAGAGCACAAAACAGTGAAGTGGATATATGTTTTAACTGTCTCTTTAAAAAAAAGGAATAGGCAAATATTTAAACTGCAAAAATAAATAAGAGATACAAGTGGGAGAACTAAGTCAAATGTGAAAACTGAGGACCAGCTCATAACCTAGGCTGAGTTCATGTGCCCAAGATCCATCCCATTAATTCCTTAGTTCACTATGACAGAAACGGGTACTTCTCCACAGCTACCAGGATATCTCGATTCCAATAATGTTCTTGGCAAGCCTGCACTCCTTCAGCTACTACATCATACGGTTCACCCACACCAACAAAATTTAAAATAATTAGAAAACATTCAATTTCAGGAGACACAGAAATACTTAAGTGGTCTCTGAAATAAGAGACCAACCAGCTCTCCAGCAAGACGTGAGGAGAATCACCTTCACTATTATTTATCATTAGTTTTTAGAAATCCCCAAAGACATCTTAAGTCGAAGAAAAAGGAAATAATAACTCAAGTGAGAAGCATCTTTATGCAATGCAGAAAGAAAATGGAAGTGCAGAATATGTCAAAAGAGAAAAGATTAAAAATGCAAAATGTTGCTTCTTTTATACAACATAGGGAAAAAAATCACAAAGCCAAATTGAAGGGCATTCCAAGTTATCTGCAACAGACCCAAAGGCTGTTTATTATTTTACATGTTGTACTACAGATTATTATAAAATTTTAGAAGTAGGAAAAAAACTAACCTTAAGGTTATCAAAGGTTTTGACAGTCTGCGCCAAGTCACTGACACTCCCTGGTGATGCTGTCCCCTGTGCCCTAGGACCTGAGGACACCTGTGAGCCGTCAATGACCTCAAAGCCAGAAAGCAAGGCCTCTGAACAGCTGCAATGAGACTCCTTCGCTCTCTTACCCGCTATCAGGTATGTCTTCAAACCTATGGATAAAAATTACAGTCAGCACAGGTTGAAACCACCTTTGGTTGAAATACAGCTCCGTTCTTGCTCTCCGTGCAGGACCTGCTCCTGAAAAGTTAAAAGTAAAGTGAAAAAATGTGAATATGTCATATTTTACTACTGACTTCCATCTTTTCAGAGATGTGCAACCTCACGGGGACATTTGTCTCTAAAGCAACACTATTTACTTCCATTATGTTTTCTTTAAATGATGGCTGCACATTTTACCTTAGAGGGCTGAAATGAGCATTAAAAAATTCCTCCTTTGTGACAGCAGCAGAGCCAAATGATAGTGGGCCCTCTGCATTTTTGGGGTTTGTTTTCATCTCTCAATACCAGTCACTGACATATTCAATGATAGGTCTAGTTAGTTGTAAGGGATTTAGAGGATGGACCATTTTACCTAGTCCACTGACATAGGCAAAACTACTATGAAAAGTGAAACCATAGGGGTAATTAAAACCTCCCTTGATTAAAATTTATCAACTATCTATTTTCTTTTGGATCCAGATATTCATAGCAAAAACATTCAGCTTTCATCCAGCTGCACTCTATGCAAATTTTATCCTCTCACAAAATCCTCATTAAAAATAAAAAAGTTGGTGAAGTGGACAATTAACCTACATCTTTCAATTTTCATTAAAGGCTGAAGTAACACATTGATGTATGCTACACTGTTAAGCAGCTGTAACAGGTGTGTAGATCCCTGCTCTGGGTAGTCAGAACTATCTGCTGGGGAAATAATGAGGAGCTTTTCCAGACTGAACTCAACAAATTTCTGAAAAAGAGGCAAATCTTATTTAAAACATTTTTTAATCCCCACCCAAGGATATGTTTTATTGATTTTAGAGAGAGGAAGGGAGCAAGGGAGAAAGACAAATATTGATGTCATAGAGAAACATTGATCTGTTGTCTCCGGTACATGCACTGATTGGAAGTCAAATCCACAACTTAGGTAAGTGCCCTGACTGGGAATCAAACCTGCAACCTTTTGCTGTATGGGACAATGCTCCCAGGAATGGAGCCACCCAGCCAGGGCAGAAGTAAATCTGATTTAAATAAATCCATTGTCAGGCCTTACTAGCATTCAACCAGACTGCAAATGTATTGATGTGGGTAACTATAATTTATTCAATAAATGTTTATTTTAGGCCTGGTGCATGTTATACAGGGTGGGCAAAAGTAGGCTTACAGTTGTGAGTATGAAAAACACAGAGCTTATTCTTGTATTATTGTATTATTTTCCATATGAATACATGTAACCCTACTTTTGCCCCACCCTGTACTAAGAACAAAACAGGGACCTATCTTGGAGAGTTTAAGTTCCAGCATAAGGTGGTAATGAAAAGCTATCATGGGAACACTAGATCAGGAGGTGACATGTCTATTCTGCTGAACATGCATGGTTTCTTACACTTGGTATCTATATACATAAAACTCTAAAATGCAAATAGACCAAATGGTAGAACAACTGAACAACCAGTCACTAAGATGTGTGCTCACCAGCAGGAGGCACATGCAGAACATAGTGGGCAAGGGCAGCAGAAGACAGAGCTCAGAACATGGTGGGTGTTGGCCATGGCGGGATAGTAGAGCAGGTGAGCAGGGGTGCCAGACCAAGGCAGGGAGCCGATCCCTATCATTGGGGCAAGCCTCTGCTCGTTACTGAAAATTCTTTGCTCCTACACACTGCAGTCCTGCCCGGCATTTGCACCCACTGCCAGCACCCGGCGCTGGCCCTGATTGCTCAGCACTGTCAGTTGGTGGAGCAGTGGCTGCCAGCCCCAATCGCCCCTGAGGGCTTCTCCACCTCCCCATGCTGCCGACGGACAATCGGGGCAGCAGCTGCCTCTCACACCCACTGATGGCGCCAGCCCCAATTGCTCCATGCCGTCAGTGAGTGTGAGCAGGCCCAGATCATCAGTGTGTGGGAGTGGCAGCAGTGGGAGTGAGGCTGCCAGCAGAGAGGGGACCAGGGGGCTGCAACAGGAGGGGCTGGGCAGGAGCATGGAGGATGGGCCAAGATCCACCCCTGTGCCCACTGCAGCCTCACGGCCCACAGTTCCTTTTAAGGTGCACAAATTAGTGCACTGGGCCCCTAGTATACTTAATAAATGCTTTAAAATCAACTAACCAAATAACCTAGGGACTATTTAATCAATAATCCTTAATCATTTTATAATTACACGACCATTTAATCACTCTTTGTTCATTTCCTCTTGCCTCATAAAAAAACTCTATGATGTATGTTTTTAAGTCAACTTTCTAAGAATTTGGCAAGAGTCCTTAAGACACCTAGAGACACCCTTGAGTATACCTAAATCCCAGGTGGGAATCAGAAGACTTAGATAAATAATTTTAGATGCTAATTAATCCCAAAAGAGATAGTTAACATGCTCACCATTAACTACAGTTCTGATCTTCCTTTCTTTCCCCTCAAACAAAAATAAACATCCCAATTTATGTAGAGGATCAATTATAGTTATAACTAATTACATGCATAAGCTTTAATTGGTAACATGAACTAGAATACAACAGAAGAGTAAAAGCAAATTTATATGAATTTCTCAGGTTCTTGTCACAGACAACATTTATTATTTCACTTTGGGGGCTAACCAGAGAATAGTCCTGTTTCTGGCTTTAGAGTCCTGGGTTGGCAGGGCTTATTCTTGGTCATCACAGAAGTGCATGAAAAGGCCAGCCCCTGGAGCTGCTCTAGTGGTCCTCACCTGACTCTTGAGGGAGCATGTGCTGCCACTGCACACGGCAATATGGGAGACCAGAAGGAGGGACTTTTTTTTTATTATTGCAGGGAGAAGCTGGCTAGATCCTCTCCCCATGCTCCTGAGGGGCAACAGGGGCAGCAGCTGCCTCTTGCACCCACTGATGGTACCAGCCCCAATTGCTCATGCGAAGGGAGAGGTTTTCCTTTATGCAAGCAACTGGTCCTGACCCCAGAAGAGTGTTCCCTTTGAGATGCTGCTGGCTTGGGGCTGCTTTGGTTGAACCTGCTGCTCCCTGAGGAATGCCACAGAACATAAAGTCGAGGTAGCCAAGGTGGCCCTGCTTTTAGCTTTCAAACCCACGAAGTATCCTTGGTAACTGCCTAGCCCTTCCCTGTGCAGCTCCAAATCTGTAAGAGCCACTGAAGAAGGCCTTTCCTGGAGGTGTAACAGCCTAAACAGGGGAATGGCTGAGTCCCACTGAGACATGCATGATGAAGCCAGTGCTTCAAAGCAGGAATGCACCCACCACCAGGGTGCCCAGGTGTGCAGTCGCAGGCTCTGATGCTGCCTTGGGGAGCATATCCTGAGGTTTGTTGTACTACTATGAATTGTGACTATTGTGATACTGCTCATTTATCACTTACTGAGCCTCCTATTTACCATGCACTGTGATGAGTACTGGGAGAACAAGCTAGAACACATCAGCTATGAACCCTATATATATGGGGCCATCACCTGAAGAAGGATCTAGCCAGCAGGCAGGATGGGGACATGCTGGTACTCTGGAAAAGCACAGGAGGGAAACCTTGCAAAGACTTGGAGGTTAGGGAAGGCCTCCTGGATGAAGTGCCCTTCAAGCTAAGAACTGGAAGATGAAGAGAAATCAGCTAAATGAAAGTCAGCAGGGCCAGATGCTGAGGTACTGTCATCAGGCGGTGGGTGCTATTGCAACAGTCCATGAACAGGGAGCTTTTGGCAGGTAGAGTCAAGCCAGCCCCAATCACTCTGTGCGAAGAGAGAGGTTTTCCTTTCTGCCAAGAGGTGGTGTAGCCTGAATCTGAGGTTGCTCTGCAGAAGCCATGCCCTTAACTGTCTCTCTAGGGCAGTGGTTCTCAACTTTTCTAATGCCGTGATCCTTTAATACAGTTCCTCATGTTGTGGTGACCCCCAACCATAAAATTATTTTCATTGCTAATTCATAATTGTAATTTTGCTACTGTTATGAATTGTAATGTAAATATCTGTATTTTCCAATGGTCTTAGGTGACCCTGCTAGCAGTTCTCAACCTGCTTTAGAGCCTAAACATTTGGAGGCTTTAAAACAGTGCCTGGCACATAATAATAACTCAGTAACCTTAACTGTTATTATCAACTAGTGGCCCAGTGCACAAATTCATCCACATTGAAAGGAAATTAATTAGAAGAAATATTTTAATATCGCTATTCGCCCTTTCTCTATAATAGAAGTGTCAACCAAATTCACAATCGACAATGACAGATGGAAACACAAGTGTGCAATTGGCGCCAGCAAGAGCTTTATATGTATCATGCATGCATGAGTCAACTTAACCTTTTATAAATATATAATACATTTGCTTAATTAGACCTGCTTTCTGATGTAGCTAAACATTTTTCAGCCCAGTGAAGCACCCAAATCTCTTCCAGGTAATTGTAGAAACACAGCAGTAAATATCAACATGAAGCAGATTATTATTGTAGATCACACAGGGAGAACAAAGGGTAAAATATTTAACTGAGGCAATGTTTGACTATATTCTGCACAGTTAGAAAACCTGAAGTCATTTTCAAGGTCCACCATTTCTTACTTCTTTTCAGCCTGTTCAAATTTCTAAGCTTTCTAAATCTCCACTTTCCAGCCAATGAAAAGAAAATAGGATTCTATCGAGTCTCCTGTCTACTATAGGACTTCTGTGAGGATCAAATGAGATGAGGCACAGGAAAACACTTCACATACATTTGGTTAAAGTGTAAAATTTTTGCACCTGGCTATAAAGCAAGTTGTGTTCCTGGGCTGAAGAAACTCCAAGCAGGCTAGTCTCTAGGGAGAGGAAGCCAGGCTACGTGATGTCATTACCCAGCGCCTAGAGCGACAGTTTCTGGCTGGGCTGTGGGCTGCATTTTGCACCATGGCGTCTTGGCAGCATTGGCTGCAGTTTGGTGGGCTGTTGCTCCAGGATTGTAACGAAGCCTGTGTCCCACTTGGGGGAAGCCAAGTGTTGCTTTGTGAGCACCAGGTCTGCAGTGCCATTTCTCTGTAAGTAGCAGTGCCTGTCATGGCAGCTCTTGCGTTGAGCTCCTGGTGGTCAGTGTGTATCACAGTGACCCATCGGATGGTCAGATGGTCAGACACTTAGCATATTAGCCTTTCAGATAGATAGATAGGTAGGTAGGTAGATAGATAGATAGATAGATAGATAGATAGATAGATAGATAGATGGATGTGGATGACCTGCTCATCACTGGAGTCTTTTTCTAGTTCCTATGTACAAAATTATATACAAAATGGTTAAATCAATAATTGTTCTAAATTTATTTCTAACTTGAATTTTTCTTTAGGAAGCACCTCAATGACCAACTTGTAGTGATGACACACTATTGCTAGTGTTCCCAAGATTCAACGTATGTATGTGTCTCTGGCAAACAAAATTGGTGAACAAATTAAATATCTTTTTATTTATGTTTCAATATAAAGTTAAATTTAAAGTGGAATCTTTTGCTCATACTAGAAGGACATCAGCATGATAAAGAAAGGCAGAGCTTAGCTGCCCGATGAGAAATACCCAGGAAATGTATTAGGTCTGAGTGAGTGAGTTCAGCTTTGTCAAGTCTGATAGAAGTTTATAAAAGATAAGGATTTAATGAGTAACCACACACATGAATCCTGGGGTCCAAGTTCATAAGAATGGTTCTTCATGAGCAGGTCAAATAAGGCAGCTAAATGATTTTTATTAAGTATAATGAAACAGGAAAGTAATTAATTAAGATTTCTTATATTCCCTCCTGGTAATTGATTTTAAACCTCACTAGCATTTATGGTTTTTATCAGCTTAATTTTACAGAGGCTGAAGGATGGGGTTACACGGTCCCTACTGGGCTCCTGTCTGACGGGTAAGCTTGACTCTGGCTGCTTGTTTTGAGGAGAGTGATGTGATTAACATTCTTAAGCCTTCTTAAGTATACCATCAATTTTTTCAGGACAAGAATTGCCTTGCACACACAACCGGTGCTTAGTTTTGGTGAACTGAGTGTAATTTGCGACAATGCCATAGTCAAATTTGTAAAAGAAAGACTATTCTGGCCTCTTTCTTGTATCATGGTCCTTTGCTGTGGGACAATTGCTTTGGAGTGACATATTCTGAATCACGAAGAATCAAGGACCTGCCAACACCAGTTTGGCTCAGTGGATAGAGCGCCAGCTTGCAGACTGAAGGGTCCTAGGTTCGATTCCAGTTGGGGGCATGTACCTTGCTTGCGGGCACATCTCCACTGTGGGGCATGCAGGAGGCGGCTGATCGATGTCTCTCTCTCATCAATGTTTCTGACTTTCTATCTCTCTCCCTTCCTCTCTGTGAAAAATCAATAAAAGGGGGGAATCCAAGATGGCGGCATAGGTAAACACCTACACTGCTACCTCGCACAACAATTTCAAAACTACAACTAAAAGACAAAACAGACATCATCCAGAACCACAGGAAAGCTGGCCGAGTGTAAGTTCTACAGCTAGAAGGAAAGAGAGGGGCTCACAGAAACCCAGAGGAGCTACAAAAAGCTGAGGTATGGAGACGCGCACGTGGAGAGAGTGGGTGCCGGAGAACCTGGCTGGCTTTCTCTGGCAGGAGGGAAACGGAGACTCCCAACGGCATTGAAACCCTTATCTTACAACACTAAACCCCAGATCCAGCCGAAAATCATATGGGGGAGTTTGGACTGTGAAAAGGGAGAGGTGCACGGAAATTTAGGGGAGTCGCAAAAGATCAAGTCTGGTCGCGCACACACACGGTGCTGCGCGGAGGACAGATTGCTGATTGTGCCGCTGGCTTTCGAGAGTGGGCGGGAGACAGACCCTCCCAACTGTGCCACTTCTGAGTCCACTGGGCCCCTGTTTCAGGCGAAACCCTGGGACCTAGACTCGTGTGGTCCTGGTGCACAGGGAGCCAGAAAGGCAGCGGTTAGAGGCACTGCGGGCGTGCACAAGGACCGCTCCAGCCATTACCCAGTCACGTGAGCCTCAGAGGCCGTGGAGGGCGAGGCTGACTGGAAGGCAAGGCGGTCCCTTAAGCCCTGAGACTCCACCCCTCCCAAGCTCAACAGAGGCTTCTGCGACTTTGCGTCTGGTATCATAAGGCTGAATTCAACACAGAAGTTTCCACGGCATAGTGAAAATGCCGAGACAAGGGAAGGGATCACAAACAAAAGAAATGGAGGGGAAAAAAAAGGACTAGATATAGAGTTCAAAACCACGCTTATAAGGTTTTTCAAGAATATGCTGGAAAAGATGGATAAATTTAGCGAGAGCCAAGAGGAGATGAAAAAGGACCAACTAGAGATGCAAAAGAGCCAACTAGAGATGGAAAAGGTCCTACTAAAGATGATAAAGGACCAAATAGAAATTAAACATGCACTGACTGAAATAAAAAATATTATATGGAGTCCTAACAGCAGACTAGAGAAAGGCAAGAATCAAGTAAAAAATTTGAAATATAAAGAAGCAGACAACATTCAACTGGAAAAGCAAGAAGAGAAAAGAATCCAAAAATGTGAACATAATGTAAGGAGACTCTGGGACAGTTTCAAGCGTACCAACATCAGAATTGTGGGGGTGCCAGAAGAAGAGAGAGAGCGAGATACTGAAAACCTATTTAAAGAAATAATGACTGAAAACTTCCCACATCTGGTAAAAGAAATAGACTTACAAGTCCAGGAAGCACACAGAACCCCATATAAAAGGAATCCAAAGAGGACCACACCAAGACACATCATAATTAAAATACCAAGAGCAAAAGACAAAGAGAGAATATTAAAAGCAGCAAGAGAAAAACAGTTTATTACCTACACGGGAGCACCCATACGACTGTCAGCTGATTTCTCAACAGAAACAATGCAGGCCAGACAGGAGTGGCAAGAAATTTTCAACGTGATGAATAGCAAGAACCTACAACCAAGAATAATCTATCCAGCAAAGCTAACATTCAGAATTGAAGGGCAGATAAAGAGCTTCACAGAGAAGAAAAAGCTAAAGGAGTTCATCAACTCCAAACCAGTATTATATGAAATGCTGAAAGGTACTCTTTTAGAAGAGGAAGAAGAAAAAGGTAAAAGACAAAAAATTATGAACAACAAATACATATCTATCAACAAGTGAATCTAAAACTTAAGTGAATTAAAAATTTGATCAACAGAATAAACTGGTGAATATAATAGAATCAGGAGCACAGAAAGGGAGTGGACTGATAATTCTCAGGGGGGAAGGGGTGAGGGGTGTACAGGGAGAGACTGGACAAAAATCATACACCTATGGATGAGATCAATGGGAGGGAGGTAAGGGCAGAGGGGGGGGTGGGAGCTGGGTGGAGGGGTGCTATGGAGGGGAAAAAAGAGAGACAAATGTAATAATCTGAATAATAAAGATTTAACTAAAAAAATCAATAAAATATATTTAAAAAAGAAAAATAATCAAGGACCTGTCAACTCAACAGGAAGAAGAGAATAATCAAGAAGAAAAGAATGTTGGAGATGCAGCCTTGAGAACTAGCAGCATAATATAACAAGTGCCTAGAAGCTTGCATCACCAGTGATTTGAAACAATAAACATAGGAGAGGCAATCTGGTTGGGTTAGTTCATACACATTCTAAAAAGTTACTTCATTTTTTATTACAGCTTTCCTCATAACTAGGTCTGTAATGGCTGAGTAGCATGAAGATTATTGAAGCTAAAATCTAGTTAATCAGTAAGAAAAACAAAGATTAAAAGTGCTCTTAATATTAATCTACCAAATAACTCAGGCCTACAAAATTAGTTATTTCATAATTACCTATAGCTCCTGCTTAAGAAGGCCAAAAGTTTTGTTGAGAAAAAAACATTTTTCACTTTGTTAACATTAAAATACTCTGGATGGGTTTAAGTCCTTTCTACTCTTATGTAAAATAACTAATCACAAGAATTGATTCATATTTGTTGTTCCAACACTTGATAATAAACCACAAGTTCCTACAGCAAATGACTGGCAGAGAAACTTAACCTCTTTCTAAAAAATGGAAGTCCCAAACAATAAAATATGAGGCAGGCTTTTCCAAGCAGGTGAGAGAACCCAAAGGTAGGTACCATGCCTGTTTAACCTGATCTTGACTTAACCTTAAGCAGAACAAGTCAAACTTTTAATCCTCACCTGAGGATATGTTTTTGTTGATTTTTAGAGAGAAGATGAGGAAGGAGGGAGACAAGGTGGGCGAAGGAGGATGAAGAGCAGAGAGAGAGAGAAAGAGAGGGGAAACATCGATTGGTTGCCTCCCATATGCACTGCAATTGGGAATTGAATCCACAACCTAAGAATGTGCCCTGTCTGGGAATTGAACCCACAACCTTTTGGTATACATGATGATGTCCAACTGAGTCACCCAGCCAGGGCAAAAAACAAACTTTTAGAAGAACATACTGCCTCTCCCTCTCTCTCTACCTTGCTACTGAAAGAGGTGCTTTCTGCGCTCAGCTCCCTCTCTCTACCAGTAATAGGTAAGTATGCTGCCATCATGGCCAAATATGAGTGGCCAGACAACCACTTCGTGACCATGTCCCCATGCACTGCCTTCCTCTTACCCTCTACACTTGGCATTAATAAATGCTACCCTGCTAAATGCTAAGTTGCTGAGTATTAACATCAGGAGAGCCCCATTCCTCCCACCTCTAAAAAATTTCTGAATTACGATTTAATATTAGCTTTCACAAAGGCTACAGTAACAAAATCTTTAAAAGATTACATTTCACATACCCAGGATCAGCTTACCAAGTAGTATATCATTCATTCATTTGCTTATTCATTAATTCACTTATCCAACAAATAAAATATTTATTGAGTATTTACTGAGGGTTAGGACCTGGGCTAAGTATTGAAAGAAATGGATAAGAAAAAAAAGAATACTCTGATTTCAGAAACTGAGTGCAGTTAATAACTGTGATTTAAACATGCAACTTCAGTTCCCTCACCTACAAAGTGAAACACTAATAACAAAACCATCTCATGGGAATATTGTGTTAATTAATGCACATAAAAAGGGAAAGACAGTGCTTTTCCTTAGAGAGTCTTCAGGAATACTCAGGAGTAACACAACGCAAGTGAAGAAAGGGCATGAAGTAATGCTCATAAAAATTAAATCAGAGAGTGGAAGAGTGGCAGTGAATGTGAGGATAATAAGTACGTGATGACACACATCCACAAGAAGAAATAATTACATGAATTCAACTCTATGTGCTGACAGGAAATTCAGAAGTAAAAAGGCATTTTATGGTGGGAAGAGAGAAAAATGAAGGTCTATGATAACTATCTTGGAATACTGTAATATAACAGAGTTTAAATAATCAAAAGAGGCTATAAAACAAGAGAGCTAGAAGGCAAGGTGATGGGAACCGAAACAGACTAACAACTAATACATTGTTATTCACCAAATGATAACATGCAATGCCATCAGACAGAAGAGAGTATGTCAGGTTACTCTTGAAGCAGATAACAAGAAGAGTCACAGACCATAGTCTTTTCCCTTGAGAACTGAGGAATAATAGTTAATTTTAAGATTTTAATAATTAAATTGAGAGTTTAAAAATACTTTTAAGAATTAAAGTTTTAAGTACATAACACAAACAAAGGAAAATAGATTCTAGGAAAAAGATAAATGAAAGATTCAATTTAAAATCTGAGAATAGGTGGAAGCTAAATAATTGAAAAATAAAACCAAAAAGCAGAATACATTGAAAATAGAAATAAAGCTATACAATGCTAAGTAAAAAAGCCAATCATAAAAGAACACATACTTTATGATTCCATTTATATGAAATGTCCATAGAGACAGAAAGTAGACTAGTAGTTGCCAGAGGTGTGGAAGGTAGAGAAGTGGGAAGCAACTGTTAACGGGTACAGGGTTTCTTTTTTGGGGGATAAAAATGTTCTAAAATTAGATTGTGGTAATAGTTGCACAACTCTGTGAACATACTAAAAACCACTGAATTGTATACTGTAGAGAAATGAATTATATAGTATGTAAATTACACCTCAAGTTGTTCTTTTAAAAAAGAAAAAAAATAAAGCTATGTGAACTTCAATAGTTCTCAGATTCAGAGGAGAAATAAAATAAAGGCAGTAAGAAACATCCTTGGGAATTCAAGGAAAATGAGTGGGCAGTGGCAGGTAAAATAAAAATATAAAAAAATAAAGGCTTCAAAATAGATAACATGGGAGAGTTAGGATGGAAAATCAAATAAATAAGGCTAAATAACCTTGAAGAACTAAAAATTCAACATGACCAGAGTTTAGAAGTCTGGGAGAAATTAAACAAAACAAAAGTTTGACCTTCACATGATATCTCCAAGAATCATCAAATTTGCAACTCTCACTGCTGCAGTCTAGTCCAAAAGAGCTGGGCTGACATTCAAGCTTTCTTCTTAGATTGCCAACCCTTTCCCCCATGACAGAAAGGGTTCGCTGCACAGCATAGCAAGGCTGCCAGAGTGTCAGTCACGCCTGCCTCTACCTCCACAAAGCAGAAGGCTCAGGCTTTCTCTGGCTGACTTGAATACCTTTGTCTCCTTTTCATCCACAAGGACATTTATTTGAAAAAGGCATCTTCGTCTGATGCAGGGGCAAAGATCCTGTGAGCATCTTCAGCTGAAAAGAAAGGCAACCTAGCCAAACTCACCCTCCCTCACCGGGAAACACTGTATTATACAAAGCAAAATATACAGTTCTCATCATTCTTGATGGGCTTTTCTTGGGAGTAGCAACACCAGCACCCTGATATTTCGTGGAAATGTTTATCCTGGCTTCTGGCTTGCTCCCAAATCACATCTCCAGCACAGTCACATGTTTGCTGTGAATTTCACTTTTCAAGTAAACCAGTTTTCAACTCAAATTAAGGCTTTCTCTCTTTGGATGAGTGATTTGACACTGGCTGGAGCACTGATTGAAACAGTTCCCCAAACTTCATTTTTCTTGTTCCCATGGCAGACTTGCTTAAGCTAAATAACTAAGAAACCTAAAACCTCTATTTTCTGATTAAGAAACAATATTTTTAGTTGGTTGGAACATTGTTCTGTATACCAAAAGGTTGTGGGTTCAATGACCAGTCAGAGTGTGTGCCGAGCAAGATTTCTCTCTCCTCCCTGCCCCGCTCTTTCTCAAAAAAATTTGTTAAAAAGAAACAGTATCTTCTTAGATATCTCCAATTTCTCTAAATTCACTTCAACATTGGAGGCAGTCTTTCTATTTTACACCGTCTTCAGAAGAATCAGTTTTGTGTGTGGTATGTTTTTAAAAGCTTTATCAGTGTTGCTGGGTGAAAGAAGACAGAAGGAAGGCCAAGAGACATATGAAAACATGCTCAAAGTCACTAATTATCCGAGAGATGCAAATCAAAATGATAATGCAGTACCATCTCACACTTGTCAGAATGGCAATCATCAACAAATTAACAAACGACAAGTACTGGTGAGGACGCGGAGAAAAAGGAACCCTCGTGCACTGCTGGTGGGAATGCAGACTGGTGCAGCCACTGTGGAGAACAGTATGGAGTTTCCTCAAAAAAACTAAAAATGGAGGTCCCATTTGACCAGGTAATCCCACTTCTAGGAATATGTTCCAAGAAACTAGAAACACCAATCAAAAAGGATATATGCACCCCTATGTTCATAGCAGCACAATTCACCATAGCTAAGATTTGGAAACAGCCCAAATGCCTGCCCATCAACAGATGAGTGAATAAGAAAACTATGGTACATCTACACAATGGTATACTAAACTGCTATAAAAAAGGAGGAGCTTTTACCATTTGCAGCAGCATGGATGGACCTGGAGAGCATTATGTTAAATGAAATAACCCAGCAATGAAAGAAAAATACCATATGACCTCTCACATTTATGGAAAATAAAACCATTATAACCTGATAAACAAAAAGATAAATACAGAGGCAGTAACGCACCGAACAGATTGTTAACTTACAGCGAGAAAGCAGGGGAGTGTTGGGGAGGCGGGGAAAGAGATCAACCAAAGGACTTGTATGCATTCATATAAGCACAACAAATGGACACAAGACACTGGGGGGTGAGGGGTGAGGGCATGCGACAGGGGGTAGAGGAGGCTGGGGGAAAGGTCAATGGGGGGAAAAGGATATATATGTACTACTACAGGTAATACTTTAAACAATAAAAAATATTTTTAAAAAAAGTCTTGCTGGGCAATCGATGAGAAGTTGAGAGTGGGGTCACTCTGCCACTGTGGAGTTCACTGGCTAGGTCAGTGGTTGGCAAACCACGGCTCGTGAGCCACATGTGGTTTGCCGACCACTGGGCTAGGTGATTTGCTCTCTCACACTAGCTTCACACTGCATGGCATGTGGCTATAATTTATGCCTCAAGAAAATCACAACTATGAAACAAAACTGAAAGCAAAACCAAGGCAGTGAATAGTGAATGCCCATTTAAGAGTAGAGGATGAGGGATGGGCGTTCTGGGGCACATCAACATGCAGAGATGTGACTTGTACGAAAACAACCTGGAACTGCAATCTATAGCCTCTCACAAAAAGAGAGACGAGTCTTCAGAGTCTTCCCTTGTCTTAGAATGGAAAGAGGGGCTCTGCTACAAATCTGAAGGACAGATGTAAGTGGGCAGATGGCCCATGCATTCAGACTCCCTGGGAAGGAAGGTTCCAAACCCTCCAGCAAGCAGATCCCAAACCTGCTGATGAGTATTTGGAGAAAGGAAGACATGAAGAGCAACTAACATCTGGGGAAGAAACAAGTGTTACTCTGACTACATTAAGAACACAGAAATATAAAGTCTGAGGATCTAACATAAGACATGATGACTGTGGTTGATAACACTGTACTACACAATTGAAATTTGCTAAGAGTATAGAGCTTCAATTCTCATACACACACAAAAAGAGGTATGATGTGAGGTGATGGATGTGAATTTCCTCACTTTTAAAGTCAATCATTTTTAACTCACATCAAGATTTTCTCTTTTGATGTGTTTTGCATAAGTGTTAACTAGATGGGAGAATCCTTTCACAATGCACATGTATATCAAATCACAATGTACACTTTAAATATCTTAGATTTTTATTTGTCAAGTAGGGGCCCAGACCACAAATTCATGCACCATGAAAGAACTGTGGGCCATGAGGCTACGGTGGATACAGGGGCAGGTCTCGGCCCATCCTCCATGCCCCCACCCAACCCCTCCCACAACAGCCCCTGGTCTCCTGTCTGCTGGCAGCCCCGCTCCTGCCACCGCTCCTGCCAGTGCCACTCTCACACGTTGACGGCGCCAGCCCTGCTTGCACCTGCTGATGGCAGGGAGTGGTTGGGACTGGTGCCATCAGTAGGTGTGAGCAGCGGCTGCTGCCCCAATTTCCTCTCAGGAGCAGGGGGAGGTGGAGAAGCCCTCAAGGGGCTGGCAGCCGCTGCTCATACCAAGTGAGGGCACCGAGCAATCGGGGCTGGTGCCGAGCACTGGCAATGGATGTGAGCACCAGGCAGGACCGTGGTGCATGGGAACAAAGAATTTTCAGTAACCACCAAAAGCTCGCCCCAATAACAGCAACCAGCACCCAGCCTTGGTCTGGCATCCCTGCTCACCTGCTCCATCATCCCGCCATGGCCAACACCCACCATGTTTTGCACTCTGCTGCCTGCTGCCATCACCTGCTATGATCTGTGCGCACCCCCTGGTGGTCAGTGCATGTCCTAGTAATTAGTTGTTCAGTTGTTCAGTTGTCTGGTCTATTTACATATTAGTGTTTTATATATATAGATTATACCTCAATAAAGTTGGAAATTTTAGTTTAAAAATAGCTATCTAATAAAGAGATAATATACAAATTGACCTTCACTCCAACACATAAGATGGCTGCCCCCATGTGGATACAAGATGGCTGCCATAAGATGGCCAGCAGGAGAAGGCACTTGTGGGTGATCAGGCCAGCAGGGGAGGGCAGTTGGGAGGGACAAGGCCTGCAGGGGAGGGCAGTTGGGGGTGACCAGGCCAGCAAGGGAAGGTAGTTAGGAGCAATCAGGCCAGCAAGGGAGGGCAGTTAGGGGCAATCAGGCTGGCAGGGGAGGGCAGTTAGGGGTGACCGGGCTGGCAAGGAGGGTAGTTAGGGGTGACTAGGCCTGCAGGGGAGGAGAGTTGGGAGGGACAAGGCCTGCAGGGGAGAGTAGTTGGAGGGGGACCAGGCTGGCAAGGGAGGCCAGTTAGGGGTGACAAGGCCTGCAGGGGAGGGCAATTGAGAGGGACAAGGCCTGAAGGGGAAGGCAGTTGGGAGGAACAAGGCCTACAGAGGAGGGCAGTTAGGGGTGATCCAGCCAGCAGGAGAGGGCCATTGGGCCAACAGGGGAGCAGTTAGGCTTGATCAGGCTGGCAGAGGAGTGGTTAGGGGGTGATGAGGCTGGCAGACAGAAGTGGTTAGGGGCAATCAGGCAGGCAGGCAGGTGAGTGCTTGGGAGCCAGCAATCCTAGATTGTTGAGAGGGATGTCCAACTGCCCATTTAGGCCCGATCCCACTGGGCAGACGGACATCCCTCGAGGGATCCCAGATTCGAAAAGGTGCAGGCTGGGCTGAGGGACACACACACCCGTGCACAAATTTTGTAGACCAGACCTCTAGTGTGTTGGGAGTTGTGCAGACTATGATGCCTACTTGCAGTGTAGGGGGTGGTGGCAGCAGCAGTGGCATAGGGCTTAGCATACACCATGCCTTAGCAGTAGCAGCGGCAACCCCCGCATCATGGCCCCTGCGCTAATGCAACCATCCTTGATCCCTCTGCTCTTCCTCCCTTCGCTGGCAACATGGCAGATAAGTTGACCAAAGAGCAGATTGCTGGATTTCAAGGAAGTTTTCTCCCTATTTGAGAAAGATGACGATGGTACCATTACAAGAGAGGAACTTGGCACTGTCCTGAGGTCACTGGGTCAGAACCCAATAGAAGCCGAATTGCAGGATATAATCAATAAAGTGGATGCAACAGTAATGAAATCACTGATTTCCCAGAATTTTTTACTATGATGTCTAGAAAAAGGAAAAATACATACAGTGAAGAAAAAATCCACAGGGCATTTTGACAGGGATGGCAATATTTACCTCAGTGTGGCAGAACTACATCATGTTATAACAAACATAGGAGAAAAAGTAATAGATGAAGAAGTAAATGAAATGATTAGAGAAGGAGATATTGATGGAGGTGGGCAAATTATAAAGAATTTATACAGATGATGACTGAAAAATGAAGACCTACTTTCACTCCCTGTCCCCAGAAGAATCAAATTGAGTATTTTACTTACCTCTAACAACAACAAAAAAAAAACACAATAATTTACTTATTTTATTTCTATATAGCAAAACTGAATGTCAAAAGTACCTTCTGTCCACATACACAAAAAATATCTACATGTGTTGCTTTGCGATCATGTCCCCTAAAGATCAAGCTACCCACCAGTTTTACAATATAATACTTGTACTCCCATAATTATAAGGAACCACTTAGTGGACTCCTTGTAATTCCTTTTGTTAATGATTAATACAGTGTTTGGGCTGGCCAGTTTTTCATACATGCGGCTTGACAACTGAATACAATTAGGCATTTGTATTAATAACAAAAAGTGAAAAAACAAAATCAAAATCTATTCAAATGGATTCTAGTTCAGTTTATTAGTATAAATTGTTATAGCTGGCTTGCTGAAAGCAAACACATTTAAAATTGTTTAGCTCAGAATGTATGTAGAAAAATGGGTGAAGGAAAAACTGTCTGACACGTAGCCCCAGTAGCAGGATGGTCCTCTTGCACTTCCAAGTGCCCCAACCATGTGACACAACCTGGTAGCATGCCCACATGTATTGGTTTAGTGTTGTCTACATTGTACTAGATTAAAATGGGTATCAGGCTGTCACCGTTCACACAAATTTTTTAAAAGAAACTTTTATCAAGGGAGCTTTTTTAGACTGTTTTTAAAACCTTCTGAACCATGAACTGGAGCCACCAAAGGTAGTCTGTGGCTATGAACTTTAGCATAACCATCAGCATTGCTGTTCAAGAAATATTTATGTCCATTCCAAGTTCTAAATGCTAGTCTTTTTATTTTTCCAATAAAAAGACCATTATCTTTAAAAAAAGGAAATACACCAAAATATTAACAGGATAATCCTATTTTAAAAAAAGGCTAATATGCAAATTGACCAAACAGCGGAACGACTGGTCACTATGACATACTCTGACCCCCAGGGGGCAGACGCTCAACGTAGGAGCTGCCCACTGGTAGTCAGTGCGCTCTCATAGGGGGAGCACTATCAGCCAGAAGCTCTGAGTCAGGCTCACAGCTTGTGAGCACAGAGGCAGTGGGAGGACCTTCTCTCGCTTCCAAGGGTCTAAGCCGTCAGTCAGACATCCCCAAAGGGCTCCTGGACTGTAATAGGGTGCACGCCAGGCTGAGGGGACTCCCCACACCGAGTGCACAAATTTCATGTACCCAGCGTCTAGTAGGATTATGAAAAACATTCACTTTCTATATTAGAAATTTTTCTCATTTATTTTTACTTTCTATATCAGATATTATTTACTTCGTGCTTAAATTAAGCATGAATTTTTGAATTAATGACAAATTATTTTAGATATAGAAACATTTAAGAAATAATAGGCCAAAGACTCATGGTCCCACCTAAGAAACAAAATATCACCTGCAGTGGTCGGGTTCCCTGTGGACCTTCTCCCATTGCAAACTCTTTTTTTTTTTAATTTTATTGAATATGTTATTGATTTTTTACAGAGAGGAAGGGAGAGGGATAGATAGTTAGAAACATCGATGAGAGAGAGACATTGATCAGCTGCCTCTTGCACACTCCCTACTGGAGATGTGCCCGCAACCAAGGTACGTGCCCTTGACCGGAATCGAACCTGGGACCCTTCAGTCCACAGGCTAATGCTTTATCCACTGAGCCACACCGGTTTTGGCCATTGCAAACTCTTCTCACCCACAGAATGGGTGACTATCCTGAATGCCACTGCCATGGTGGTCTTCCCTATGCATTGCTTCAGGTTTTCAAAACACATAAAACTTTTAAAAATGAAAAAAAAAAAAATATATATATATATAATGCCAAACAATATAAAGCATCAATATGCTTTTTTAATTTACATACATGATATCATTTTACAAGTATTCTTCTGAAAGTTGCTTTTTTTGGTCCAGCAATATGTTTGAGATTAATCCATATTCACCCATATGCATGATCTTCAGACATTTACTTTTAAAACTCCTTAAGTTTTCCGCAATTATACCACAATTCAAAAAAGAAAAGCTTCATGTATTACGTTAATTAACACCAACTATGAACTCTGTGTTTTATTTAAAATAAGAAAGAAATATTATAAATAAATAGGGTAAAGTTACACTTAACATAAAATACCATTGATTGAAAGGATATGTCATAAATATAAATGTAAGAAAGAAATAGAATTTGTGAAAAACAGTAAAAAACAAAATCAGGAATGGAGCTCAAGGATGGAAGAAAGGTTGCTGAAAAAAAGTCAAAGAAATCAAAGTCAGGGAAGGTGGCAGGCCAGACAGCACAAAAACATATTAAAATGGAAAAACCAAAGTAGAGAAATAAAAAAATGGCATACTTTGAGTTCTCAGCATAAGTATAAAGAGTGAATGTTTTCCATAATTCTATTGTCCTGTTAATATTTTAGTATATTTCTGTATGTTTCTTTTTATAACTTAATTTTTTCAGTTTTATTGAGGTATCATTGACAAATGAAATTGTAAGATATTTAAAGTATACATAATATAGGAGGAGGGTCTTCAAATTATAAGTTAACAAGGCTGAGAGGTGACAATTCCATTATCCCTGGTTAAGGAAATCCTCATGATTGCTGTAGGTTTAGGTCAAAACCTGCCACTTCTTTTTGGTTTTTAACCTGCCACTTCTTGCAAGTAAATAAATAGACAGAGGGTCCCAAGGAATAGATCAGAACCAGGTTGACTCGTGGCCAGGTGAGGAACAGACATTGGCCCACTCAGCAATATGGTTTGGCCCTAACATTTCAGCTACCTACAGCTGGGCTTTGAGGAGTGTGAGAGGTGGAACTGGAAGAGAGAGTTCCAGATGGTTCCAGAAAACTGGAGAAGCTTTCATCAGATCCCTGAAAGCAACTGCAAGTGATGAGATAATACAGGAAGTGGGTTATGGAGTGTATAAAGAATCTAGATGCAGAATGTCCAAGAGAACTTTCTGTGAAAATGGAAATGTATAATACTAGTTATTAGTTCAGTGGCCACTATTCATGCATGGCTCCTGAGGACTTGAAATATGGCTAGTATGAGTGAATAGTCTAATAGTTTGAATTGTAACTTAAATTTTAAATAGCTACATATGGCTAGCTGCTGCCTTATTGAACAATGACAATCTAGATCCTTCCTTAGTGAAGGAATGAATTAGCAACAAATGTGGGTTGAAAAATTGGTTCAAAAATATAATTCAGAGCACAGCTATATAAAGATCAACCTTGTTTGACACATATTGTTCCTAAAAATGCTTTTAATGTGACTATTTATAAGATATGCCATGTTTTCCACTTTTTAATACCCTTTAAATTTTACTACATGATACTTAAAAGCAGTTTGTGAACCGGACACCAAACTCTCTGATCTTTCACACCCATTAAAAGTAACACATGTAGTAAAACACATGACTGAACAAATTACCATTTTGTGGGGGTGGGGGTTCTCTCTGACTCCTTGGGGCTTAAATGTTTAACTAGGCACCCAGCCACTATGCTAATAGGATTTGGCACAAACCATTGAGAACAGGGCGGAAAAAGGTGTTTCAGGAGCAGTGTTACTGTACAGCCTTCCTGCTGAGGCCTCGGCCACAGGCAAATTTAAGAAGTGAGTAAACTCACTCTAGTCACTTCAACCAACTTCATTTCTCCTTCTGCCCTTCAAGGACCCCATTTACTCCAGGGTCCCCTCTCTCTGCCAATTTACTACCTGAAGGTCCATAGCAGGCTATGTGATTTCAGGTCTTTTGAGCACTGCGAAATCATGTGTTGCTGAGAGCACCAGGGACCACACCCTGCCCAATGCTATCAAGCTACCAGTGGTCAAAGAATTCACCCCTGCAGCCAACTTATTTGCATATTGTGCCTTCCTAACATAAATACAGATAACAACATCTGGTCTCCTGCTCATATCCCAGAAATTCCTGTATCATCAACACTCAAAATTTCTGCAAGGCACTGCATGATGGCGCCTCCATGCCAAAGTGGCAAGTCCCAGCAGCACGCTCTACCTCATCTGGGGATCATAAATCATGACATTCCTGTTGGTTCTTTTTAATTCCTTCTCCTGAGGACCCATAATAACACCTTATAGAAACCAGAGGGTGAACCATAAGCTCTCAACCCCATCTATCAGATCCAATGGCTCTTTTCTATTGCATTTTTATTAAATACCTAATTTGCAATGCCTTCTGTACCATCTTTTCCCCCCTTTTTTTATTGTCTAAAATTTTACATATGTCTCCTTTTTCCCCACTTGACCTCTCCACTCCCATAGCCATTGCCACCTCGGGCAAGCCCCCACCGCCCCAGTGTCTGTGTCCATTGGTTATGCTAATATGCATGCTTACAAGTCCTTTGGTTGTTCTTTACCTCCCCCTCCCCTGCCATTTGTCTCTGGATCTATTCTTGTTCATCAAATTATGTTGATCATTATATCCCACATAGGAGTGAGATCATGTAAAATTTATCTTTCTCCAAATGGATTATTTGGTTAGCATAATACTCTCCAGTTCCATTGATGCTGAGCAAATGGTAAAAGCTCCCTCTTTCTTATAGCAGCGTAGTATTCCATTGTGTAGATGTACCATAGTTTTCTTTTTTTAATTTAATAAATCTTTATTGTTCAGATTATTACAGTTGTTCCTCTTTTTTTCCCCCCCATAACTCCCCTCCACCTGGCTCCCACCCCACCCTCTGCCCTTACCTCCCCACATTATCCTAATCCATACGTGTATGATTTTTGTTCAGTTTCTCCCTGTACCCCCCTCACCCCTTTACCCCTGAGGATTGTCAGTCCATTCCCTTTCTATGCCCCTGATTCTATATTCACCAGTTTATTCTGTTCATCATATTTTTTATTCACTTGGTTTTTAGATTCACTTGTTGATAGATATATATTTGTTGTTCATAATTTTTATCTTTACCTTTTTCTTCTTCCTCTTCTTAAACAGTACCTTTCAGCATCTCATATAATACTGGTTTGGTATTAATAAACTCCTTTAGCTTTTTCTTATCTGTGAAGCTCTTTATCTGCCTTTCAATTCTGAATGATAGCTTTACTGGATAGAGTATTCTTGGTTGTAGGTTCTTGCTATTCATCACGTTGAATATTTCTTGCCACTCCTGTCTGGCCTGCATAGTTTCTGTTGAGAAATCAGCTGACAATCATATGGCTGCTCCCTAGTAGGTAATTAGCTGTTTTTCTCTTGCTGCTTTTAATATTCTCTCTTTGTCTTTTGCTCTTGGTATTTTAATAATGATGTGTCTTGGTGTGGTCCTCTTTGGATTCCTTTTATTTGGGGTTCTGTGTGCTTTCTCGACTTGTAAGTATATTTCTTTTACCAGGTGGGGGAAATTTTCAGTCATTATTTCTTCAAATAGGTTTTCAGTATCTTGCTCTCTCTCTTCTTCTGGCACCCCCACAATTCTGACATTGGTACGTTTGAAACTGCCCCAGAGGCTCCTTACACTCTCTTCACATTTTTTTATTCTTTTTTCTTTTTGCTTTTTCAATTGAGTGTTTTCTGCTTCTTTGTATTTCAGATCTTTGACTTGATTCTTTCATTCCTCTAGTCTGCTATGAGGTTTCTGAATAATATTTTTTATTTCAGTCAGTGTATATTTAATTTCTAGTTGGTCCTTTTTCATCTCCTCTTGGGTCTCACTAAATTTGTTGAACTTTTTTAGGAAATTCTTGAAAAACCTTATAACCGTGGTTTTGAACTCTATATCCAGTAATTTGTTTTCCTCCATTTCTTCCATTTGTGATCTGTTCCTTTGTCTTCGCATTTTCGCTATGCAGGGAGAACTTCTGTGCTGGAGTCAGCCCAATGATACAAGACTTACAACACTGCAAAAGCCTCTCTGTTGAGCTTGGCTGGGGTGGGGTCTCAGGGCTGAGCAGACAGCCTTGACTTCCAGTCAGCCCCGCTCTATGCAGCCCCTGGGTCTCAAGTGTCTCTCAGTAATCACTGCAGCCCTCTCTGTGTTCACCCACGCATGTGCCTTTAGACCTCTGCCTTACCGGTTCCCTTACACTCTGGGACCTCTATCAGTTGGGGCCCCACGGTCTTGCCTGAAACTGGGGTTCAGTGCAATCATAAGTGGAGTTCAGTGCAGTTGGGAGGCTCCGTCTCCTGCTCACTAGAGAAATCCAGCAGCACAATCAGTAGTCCATCCTCTCTGCATGCAGTGGTGTGCACACCCCAGATCTCTGCCTTTTCGCACCTCCCCTAAATTTCCGTGCATTCCTTCCTTTTTGCGACAATCCAGACTCCCCCCATATGAGTCTCACCCAGAACTGGGGTTCAATGCAGTAAAATAAGGAGTTCAGTGAAGTCGGGAGTCTCTGTCTCCTCCCACCAGAGGAAGCCAGCCAGGCACTCCTCCACCCGCTCTCTCCAAGCGCACGTCTCCAGATCTCAGCTTTTTGCAGCTCTTCTGAGTCTCTGTGAGACCCTCTCTTTCCTTCTAGTTGTAGAATTTCCACTCAGCCAGCTTTCCTGTGGTTCTGGATGATGTCTATTCTGTGTTTTAGTTGTAGTTTTGAAATTGTTGTGCGAAGCAGCAGTTTAGGTGTTCACCTATGCTGCCATCTTGATTTCTCCTGTACCATAGTTTTCTAATCCACTCATCTGCTGATGGGCACTTAGGCACTTAATAATGGGCACTTAATAATGAATTCATAAAAAGAGAAACCCTCTATTCTGACTTTGCTGAGAGCTTTTATGAAGAAAGGATATTGGATTTTGTCAAATGCTTTTTCTTCATCGATTGATATGATTATGTGATTTTTGTCTCTCAATTTTGTATCATCTTGAATAAAATTAAATTCATGGACAAAATATAATCTTTAATCAGTGAAACCATAAAAAATATCTCTAATGCCCTGGTCAGCTTGCTTCAGTGGTTAGAGCATAGGCCTGTGCACCAGTAGGTTGTAAATTCAATCCCTGGGCCTCAATGTAGATGTGTGCCTGAGGCAACAAATCAATGTGTCTCTTTCACATCTATGTTTCTTTTCTCTCTCTCTCTCTCTCTCTCTCTCTCTCTCTCTCTCTCTCGCCCTTCCCTTCTACTCTCTCTAAAAATCAATGGAAAAAAATATCCTCGGGTGAGGATTAACAAAATAAAGCCACCTTTAACAATTTCGCAAACACCCCTCTGCATAGCCTTTTATCAAGCCACCTTAGGATACCCTACAGTGGATATCTGTCAAAGGCATGGCAGGAACAGAGCGTCATGCTCTAAGAGAGGTCATAAATCTCATAGTTCTCTGCCCATTCTTTTTCCTTTCCAAGAGAGAAAGAGTCTGAGGATATCTGAAAGACTGAAGATTCCCTAAGGCTGTATGTGTACATCTATGATGTAATAGTAAATATAACATACGAGGTGTGTATACTAGTACCTGCAGTAATTTAAAAGAAAATGATTTCTTAACATATGCTATTCATTCTTTCAACAGATGAGCTCCTGAAATCTGCCTAGATTGAGGATTGCCTAATATAAATTATAACACCTTCTATTTGACTATGTCTTACTAATCTTAGTAACTACAGTATCTAGATGAACACGTAGCACAAAGGGCATTCAAATACGTGAAGAACTGAATCATATCTCTGCACTAGTGGTTCATTTGAAAACAGCATAAACATCAAGGAAGGGTAGAATGAAGCACTACAAATACTGGAACTTCTCTGGAGCTGTACTCTGAATTATAAATACAGTAAACTTTTCCTACACAACAAGGAACAAGGAATTGTTTATTGATTCAATCTGAGCACCAGTTATATACCAGGCTAGACACTAAGATAAAACTACGGGCAAGACTTTCACCATCACTGACACCATGAAACTAGCATAAACAACTGCACTAATCACCAGCTTTGAATAAGGACCATAAAGAAAACTAAAGGTTTCTGCAACAGAGAACAATAGTCAGTAGGGAGCTAGTTTGGATACGGGAGTCAAAGAAGACCTTGAAGAAAAAATGGTGTTGAAGTGGAGACGTCATTGGTGAGAAGGAGCTGATCATGTTTGTGGGTCTGAGGAGATCAACACTGGATGAAGGGGTCGGTGAGTGTGGAAAAGATCATCATGTCTCTATCTTGCTGAAAGAGGGCCACCATTGCTAAAGCAAAGTAAAGAAATAAGTGTGGCATTCGACATCAAGAACATTCTGAATTATGTGCTAGGCCTGTGGAGGGCCTCAATAGAGTTTTAAGCATGGGAGTGAGTACATACAATACTATCTTCTTTTTTTACATTTTAATTTTTAAGAAGTTTTTAATTTGAATTAAACTTAGACATATACAAAAAAATTGCAAAATATTATGCAATGAATTCCTTTATATTCTTCGCCCAACATGACCAAACGTTAATGTCTTATGGTATTACATCAAGCACAGAAAAATAACCAAAACAGAAAATTCATACCAATACAATATTATTAACTCAACTACAGACTTTATTCCAATTTTACCTTTTTTTGCGGGGGGAGGGTATGATTTCAGTTCCAGGATCTTATTCAGGTTCCGACATGGCTGGCTTGCTTTTTTAAAAACCCACTCAATGGTAGGTGGTAAATGGTTTGGAAGGCTTTGAGAATAGTGTCAAGGACTCAATCCAAGATTGTTGCTATGGTCCAGGCCAAGGGTAAGAGTAGCCCTGCCTAGAGTGACAACAGGATAGAAGCAGACAGATTCAGGATATAACGTCCAGGCAGAACTGACAGGACGTGACCACAGAGTTGATGTGGGGGTGAGGTAAGGGAACAAGGACAACTCCTCAGATTCTGCCTTGGAGTAAATGGATGATGATACATTTACTGGGTAAGACCAGGGGAGGTAAAGGTTTGGAGGGGAAAATAGGAAGCTCAGTTTTGGACCCTTTGAGATAAGATGTCTGTGAAATTCCTAAGTAAAGATTTCAATGAGGCAGCCACATCATCCCACTCAGAGAGATATAGGCGAGAGATGGGATGTCACTACCACCACCCACGAAGAGGATGATAAAGGAGAGAGCCAGGAAATAAGCCTGAGGACCTTCACTGTCAAGAAACAGTGGGGGAGGGGATCAAATAAAGAAGTGGAGGACAAGGGAGGTCACAGTCACACAAACAGGATGAAGATTGGCAGGACAATGCCAAGTAGTGATGTACTGAGGTGGTGGTGGCACAGGGCACCATGGGTGGGCTGACATGTGAGTGGTGAAGTCAAGAAAAGGATCGTGGTCAATTCTTTAGAGAAGTATGGACATGAAGTATGGCAGAGAAATGGGATAATGAGGTACCTTGGAAGAGTTCTACAGGGCAGAGATGCTAGAGAATGTTGTGGCCTGCTGGAATGGTCCAGGAGAGGTGAAGGACTAAAGATGCAGAAAGCCCTGGCCTGGTGGTTCAGTTGGAGCATTGTCCCATACACCAAAAGATTTAGGGTTTGACTCCCAGTCAGGACACATACCTAGTATGCAGGTTTGATCCTCAGTAGGGTACATAAAGGAGGCAACTGATTGATGTTTCTCTCCCTCCCCGCCCGCTCTCTAAAATCAATAAAAACATCTTCGGGTGAGGATTTAAAAAAAAAAAAAGATATGCGAAAAGGAAGGTAGCTAAAGGAATAAAGTTGGTGAAGAGAGAAGAGAAAACCCATAACTCAAGTGAAGGGACTGGACATTACCAAAAGGAGGCAAACTTCTGTAAAGAAGAAAAAATAGACACACCTACTTATACTAGTAGATTTTAGTGGAGGGGATCTATTTGGTTTGGTGGGAATGAGGGCAGGAACGCAAGACTCTTGAGGTATGCCTGTCCCTGAGAAGATGCCACATCAAGTGATGTGAGGTTCAGACTGGTATAAATGCTCTCAAGGTAAAGAACCTAGAGTCTTCAAGATGATGCTACCAGCCAAACATGGCAGTAGAAGCTAACTCTTCCAGAATAGCACTAAGAAGGCAAAGAAATAACAAAGGCACAACTTAGGCAATCAAATATCTGTTGAATAAATATATAATAGATGAGTTGATGCACCAATTAATCACAAATTAACACCTGTTATGAAGGTAAAGCAAGAGGAGAAAGGAGAGTAAAGTAATGTGATATTGCTGTGAAAGCCTGGAGAGGAAGTATATAGTAAACTCTTATGGTAAACAATAAAACATCAAATAACCCAATTTTTAAAAGACAAAGGGTACTATGAATAGACATTTCTCTCAAGAAGATAAACAAATGGCCAAAAAAGCACATGAAAATATACTTGACATCCATATCTATCAGGGAAATGTAAATCAAAACCACAATGAGATACTACTTCACACCCACTAAGATGGCTATAATTAAAAAGACAGCCAAAACCGGTTTGGCTCAGTAGATAGAGCGTCAGCCCACAGACTGAAAGGTCCCAGGTTCGATTCCAGTCAAGAGCATGTACCTTGGTTGTGGGCACATCCCCAGTAGGGGGTGTGCAGGAGGCAGCTGATCGATGTTTCTCTCTTATCAATGTTTCTAACTCTATCCCTCTCCCTCCCTCTCTGTAAAAAAATCAATAAAATATATTTAGGGGAAAAAAAAGGCAGACAATAACAAGTGTGAGCAGGGATGAAGAGAAATACAATCTTCATACACTGCTGGTGGTAATGTAAAACAGTGCAGCCACTACAGAAAACACTCTGGCAGTTCTTCAAAATGCTAAACACAGAGCTATAATATGGGTTGCCAATGATTCTACTCCTGGGTATATATCCAAGAGAAATGAACACATATGTCCACACAATAATTTGTACACTGATATTCATAACAGCATTATTCATAATAGCCCAAAAGTGGAAACACTCCAAAGGTCCATCAACTGATTATCTATCCATACAATGAAATAGTATTCAGCCATAAAAATGAATGAAGTGTTTTTTTGAAGGTCTAATTAGATTTATTCATTGAGTCATGAATTGGGCAGCATTTCATCTAGCAAATAAAAAGGAACTCTGAGGAGATGTATAAAATGAAAGACTTTTATAGGCAGAATGAGGCAGGGCCAGGAAGTTATTCTAGCAAAGAGTGAATTGTTTCAGGCAAGGTCATCTTCCTTTGAAAGAAGGTGGGGATCTAGCAGGCAGATTACCTTACTAGGCTGATCAGATAATTCCAGACTGGTTAAGAATACATTCCTCAGAGAGGCTGAAACTACAGTTATGTTAGGTATTAAGTCTTGGTGTGGTGACATAGGCTTATTACACATCTGACTCCATTTGGGGCCTGTTTCTTTTTTAACAACTGTGTAAGCAATCAGGCATTTAATAAGGGAAGTTTCCATGGACACAAATGTAGTTTCAATTCATGGATAAACTTTGAACCTTATGCTAAATGAAAAAAGCCAAGCACAAAAGATCACATACTGCATAATTCCATTTCTATGAAATATCCTAAAGAAAAAGGCAGTAAGACTTGTGTTACAAGATTCCAATACTCTTACAAAACTATAGTGGTTACGACAGTGAAGTATTGACATAAGGAAGGACAAACAAACAAAGAGCAAAGAAATCAGAAATAGACACATGTATGGACACAATTTATGACAGAAGCAACATTACAAGGCATAGGTAGAGGAAGGTGTCCTAAATAGGACACAAAAAGCATTAACCTAACAAAGGAAAAGATTATTACATACTAAATTGAATCATATGAAACTGCCAATATTTGACCATTTCCTCTACAAAAACAGCAATTTCATAGTTAGAAAGCAAGATCAGAGAGGGAAAATGTATTTGCTTCACATATAACTAACAGGGCTGGTAGCCTGATTGTAAAGAGCTCCTAAAAATCAATAAGAAAGCAAAACAAAATAAAAACAGATCACTCAGCAGAAAAATGTGCAAGAACTTGAACAGGCACTTAACAAAAAAACAAATTCAGGTGGTCAACAAACTAAGAAAAGGCACTCAACCAGGGAAATGCAAGTAAAATTAAGGAATAAAAAATTAAAGCTACCAAAAGAACCTCCACACATCCGCCAGAGTGTCTAAAATCAGACAGCCTGGACAAGCACTGGCATGGATGTAGAACAACAAGTCTTATTCATACACTGCTGGTGAAAAGAAAAATGGGTAAAGTTACTGGTAAACAACTTGGTATTATCTATTAGTGCTGAAGATATTCATTTTCTATGACCCAACAATTCCACTTGTAACCATTTATTTACCCAACAGAATTGCATGCAAGTATACTCCAGGATACAGTACATACGGATTCAATGGAATTCTAAAGAAGCCAAATGAGAACAAGCCACGTGTTCATCAACAGTAGGCTGCCATACAGAGAATATGTTACAGCAATGAAAATGGACAAACTCCAACTATAAGCAACAGGGATGAATCTCACAAGCACAATACTGAGTAACAGAAGCAGCTCCAAATAAATACATATTGCAGAGTACACTGATATGAACCTCCAGGAAGTTATGTAGGTATGTTCATTTTGTAAAAATTCTTCAAATGTACATTTATAATTCATGCATTTTTGTTTATGTGCATTGTATGTCAATGCAAAACAGGCATTCAAAGTCTTCAATAATGCCAACATCATGAAAGACAAAAAAGGGGAGAATCCAAGATGGCAGCATAGGTAAACACCTACACTGCTGCCTCGCACAACAATTTCAAAACTACAACTAAAAGACAGAACCGACATCATCCAGAACCACAGGAAAGCTGGCTGAGTGTAAGTTCTACAGCTAGAAGGAAAGAGAGGGGCTCACAGAAACCCAGAGGAGCTGCAAAAAGCCAAGGTACGGAGACGCGCGTGCTGAGAGAGCGGGTGCCGGAGTGCCTGGCTGGCTTTCTCTGGCGGGAGGGAAACGGAGACTCCCAACGGCACTGAACCCCTTATCCTAGGACACTAAACCCCAGATCCAGCCGAAACTCATAGGGGGGAGTTTGGACTGTGAAAAGGGAGAGGTGCACGGATATTTAGGAGACTCGCAAAAGATCAAGTCTGGTCACGCACGCGCACGGTCTGCACGGAGGACAGATTGCTGATTGTGCCGCTGGCTTTCACGAGTGGGCAGGAAACAGACCCTCCCAACTGTGCCACTTCTGACTCCACTAAGCCCCTGTTTCTGGCGAAACCCTGGGGACCTAGACTTGTGTGGTCCTGGTGTGCAGGGGAGCTGGAAAGGCAGCGGTTAGAGGCAACTGCGGGCGCACGTACAAGGACCGCTCCAGCGATTACCCAGTCATGTGAGACTCAGGGGCCGTGGAGGGCGGGGCCAACTGGAAGGCAAGGCGGTCCCTTAAGCCCTGAGACTCCATCCCAAGCTCAACAGAGGCTTCTTAGGTTTTGCGTCTGGTATCATAAGGCTGAATCCAACACAGAAGTTTCCCCGGCATAGTGAAAATGCCGAGACAAGGGAAGGGATCACAAACAAAAGAAATGGAGG
>JAAGEH010002525.1:5330311-5410801 GCA_011751065.1 Lasiurus cinereus
TGTAATAATCTGAATAATAAAGATTTAATTTAAAAAAAGACAAAAAAGGCTGGGGAATAGTTCTAAATCAAAGGAGACAACACAGGTGTGATAACTACGTAAATTCAATAAACCAGTGGTCGGCAAACTGCAGCTCATGAGCCACATGCAGCTCATGAGCTACAGTTTGCTACTCTGTTGATTAATGAGTTTGCCGACCACTGACCTAGACTCTCGATTCAAATAATTACAACCTGTTGTTATTCCTTGTGATTAAGCCCCTATCCCATTGGTCACCAAACTCATTAGTCAATAGAGCAGCAATAAACAATCCATGATTAGAGCCTGTATGAAAAGAAGAAAAGCTCTAAAAGATACTATTGGACAACGGGGCAATGTGAATATGAACTATATATTTAATAAGAGTATTTTTTAAATATTAAATTTCTTGAGTGTGATTATTTGTCTATATAAGAGAATGCCCTGTTCTTAGCAGAAACATGCTAAAGAATTTAAGAGTTCAAGGCCATGATGCTTGGTTCAATGGCTCAGGAAAGAAAAAAAAGAGGAGATACACACACACACACACGCACACACATGACATATTAGTGTTTATTACAATATGCTTTCAACTTTTCTATAGGTCTGAAATTTTTCAAAAAAAAATGGGGAGCAAAAGCAACCCCAATCCAGCAAAACCAAATAATCTTAGAAAGTGTTTAAAGAAAGACTTGGGTAAGAACACCATAAAAGAAGGATAAGAAGGATGTGATTCCAGGTCAAGGCAAGACCAAGGAGGGCATCTGAGTGGCTGATGTTCTGGGTTTTTGTGGGAGTTTGTTTTGTTTTGTTTTTGTTTTTAATCCTCACCTGAGGATATTTTACCATTGATTTGTAGAGGAAGTGGGAGGGAGAGGGAGAGACAGAGAAAAACATCTATGTAAGAAAGACACATGTCCTTGACTGGAATCAAACTCAGGACCCTTCAGTCCACAGGCTAACTCTCTATCCATCGAGCCAAATTGGCTAGGGTCTGGTGTCCTGAAGTCATTCTTAACAAGCTGACAACAGTCAGTTTATGGACCTCAGAGCCAAACTGCCTGCATTTGTTTGATTGTATATTTGTTTATGTAGCCTTCTGTTTCTGTATCATATTTCACAATTTTTACAAAATGTGGTTTTCCAAAAGAACAGAGTGCAAAGTACAGTTGCATGGCAGTGTTGCAGGAGGAAGACAGCAGCCCCACCACTGAACTCCAGGCTGCCATAGGTTTGCCACCACACTTTGCCAGCCCCACTACATAGCTTCTGGCATGGTTACACAATTATGACAAGGCTGCTACATCTTAGCTGCCAAATGTTCTCACAATTTGCTTGCTACAAAACATACCTAACTTATATTGCAGACTGATTTATTAAAGGTGTTGCAAGAGCGGTGTTTTTTATTAAACAATGTTGTTTTCCAGGAAGTGCTTCCCGTAAGTCACATATAAACACTCAACAACAACAAAAATATTTAAAACTCCCATAGCTTTTGGTCCTTAATTCTTTTCTCCTGCTATTGCTACAAAGACAACGGAAACAAAATATTTATTGTTTATAGCTGCTTGGAATTTAATTCCAAAGGACGTGGTCAGTAGACTCATTTATTGCAGAACTAAATATGCAAGATTCCAAGTTGAAGACAAATTCTTTACATATATAGGATGGAAAAACCCTTAACAACGTCTCATTGAAGTCATTTTTTAACAAGCTGACAACAGTCAGCTCATGGACTCCAGAGCCAAACTGCCTGCATTCAGACCCCAATTCTTGTACACATATCCTGTGTAATGTTAAGAAAACTACTTACCCTCTTTGTGGCTGAGTTTCTTAATCTGAAAGGGCATGATTAACATCACCTCCCTTACAAGCTTATCAACAGGATTACATGAATAAATATTCATAAAGTGCTCAGAACTGTGCCTGGCACATGTAAGCATTTTATAAGTATTTCTTTTTTTTTTAATTAAATCTTTACTATTCAGATTATTACATTTGTTTCTCTTTTTTGCCCTCCATAGCTCCCCTCCACCCAGCTCCCACCCTTCCCTCTGCCCTTACCTCCCTCCCGTTGACCTCATCCATAGGTGTATGATTTTTGTCCAGTCTCTTCCTGTACACCCCTCACCCCTTTCCCCCTGAGAATTATCAGTCCACTCCCTTTCTGTGCTCCTGATTCTATTATATTCACCAGTTTATTCTGTTGATCAAATTTTTAATTCACTTAATTTTTAGATTCACTTGTTGATAGATATGTATTTGTTGTTCATAAATTTTTGTCTTTTACCTTTTTCTTCTTCCTCTTCTAAAAGAGTACCTTTCAGCATTTCATATAGTACTGGTTTGGAGTTGATGAACTCCTTTAGCTTTTTCTTCTCTGTGAAGCTCTTTATCTGCCCTTCAATTCTGAATGTTAGCTTTGCTGGATAGATTATTCTTGGTTGTAGGTTCTTGCTATTCATCACGTTGAATATTTCTTGCCACTCCCGTCTGGCCTGCATCGTTTCTGTTGAGAAATCAGCTGACAGTCGTATGGGTACTCCCTTGTAGGTAATAAACTGTTTTTCTCTTGCTGCTTTTAATATTCTCTCTTTGTCTTTTGCTCTTGGTATTTTAATTATGATGTGTCTTGGTGTGGTCCTCTTTGGATTCCTTTTATATGGGTTGTGTGTGCTTCCTGGACTTGTAAATCTATTTCTTTTACCACATGTGGGAAGTTTTCAGTCATTATTTCTTTCAATAGGTTTTCTGTATCTTGCTCTCTCTCTTCGTCTGGCACCCCCACAATTCTGATGTTGGTACACTTGAAGCTGTCCCAGAGGCTCCTTACATTATCTTCACATTTTTGGATTCTTTTCTCTTCTTGCTTTTCCAGTTGAATGTTTTCTGCTTCTTTATATTTCAAATTTTTTACTTGATTCTTGCCTTTTTCTAATCTGCTGTTAGGACTCTGTATAATATTTTTTATTTCAGTCAGTGTATGTTTAATTTCTAGTTGGTCCTTTATCATCTCTAGTTGGACCTTTTCCATCTCTGTTTGGCTCTTTTGCACCTCTAGTTGGTCCTTTTTCATCTCCTCTTGGCTCTCGCTAACTTTATCCAACTTTTCTAGCATATTCTTGAAAAACCTTATAAGTGTGGTTTTGAACTCTATATCCAGTCGTTTGTTTTCCTTCATTTCTTTTGTTTGTGATCCCTTCCCTTGTCTTGGCATTATCACTATGCCGGGGAAACTTCTGTGTTGAATTCAGCCTTATGATACCAGACTTGCAAAACCGAAGAAGCCTCTGTTGAGCTTGGGAGGGGTGGAGCCTCAGGGCTTAAGGGACCGCCTTACCATCCAATTGGCCCCGCCCTCCACGGCCCCTGAGTGTCACATGACTGGGTAATGGCTGGAGGGGTTCTTGTGCCGAGCACCCGCAGTGCCTCTAGACAGCTGCCTTTCCAGCTCCCCATGCGCACCAGGACCACACGAATCTAGGTCTCCAGGGTTTCACCCGAAACAGGGGCCCAGTGGAGTCAGAAGTGACACAGTTGGGATGGTCTGTCTCCTGCCCACTCGTGAAAGCCAGCAGCACAATCAGCAGTTGGTCCTCTGCGCACAGTGCCGTGCCCGCCACCAGACCTGATCTTTTGCAACTCCCCTAAATTTCCGTGCACCTCTCCCTTTTCACAGTCCAAACTCCCCCCGTATGAGTTTTGGCTGGATCTGGGGTTTAGTGTCATAAGATAAGGGGTTCAATGCCGTTGGGAGTCTCCGTTTCCCTCCCGCCAGAGAAAGCCAGCCAGGTACTCTGGCACCCGCTCTCTCCTCGCTTGCGTCTCCGTACCTCAGCTTTTTGCAGCTCCTCTGGGTTTCTGTGAACCCCTCTCTTTCCTTCTAGCTGTAGAACTTACACTCAGCCAGCTTTTCTGTGGTTCTGGATGATGTTCGTTCTGTCTTTTAGTTGTAGTTTTGAAATAGTTGCGCCAGGCAGCAGTGTAGGTGTTTACCTATGCCGCCATCTTGGATTCTCCCCTTATAAGTATTTCTTACAAATCAATATTTAAATAAATGAGGGAAGTAGTGGTGCATGAAAATAATCTGGCTGAATAACCACACTCAGAGAATGTGGTTAGCAAGGATTAAAGATTACTTGAAAGGAATGAGATCGATCTAGAGAGAAACAAACAACTCTAGAAGTTAAGATCACAGATTTTAGTGTCAGGCAGTCTGGCTTTAGGTACCAATTTTACCACCTTAAAACTAGCTGTTATTGAACACTCTCTTCCCTAGTTTACTCATTTGTAAAATTGGAGAAATGAAAATTCCTAGTTTATAGGATTGTTGTGAGAATTAAATAATATAAGAAAAACACTGGCACATAGGAAGCATTCAATAAATATTTACTACTAAACCAGTATATTTGTGATATGCTGCCCTATAAAATAGGACTGTGTACCTGATTCTGGCCTGTTCAAATATTTTTTGACAGTTTTTATGTGACTTTATTTATTTTTAAAGTATTACATGTATACGTATCTTCCTATTGCCCCCCCTCCCAGGCATACCCTAACTTCCCCCAATGTCTTGTGTTCATTAGTTATGCTTATATGCATGCATACAAGTCCTTTGGTTGATCTCTTATCTACCCCACCTCTCCCTAACCTTCTTGCTGTGATTTGACAGTCTGTTTGATGCTTTACTGCCTCTGTATCTATCTTTTTGTTCATCAGTTGATAATATTCTTTATTATCCATAAATGAGTGAGATCATGTGGTGTTTCTCCTTCATTGACTGGCTTATTTCACTTAGCATAATGCTCTCCAGTTCCTTCCAGATTGCTGCAAATGGTAAGAATTCCTTCTTTTTTATTGCAGCATAGAATTCCATTGTGTAGATGTACCATAGTTTTTCTGATCCACTCATCTGCTGATGGGCACCTAGGCTGTTTCCAAATTGTAGCTATTGTAAATTGTGCTGCTATGAACATAGGGGTGCATAAATTCTTTCTGAGTGGTGTTTCTAGTTTCTTAGGATATATTCCTAAGAGTGGGATTGCTGGGTCAAATGGGAGTTCCATTTTTAGTTTTTTGAAAGCATTTCATACTCTGTTCAAATATTATATCAGCATTTGGCCAATAGTTTAGATGAAGATACAGAAAAGCTGTTCATCACATCTACAGCAAAAGTGTTGGAAGGAGCTGCAGGCCTGACAGTTTTCCCATGCCAACAAGGTAAACCGGCAGATCAGAGACAATGAGCTCAAACTTCAGTAGTTCATGAAGCTGCTGCACTGACTTTCTGAGTGTGAAAAAAATGTAGCTGCTACTTCATTTCTGCCTCCTATATGTCATGTAAATTGTCTCCTGTGGCTCAAGCTACTACAGAGTCCCTATTTGGCCAAACTGACAGAATATAAAGCTACCACAGTCCAATTTATCCACTTGGCACATATATAGACCTCTTTTCAGCCATACTTAACTTCCAAATAAAATTAGGCTCCCAGTTAATATAATGCAACTATCCATCTTACTAGTCCAACCAAAAACATGCTAACTCTTTCTCCAGAAGAGAATCCAAAGTCCCTGTATGTTCCTTTCTCCTCTAACTGAATCATTTCCCATAGACTGTGGAATGAAGATTGTGACCAGTGTTCTGCCATAAGGTTGGAGAGCTGATAGAACCCTAAGGTATAACTGTGAAGGTACACTGCTGACCCTGCCAAGTACAAAGAAAACAACATTCAAGTGCCAGGAAGTATGTAGATTTGTTCCAACAACAAAACCACAGCTGGCACAGCAACTGCAACAGGAGCCTACACCTAGTTAAGTTTAATGATAACCCACTGTCATTCTCCAAGATCCATCCATCTTCTACACAGGCCAAGTAGGTAGTTGAATGGAGATGTCGTACGAATCACCACCCTTGCATCTTTAAAATCCTATATGGTGGCACAAGTCTCTGCCATCCTTCCAGGAATATTGTTTTTGGTGTACTATCTTACAGGTAGAAGCAGTTCTAGTAGCTTCCACTTAGCCTTTCATACCGTAACAGCTTTCACTCCAGGGAATCAATGTCAGAATTCTGCCAGTTGCTGAGTATGTGTATTTCAGTAATGTATTTTAAAACTTGAGAAAGAACCACAAGATAGGTGATGATGTCTTACTAATTATTTAATATGTAATATGCAACAATGTGTACTAAATGTTAGTAATAACTCTGAAATTGATGACAGTAAATTGACATAAGTATAATGCTGAATACTTGATTATGCATGCTCACTTAAAAGTTGGCCATACTCATTCATTACACATAAAAACACAAAACATATATACATACTGGTATATTCTCAGATTAACCTGTGAACCCTGTGTGCATAAGAAGACAGTCACATACATGAGGAAAGAAAGAAACACTGAGCAGCTTTATTCTCATGGAATCCTCATTTCCTTCTTCTTTCTCAGGGAGGTTCACTTCCTCTGGCTTCTTCTGACTTCATTTCATGATTGCCTCACTAAATTTCCTACTCCCCAGATTTTGGCCTTAAAGATGCCAAGGGACCCAGTTCCTTTGGTGTTCACCAAATACAAGCTAGCTTTTCATAATCCACAATGTCAGGATTAGAGCTTTGACCTCCTCTCAGTACACAGAATGAACACCTTATACATTCCACATGTTCCAGTAATTTGGTTTTCATCCTCAGATGAACAGAAAACCTTCAAACAAACCCAGGAAATGGTGTTTCTCATGATCATATAGTGGTAAATTCTAGTCCTCTCCAACTTCTTTGAGAATTCACAAACATGTCACATATTCTTGGGCACAAGGACCGCTCCAGCGATTACCCTGTCATGTGAGACTCAGGGGCCATGGAGGGCGGGGCTGACTGGAAGGCAATGTGGTCCCTTAAGCCCTGAGACTCCACCCATCCCACTCAAAAGAGAGGCTTTTGAAGTTTTGCAACTCTTGTATCATAAGGCTGAATTCAATACAGAAGTTCTCCCGGCACAGTGAAAATGCCGAGACAAGGGAAGGGATCACAAACAAAAGAAATGGAGGAAAACAAATGACTGGATATAGAGTTCAAAACCACACTTATAAGGTTTTTCAAGAATATCCTAGAAAAGTTGGATAAAGTTAGCGAGACCCAACAGGAGATGAAAAAGAACCAACTAGAGATGGAAAAGATCCAACTAGAGATGGAAAAGGTCCAACTAGAGATGAAAAAGGACCAACTAGAAATTAAACATACACTGACTAAAATAAGAAATACTATACAGAGTCCTAACAGCAGATTAGAAAAAGGCAAGAATCAAGTCAAAAATTTGAAATATAAAGAAGCAGAAAACATTCAACTGGAAAAGCAAGAAGAGAAAAGAATCCAAAAATGTGAAGATAACGTAAGGAACCTCAGGGACAGCTTCAAGTGTACCAACATCAGAATTGTGGGGGTGCCAGAAGAAGAGAGAGAGAGCAAGATACTGAAAACCTATTTAAAGAAATAATGACTGAAAACTTCCTACATCTGGTAAAAGAAATAGACTTACAAGTCCAGGAAGCACACAGAACCCCATATAAAAGGAATCCAAAGAGGACCACACCAAGACACATCATAATTAAAATACCAAGAGCAAAAGACAAAGAGAGAATATTAAAAGCAGCAAGAGAAAAACAGTTAATTACCTACAAGGGAGCACCCATACGACTGTCAGCTGATTTCTCAACAGAAACGATGCAGGCCAGACCGGGGTGGCAAGAAATATTCAACGTGATGAATAGCAAGAACCTACAACTAAGAATACTCTATCCAGCAAAGCTATCATTCAGAATTGAAGCACAGATAAAGAGCTTCACAGATAAGAAAAAACTAAAGGAGTTCATCAACTCCAAGTATTATATGAAATGCTGAAAGGTACTCTTTTAGAAGAGGAAGAAGAAAAAGGTGAAAGCCAAAAAATTATGAACAACAAATACATATCTATCAACAAGTGAATCTAAAAATTAAGTGAATTAAAATTTTGACCAACAGAATAAACTGGTGAATATAATAGAATCAGAAGCACAGAAAGGGAGTGGACGGATAATTCTCAGGGGGAAAGGGGTGAAGGGTGTACAGGGAGAAATCATACACCTATGGATGAGGTCAACGGGAGGGAGGTAAGGGTAGAGGGAAGGGTGGGAGCTGGGTGGAGGGGAGCTATGGAGGGGAAAAAAGAGAAACAAATGTAATAATCTGAATAATAAAGAATTAATTAAAAAATAAAACAAAATACATGAAAAAGAAAAAGAAAAGAAACAATCAGTGTAAGATTTTCCTTCATTTAAAAAATCTACATAACTAGCCCTGGCTTGTTTGCTCAGTGGTCAGAGCGTCATCCTGAGGACCAAAGTACCGAGGGTTCAATTCCCAGTCAAGGGCACATACCTCCGTTGTAGGTTCTCCAAACCAGTAGAGGTTTATGCAGGAGGCAACCAACTGATGTGTCTCTCTCACATTGATGATTCCCACGCACCCTTCTCTTCCTCCTCCCTCCTTTGCATTCTCTCTAGAAATCAATAGAAAAAAATATCCTTGAGGATTAAAAAAATAAGAAAAGAAAAACGTACATAAGTATACAATCTTTACTGTATGATGTCTCCATAGTATCATTTTGGAAAGGATGAGCAGTATAGTTGGGTCTTATCTACGGAGCTGCGTTTCTCCCCTGTTCTCTAGGACATTCCTCAATCATCCAAACTAGATGATCCCACGTAACTTTGTTCTCTTTCTTCTCCCTTACCACCAAACCCTATCAAGTCTCCCTGCTGAATCTACCACCTTAGCTTCCTCCACTGCCTGAACCTTCATATCTCTTGGATACTGGCAAAGAGCTTCCTAATCAGTCCTACTGCCTTCCAATTTCTCTTTTTTCCCATCACCCCTACATTGTCACCCAACATATCTTGCTCTAAAACTTCCTATAGCTGCTTCTTAATGCTTGTGTGTCAAATACTGACACACTAAGCACTTTACATACATTTTTTATCACATGTAGCCCACACCAGTCCTATGAAGTCCATACTATTACAAATTACTGGTAACAATAAAGTACACACTCCAATGTAGCACATCCCAACCCCATCTCCCATGCCCACTATCTTCACCTCTTCTCCATGTACTTCCGGTGCAATTTTTCAAACATCCCACACATTGTCACATTTACATGCCCTTGTGCTTGTGCTGCCTTTTTGCCTTTTTATGTGTTGCACTAATGCTGTAAATCTTATCTTTTTAAGTGTTCCAATTATACTTGAAAACAATTTGAGTGCAGGATTTCATACTTGAAAATTAAAATTTAACTTTTACTAAATGAAACAACTGAACTTAATATGTTGTCATACAACTAACTCCAATTACAACTTTAATCTAGCCTAAAATTTTGCTTTGTGTAAACACAACATCTATATATACATATATACATATATACATATATACATAAATAAAAGGCTAAGTGATGCACACTGACCACTGGGGGCAGATGCTCAATGCAGGAGCTGCCATGATGCGCACTGGCCATTTAAAAATAAATGGCACCATGGATCTGATGCCAACAAACCAACAATGGGCCCTACTACCACCCCAGAGCAACACCCCACCAAATCGTAGCCAATGCTGCTAAGATCCCATGGTGCGTAATGCGGCCCACAACCCAGCCTAAACAATGTTACATGGGGTCATCTGGTTTGGATGATTGAGGAATTTCTAGAGAGAGTGGGCACTGGGTAATGATGTCACATAGCAATGCCCAGCTTCCTCTCTATAGCAACTAGCCTCCTTGGAGTTTCTTCAGCTCAGGAACCCAACTTGCTTTATAACCAGATGCAAACATTTTACAGTTTAACCAAGTATTTGCAAAGTGTTTGCAATGTTTCTTCTCATTTGATCCTCACAGAAGTCCTGGAGTAGGTAGATAGGAGACTTGGTAGAATCTTATTTTCTTTTCATTAGCCAGAAAACAGGGATTTAGAAAGTTTAGAAACTTGACCCAACTGAAAAGAAGAAAGAAATGGCAGAACTTGAAAATTACTTCAAGTTTTCTCTCTGCGCAAAATATAGTCAAACACTACTACAGTTAAATATTTTACCCTTTGTTCTCCCTGTATGATCTGCAATAATAATCTGCTTCATGTTGGTATTTACCACTGTGTTACTGACAATTTCCTGAAGGAGAAGATGGGATGCTTCACTGGGCTGGAAAAAGTTAGCTATCATCAGAAAGCAAGTTTAATTAAGCAAATTTATTCTAAATCTCTCTATATATAAAGCTAAGTTGACTTGTGCATTCGTGATACATATAAAGCTCTTGCTGGCGCCAATCATATGCATGTGTTTCGATCTGTCATTATCAATCATGAATTTGGTTGACACTTCTATTATAGAGAAAGGGCGGACTCTGTTTCTGTTTGTTCATTTATATTGTTCTTTAGATTCCACATAAATGAAATCGTATGGTACTTCTCTTTCTCTAACTGACTAATTTCACTTAGTATATAATACCCTTTAGTAGGCCAATCCCTCCTTTTGTAAAAGGTAAGGTTTTATTCATTTTTATGGCCATTTATTACTCATATTTTTATCTATTTTTCCTCTTCTTAAAAAAGATCTTTTAACATTTCTTGTAATACTAGTTTAGTGATGATGAACTCCTTTAGCTTTTTCTTGTCTTAGAAGCATTTTATATGTCCTTTCAATTCTTAATGATATCTTTGCTTGGTAGAGTAAACTTAGTTGTAAGTCCTTGCTTTTCATCACTTTGTGTTAATCCTTTCTAGCCTGCAAAGTTTCTCTTGAGAAATCAGCTAATGATCTATGGGAGCTCCCTTGCAGATAACTGCTTTTCACTTGATGCTTTTAAGAGTCTTTGTATTTCACTGTTGGCATTGTAATTATGATGTGCCTTAGTGTGGGCCTCTTTGGGTTCTTCTTGTTTCAGACTCTACAATTCTTGGACTTGTAGGTCTATTTCCTTCACCAGGTTAGAAAAGTTTTCTATTATTATTTTTCAATTAGGTTTTCAATTTCTTAGGTTTTCTCTTCTCCTTCTAGCACTCCCATGATGTAAAGGTTGATATGTTTGAAGTTGTCCCAGAGGCTCCTTCTACTACCCTCATTTTTTTTTAATTCTTTTTTCTTGCCTGGCTGACATAGCTCAATGGTTGAGCATCTTTTTGCTATTCTTTAGGTGTTTATTGCTTCCTTTCCTTCCAAATCACTGATTTGATTCTTTGCTTCATCTACTTTACTCTTGACTCCCTATAATTTATTCTTCATTTCAGTTAGTGTATCTTTCATCTCTGACTGGTTCTTTTTTATGGATTCCATTTCCTTTCATATGCTGTTGAAGTTCTCACTAAGTTACTTGAGCATCCTTATAACCATGGTTTTCAACTCTGTATCTAGTAGTTTGCTTGCCTCCATTCATTTAGTTCTTTTTCTGGAAATTTCTCCTGTTTTTTGTGTGGTGTGTTTTTTGTTTGTTTGTTTGTTTGTTTAATTTAGGACCTATTTCTTTGTTTCATTTGGCTGTGTTTGTTTCTATGAATGAGGTAGAGTTGCTAAGTCTCCCATAGTTGGTAGAGTGGCTTTATGTAGTAGATGTCCTGAAAGGCCCAATGGCGCAGCCTCCCCAGTCACCCAAGCTGGATGCTCCAGGTGTGCTTCCTGTGTGGGCTGTGTATACCCTCCTGTTGAAGCTGAGCTTTGATTGCTATTGGCTCATCACTGGGAGGGACTGACCCCCAGGCCAATTGACTGCAAGGACCAGCTGCAACTATAGAAAAGGAGCTGCTATGCAGGGTCTTACTCTAAAGAACAGAACTTGCTTCAGTGGGTTTTGGTGCCCATCAAGTCTACCACTTGAGTGTGTAGCTCCTGAAAGTGGTAGGATGGTAATCTGGCATGCTGTAGCTGTCTACTGGGTGCACTGGCTCTGGGGCCTCCCAGGAGGTACAAAGTCAGTCACTGTCTGTGCCCTGCCTGTGGCCACCCAATATGAGCTACAGAGCAAACTGCAGATGGCTGCTACTTGTGCAGGGCCCAGGAGAAGCCAAGCTGCCAAGCAAGGCTAGCTAGTGTTGGTTCTAGGGCCAATTAGCCAGAGGTCCAGGGTACTGGGGTACACAGAGGCCAGATCCCTCTTGTTTGAAAAAATTTAGAAAAGTCCTTGACGTGAGGCAAGAAAGGTCATTTGCATGGAAAAGCCACCGAAAACAGCTTGGGTGGGCCTGCAAGTTCGATGAGACAAAAGATATGTTGCTCACTTGCCAGCTCTATAGGGCAGAAACAATGGCCTATGCCAGCACTTCTGTCTGGGAGAAAGCTGCCTCTCCAGTCTGCCCTAAAGCCAGATAACTTAGTTCCTTATGTCCTTGGCATCTTTTGAGCTGCTGCCCTAGTGCTGGAGCTCAGAGCAAGTAAATATGAGTAAGTTAGTGCCTGGTTCCTTCAAGAGAAATGCCTGGGACTTCAGAAGCTTCCCAGCAGTCTCACTCAGCCACAAACTACACTGGTTTTCACAGTCAGAAGTTATGGGGACTTTTCTTCCTGGCACTAGAACCCTGAGGTGGGGGTTGTGAAGTAAGACCGGAATTCCTCACTCTTTAGCGGGACCTCCACAGCTAAGATAGCCCTCCCAATTTTTAACTCAGGTGGGTATGAGACCAGCCATTCCTTGTTTCTGTCCTTCCTAGCAGTCTCATTGTGGCTTCTTCTTTATATCCTTAGTTGTAGGACTTCTGTTCAGCATGATTTCAGGTAGTTATGAATGATGGTTGTTCTGTAATATAGTTGCAATTATGATGATGTTGTGGGAAGTTCCAAGTACTGAGTTTACTTACACCACCATCGTGACAATGTAGATATTCTTAAACCAACATTTTCTCCCTTATCAAGAAGGTAACATTTCTCTCTAGTTAATGACTGTGGATTTATGTATTTGTTACAAAGTCATTATGTAAAAAAATCTTCAAGTTTTGTGTTTTTTTTGGGGGGAGAGGGGGGACGGGGCGCGGAGGGGAGTAAAAGAAGTTTCCTTTGCAACCAATTCACTTACGTATAGACCCTAAGATAACTGCTGGTATTCATTCAGGATGGAAAGCAACATGACATGGATGCCTACAAAGACAGTCTTTAAAACTCTGCCTCTATGTTACCAGGAAATTGCTTCTGGTTGAAATGTTTCACTGTGATGGCAGCTAAATGATCACAGTTCTAGCCACTCCTTTTTTAAATAAATAGAATTTTGGATATTTTTCATTCTTTGCTTCCAACATTGTGTAGACAGCATGTTTTCCTGTACAGTAAGCTGTAGGACTGGTCCAAGGTTGCCCACAAACTTTGCTGACAAGGCCTGAAAACTGCAGTATATTCCAAGAATACAAGAGGAATGATCTTTGTTTTGGATGACCTTGCATCCCCTCAAATGTCTGCTATTGCTTAAATTGCAGATATCTCTTAACTTTCCCCCTGAACCTGTATAACCCAGGGAGCAACAAGGCCTTTCAATGAGAGTGGCTCTAGAGCTGCACTTCTGTTCTCACTGGGGCCACACCCTGACCCACTTGGACTTGTAATGCCATCCTCCCTTCAGCCCCAGGAGAGGACCCAGTTCTCAACTGTTCTTGTCCTAGGGGAAAGAAGTCTGAGACTGGGCAGGAAACCAACTGAGTTCTTTTCATTGGTTTTTGTTCCCTGTCATTTTGTGGGGAAAAGAAAACACCCAACCATCAGGAATTGTCAGGCAGATGTAAAAGAGATTCAATTAATCATAAATACTATTTCGAAGTCATATTTGCACAGCCATTTTTAAAGCCATTTTAAACACTTATTACATTAAGATGAAGTCTGTTAAAAAAAAAAGTGACTGCATACTGTTCAAATTTTTATTACTTTTTTGTTCAACAACGAAAAATCATCCTCAATTAGTTGCACATACTTACTGTGAAACACAGCAGTTCATTCCCTTGTCATATTTTCTCCCTTCTGCAGTTTATATAACTTCTCTTTGTTCAACAAATGGCAGTCTAATTTCAAGATGGAGTTTATTATGAAAATGAATCCATTAAAGCCTACCTAAAAATAGCAAGACTCTACAAATCCACTATTTGAAGAGGGCATGGTGAGGTAAAAGAAAAATCAGTATACCTTCAAAAACCACTCAGTCTACCTCTAGAGGAAGATCAGAACAGTAAAGACAGAGAAAAGGACCATCTTCAATTCTCTACTTTCTTAAAGACTGCCCACTTCTGCCCTTTCTATAATTACATGGAAATTTGTTGAAGTTAGGAACATGTGTCATTATTCACCCCTCTCTCTTCCACAGAGCCTGGCATAGTGTCCTGCACTCAGCTGGTGTTCAGTAATGTCAACATTACTGAGTGTACCCACTGACAACCCTCTAGCAGGGCCACTCCAGCTCCCAGAACACCAGGAACCCTGGGCTCTCAAGGAGTCACCCAGGCAGGGCCTCTGATCATTCACTGAAGAAAACCCAATAATATCGCCATCAAATGAAACTCCCAGTCTCCAAATCATGACTCAAACCCCAAGCAAGTGACCAGAAAGTTTTTGGGGTCATAGGGACTTGAAATGATCGAAAGTCCTGTATCAGTCACAACTCCAAAAAGGACATAGGAACCCAGATCAGAAAGTTTTAAAAACAGAGAAGCAGAGGGCTGGGGACAGAGAGGTCAGGAGACCATGACTGAAGCAAGTAGTTCAGAACACTCACAGGAGGAGTTACGAGAGGAACTTCTAAGAGAGCCACTGTGGTGTGTCTGCCTCAAATACCATGAACAACATAGCAACTTCTTCCTGCCTTCCACACCTGAGCAGAACTTAACCTGGGGCCACACAGGAAAGGCTGGGGAAATACAGATGAACGTTTTCCCTGTGATGAAGGGTCCAAAGAAGGCAAGGTCTAGCTGGCCCCAACAACCAGGCACAGCTGCCCTGCTGATGCTGAACACAACTCCCCTCTGGCCCACTCCTAGCATTCTTGGACCCCAACACACCAAACTATGACCAAAGTTATCCACTAACAAAATACTGACCACTTTTTGCCTGGATACATTGTTCCATTTAGGCTGCTACTATAAAGAACTACCCCTAGACTAACTAAAGGTCTTTTTTTCTTTTTTCCTCTCCTCACCCTCAGATATTTTTTCCATTGATTTTTTTTTTTTCTTTTTAAGAGAGAGTAGAGAAAGGGAGAGCAGGAGCGGGGAGAGGAAGAGAGAGAAACATCAATGTGAGAAAGACACATCAATTGGCTGCCTTCCTCACGTGCCCTGACTGGATCCAGGGATCAAACCTGCAATCCAACTTCACACCCTTGACTGTGAATTGAATCTGCAATCCTTTGGTGCTCGGGTGGACACTCTAACACAGAGCAACACAGGCCAGGGTACTAAATGCCTTTTTAAGGCAAAAGCGTAGATTCAAAAGCATATGTACTGCTCACTGGCACAGGCTGAAAGGAGTCTGCCTACCACTGGGGTACCAGTACAAGTAGGGAATCCTCCTAGGACTGGGGAATGTACCAGGTTTTAGAGAGCCTGCAGATGGAAAAATTGGTTACATACAAGGGGATTGACAAATAAATATCACAGATGATGGAGTCATGTGACAGTCTTATTATTGGAGAAAAGAGGTACAACCAGGGGAAGCCTGAAAAGCTAGGATGAACCACGTGATCTGACTATAACTGGACAGATACATCACAGCTTTTATAGGTCGCTGGGTGGATAGAGAATATAAATGTAAGTGTGCATACCTGCATATATGTACATACGTGTGTGGGTGTGCACCCATGTGTTGAAGACTACATAAGTATATTTAGTTTCATAAGTACATCCATTGAGAAGGACTAGTAGTCAAGATGTCCCCAAAACAATGAACACATCTAGCACTCAGATCTTGGTTTCTAAAAACCATTCTCCACTAAAAGGAACCAGGACTTACTAGAGAAATTACTTATTCTAGGACTTGGGCAAGGAAAATTCTAGATAATCCTGAATGTGTTGGGCTAAAAAGTAAGGAAGTGCTCCAAGAATCATATAGACATGTCAAAAGGACATAAGAGCCAGCTTGAAATGGTTCCCGATGGCCAAATTTGGGACAATCTGAGCATCAAAGTAGAGAATGATAGCAATGGATTATAGCCTAACAAATGAAATTGGAATCTATGAGGCTACTGCTAGGAAGAGAAGGAGGGAAAAGAGAGAAAGTGCTACCTTACAGTGGGATACCAACTAGTAAACGTAAAGTAAATGATGCAATTAGAAAACCACTGTCTGACAACCACCGTATGTTTTAATTCAGGTAAGAATCCTAAAAGAATGCTAAAACTAGCAGGTAAAAGTTTAATGAGAAGCAGAATATTTACATAGTTTCAAAATACTTAATAATTAGAAAATGTTAACTAATTTCACAGTGAAGATACCTTGTAGACACCTTCTCAGCCAATGATAAAAGTTAACATCTCTGGAAATGGGACAAATCAACATTGTAATGATACACCTAGAAGGACGCAGCACCATTTCTTCAGTCCTCCTGCCAAAAATGTGTAACCTAATCTAGTTGTGAGGGAACATCAGACAACCCATAACTGATGGACATTCTACAGATACTTACCTATTTTCTTCAAAAAATGAGAAGGTCATGAGACATGAAGACGAAGGAACTGTTACAGATTGCAGGAGACTAAATAGCCATGATGACTAATGCAAATTGTGGCCCTGGATTGGCTCCTGAGCCTGGGAAAGACCTTACTAGGACAACTGGCAAAATGTAAAAGTGGCCTGTGGATTAGAAGATGTGTAATGACCATCTTAATATCCTGATATTTGGATGGGTATGTGGTGGCTACACAGGAACATGTCCTCGTTTTTAAGAAATACACACAGAAGTATTTAGGGATATTGTCTACAATCTATTCTTTTATATATATATTGATTTCCACAGAGAGGAAGGGAGAGGGATAGAAAGTCAGAAACATCGATGAGAGACACCGATCAGCCGCCTCCTGCACGCCCCACAGTGGAGATGTGCCCACAAGCAAGGTACATGCCCCCAACCAGAATCGAACCTGGGACCCTTCAGTCCACAAGCCGACGCTCTATCCACTGAGCCAAACCGGTCTCGGCTACAATCTATTCTTGAATGGTTCCAGAGGAGGAAAGGAAGTGTCTGTGTGTGTGCGCGTGTGGTATTATAGAGACAAACAGAGAGATGAATGTGGTAGGACGTTAACAATTTAGGGAATCTGGGTGAAGGGTTGGCACAAGATTAGTGGGTACCCCAACTCTAAATAGCTACCCCCTGGTCACACCTATCAGGGGGCAGTTTTTTAGACAGTCTGCTTGGTCTGGATGACTAGAGAAAAAGTCATGTTGGTAGTGCCTCTCTTACTTTAAATACTAAATGGCATTTGATCATTAATACTGAGTGAAGAATAGGATATCATAAATTCCTTAAGGGACAGGATATGTCATTTATCTCTGAAACCCATCCCCACACCACATTTAGTGCTTTTTAAGTACTCAAATAGGGTACTCAATTCAAGCTACTTATAGTGGGTTGACTAGTGTCCCTCGCCCAAAATTCATGTGCACCAGAACCTGACAATGTGCTCTTTTTTTGGAAATAGGGTCTTTGCAAATGTAATTAGTTAAGGATCAAGATGATATCATACTGGATTAGGGTGGACACTCATTCCAATGAAAATGTCCTTACAAGAGACAGAAAAAGACATACAACGCCACAGAGAAGACAGTATAAAAGATAAAGGCAGAGAATGGAGTGATGTGTCTACAAAGCATGTAATATTAAGGAGTGCCAACAGTCACCTGAAGCTGGGCAAGAGACACAGGATGAATCATCACTCAAAGCTTCCAGAAAAAACTAATCCTACCCACACCTTGATTTTGGACTTATGGCCTCAAGAACTATGAGACAATTAATTCCTATTGCTTGAAGTCATCCAGTTTGTGATGCCTTATTACAGTAGCCCTAGAAAATGAATATACTACTACTTAGAGAATATTTAAAACTAGAAGCCCAGTGCACAAATTCATGTACGGACAGGGTCCCTCAGCCTGGCCAGCAATTAGGGTCAATTGGGGCCATCTCGCCCAGTCCTGTTTGGGGCCAATGGGGGCCAGCTGGCCAGGGAGGGTCTGCAGGAGGTTGGCCAGGCCAGGGAGGGACCGCAGGAGGGCTCCAAGGCATGTCCAGCCTTCTCGTCCAGTTTTGATTGGCTAGACTCCAGGAGCAAGCTAACTTACAGGTTGGAGCATCTGCCCCCTGGTAGTCAGTTATAATAACTGGTCAAGCGGTAGAACAAATGGTTGACAGATCAGTTCAACACTAAGCATATTATGCTTTTATTATATAGGATAACTTTTAAATAACACTAAAATCACACTTAATATATTAGTTTAATTAAGGCAAATCACTTCAATGTGTTTATATTTCACCTAACTGAATGTGACCTAGCATATTTAAGCCACATGCTACATAAGTATAGTTTATGACATTGCTGCTCTTAATTTACATATGAACAGGGAAGACTAACTAACACAAGGTGCATACTGTCATTTTTTTCTTAAGATTTTTATTTATTTTTATTTTTTAATATATTTTATTGATTGTTTACAGAGAGGAAAGGAGAGGGATAGAGAGTTAGAAACATTGATGTGAGAGAAACATCGATCAGCTGCCTCCTGCACATCCCCCAATGGGAATGTGCCCACAACCAAGGTACATGCCCTTGACTGGAATCGAACCCGGGACCCTTCAGTTCCCAAGCCGATGCTCTATCCACCAAGCCAAACTGGCTAGGGCGAAAACTGATTTTTAAATTGCTCACAAACCTACTATATAAATGGCACAGTTTTAGGTGTTCTGGCATGTCACAAATAAACTATAATATAAATTCTTGGAATAGGGCTAAAACTATGAAAATGAACAGGATATTAAATAGGCATGCCTTTCTAGCCATAAATCATATCACATCATGCATAAATCTATCACTTAATACGATCATATAAAAATTTAAAATGCAGTGACATGAGTCATCAGGAAATCATTCCTAAACAAGCACGAGAAATATCTATGATTAATAACAAAAAGAGAAAATACTTTCGATCAGAATATTGGAAATAGTTAAATTATACAGTGCCTCTGCAGAAAACACAGTTGTTTTTTAATTTAGTCAGTGAAATATAAAATAATGTTGATGTCTGAGAAGGCTTTTGATGGGAACAGCAGAGCTCATTCATCAAGAAGACACTTGCCTTTCCTCTGGAGTGTTTCATGTTCAAGCCTTGTGCCTATTTATAATGGTTGGGCACATGTCACTACAATGGTCGATTGTATTGTGCAGCTGTTTTTGTGTATCGAGAAGGGCAGCCATGGACAGCCTGCACTTTGATGTTTCCCTTTTGGAGAGATTTAAAATAACATTTATAAAACTGCCAACCAGCAAGGTCACAAAATATTTTTGGATGACATAGGGAATGATTGCAAACTTGTGGTTCACTTCAGATGTGGGGGTCTGAAACTCAGCCAACAAGCCTGATTGCACAACATCCTGCCAATGCCAACTTCAAAAGTTATTTGCTTCAGAGAGTTCACAAACTACTCCTTCCTCATAATAAAACCATGTTTTATAAATTTGCAGAGGGTCTCCCTCATAGGGAATATCCAAGGAAACAAGGATTTCCTTCACCATCTTATTTACAACTGTAAGCACCACCACCAGGCCTCTCTACTGCCTTCACCCCACAGCACCCCAAAACGCTTGCTCTTTCATGCTGAATTTTCTCAAAGCACTGACCATGAGCATACTTACTATATAGTTTTCTAATATATGTGTCAAGTTTTTACTCCCCCACTTTACTATAGATGGTCCACAAAAGCAGGGCTTTGTGTCTGTTTTATTCACTATTGTATCACAGAACTAAGACTCATGCCTGGCACATATCATTTACTGAGCGCATACTTGCAGAATTACTTAATTTAAATAACAGAGACAATGGTTTCAGGAAACACATGAGAATACTGATGACCAGAATCAGATTCCAGAATTTTGTCACCCTTTCTCCTACCACACACAAAGATCTGAGTTTTATTCACATAGTTACAGCATGTAAAAATAGAAATGGGCTTAATAAAATACCTGACTTTCTCAAATTGGCAGAACACAAGGACTAAGATTTCATAGGATTCAATCTACAATAATAAAAGAGAAACATGCAAATTACCATCACTCTGCTACAGTACCAGCCAATCAGAGTGAGTATGCAAAGTAACCTGAAAACATGGCAGCAGCCCCGCCCCCTCATCCCTTCCTCTCCCCACCACCCCACTACTCTGGGCCTGTGGGGGTGGGAGAAATCGGGCTCCAGCGCCTGAGGCTATCTGCAGCCCAGGAGATGAAGAAGCTGCCTGCCTCATGGTCCCAGGCCGCAGCCAGCCAGAGAAGTCACCCACACTGTATCCCAGGGAAGATGAAGAAGTCGCCTGCCTGTGGTCCAGGGTCCACCACTTGCGGCTGGCTACAGCCTGGTAGATGGAGAAGCTGCCCACCCCCTAGTCCCGAGCACCAGCACTTGTGGCTGCAGCCCAGGCGAAACCACCTGCCCACTATCCCCTGCAGCTGCAGCTGGCCTGGGCACCTATGGCTGACCAGAGAGAAGAAAGCTCAGATCCTGGGTGCCTGTGGTCAGCTGGAGGAGGGAATCCTGGGTCCTGGATGCAGGGCTGAGGCAGAAGTGGTTAGGGCAATCAAGCCAGCTGGGGAGCAGTTAGGGGCAATCAGGCTGGTAGGCAGAAGAAGTTAGGGGCAATCAGGCAGGCAGGCGAGCGGTTAGGAACCAGCAGTTCTGGATTGTGAGAGGGATGTCTGACTGCCAATTATCCCCTGAGAGATCTGAAATCAGTAAAAATATATATTTTTAAAAAGAACTAATATAACTAAACAGAAAATCAGCAATGCTACACAAGGCTTGAATAACACTATCAATCAACCTGATCTAACTAACATCTACAGAACACTTCTAGTCAACAATAGCCAACTACACAATCTTTGTGAACACACATGTAACACTCTCCAGGACCAACAATTAGCTAAGCCAAAAACAAGTATAATACCTTTTAAAAGATTAAAATCATATAAAGTACATTCTCAACAAAGGTATTAAATTGAAAATCAAGAACAGGAAAAAAATTGGGAATCCCCAAGTATTTGATAATTAAGAAACATGTCTAAATAATTCAAGAATCAAAGTAGAAATCACAAGAGAAGCTGAAAAAGTACTTCAAACTGAATGAAAATAAATATAGCAGATCAAAATTATGGAACATAATTATGGAAAGTGTTGAGAGGGAAATTTATACTTAAAAAAAAAACCTGTAGGGTCCTAGCTGGTTTAGCTAAGTGGATAGAGCCTCAGCCTACAGACTGAAGTGTCCCAAGTTTGATTCCAGTCAAGGGCATGTTGCTTGAGTTGCAGGCTCAATCTCCAATAGAGGGTGTGCAGCAGGCAGCCAATCAGTGATTCTCTCTCATCATTGATTCTTCTATCTCTCCCTTCCTTCCTCTCTGAAATCAATAAAATTATTTTTGTAAAAAATTTTTTAAAAGTCTATACGGGTAAAAAAAAAAATCTTAAGTCAATAACCTAAACTTCTACCTTAAGAAACTAGAAAAAGAAAAGTAAACAAAACCCAAATAGGAGGGCAGGGGGAAATACCAGAGTAGAAATCAATGAATTAAAAAAAAACAGAGAGGAAATAAGTAAGATCAAAAATTCACCTGATCATAATCAAGGCAAGGATGTCCATTCTCACCACTGTGGAGCAAAGACTATTCCATGACGTAACTGCTGTCTGACCCATGAGCTGGACCTGGGCCAGAAAGGGGAGATGGCTTCCCAAAAACCCCTATTAGAGTTTGTCTGATAGTAATTGATGGTCATTCTGACATAAATCAGAACCCCTTCCTCAGCTTCCCACAGCATGCTGACCCGTGGAACACATCATTGTCCTGACCTGGTCAAGCATGTAAAGTAATTTCCCATACCTGATAGCATTCATGTACTAGTGCCTGTGACTATCCCACACTCCCTTTTTACCCTATATAATGCGTTGGCACCTGCCAAGCAGGGTGGAGAATATCCACTTTGTTTAGCAGCCACTCAAGACATGCCACATATGTAAGTTTCCCTTAATAAACTCTACTGATTACCAGATTGGAACGGCCAGCCTCTTTCTTCTATCCTTCAGGGACTTTCCCTGGATCTGTGTGTATGAACACCACTTTTAATGAACACCATACTGGAGCCTCTAGCCACTGCAATGTGGCAAGAATTGAAAATTTTAAATATATAGATTAGAACAGAAGAAGCAAAACTGTCCTTATTCCCAGAAAATATGATCCTATATACAGAAAAATCCTAATGAGTCTACCAAACCACCACCCCCCTAAAAAAAAAAAAAAACTGGTAAAATAAGTGAGTTTATCAATTTCACAGATAAAAGATCAATATCCAAAAATCAACTTTATTTCTATATACTAGCAATGAACAATTCAAAAATGAAACTAAGAATTCCATTTACACAGCATCAAAATTGGGAATAAATTTAACAAAAGTAGTGCAAGATGGTTGTAATGAAAAACATATTTAACACTAGAGGCCTGGTGCACAAAATTCGTGCACAGGGAGGGGGGTGATGTTCTTCAGCCCAGCCTTCTCCCTCTCAAATCTGGGACCCCTTGAGGAATGTCTGACTGCCCGTTTAAACCCAATCCTACCTAAATGGGCAGTCGGACATCCCTCTCACAATCCAGGACTGCTGGCTCCCAACTGCTCACCTTTTTGCTTTCCTGATTGCCCCTAACTGCTTCTGCCTTCCAGCCTGATCACCCCCTAACCACTCCCCTGCCAGCCTGATTGATGCCTAACTGCTCCCATGCCAGCCTGTTTGCCCCTAACTGCCTTCCCCTGCAGGCCTGGTCACCCCCCAATTGCCCTTCCCTACAGGCCCAGTCACCCCCAACTTCCCTCCTCTGCTGGCCTGGTAACCCCTAAGTGCCCTCCCCTGCAGGTTTGATCACCCCCAACTGCCCTCCCTTGCAGGCCTGGTCCCTCCCAATTGCCCTCCTCTGCTGGCCATCTTGTGGTGGCCATCTTAAGTCCACATAGAGGCCGGATATTTTGACCACATGGGGGCAGTCATCTTGTGTGTTGGAGAGTGATGGTGAATCTGCATATTACTCTTTTATTAGATAGGATAGAGATCTGTTGCATGGGTGGGAGCCAGCTGGTTTGTCCTGAAGGGTGTCCTGGATCAGGGTGGGTGTTCTCTTGGGGCGTGGGGTGAGCTGGGTGAGGGGCCTGTGGTGGTTTGCAGGCCAGCCATGCCCCCTGGCAACCCAAGCAAAGGCCCTGGTATCTGGGATTTATTTATCTTCTACAATTGAAACTTTGTAGCCTGGAACAGAGCCAAGCCTTCTTCTCCCACAGCCATTGAAACTTCGTTGCCTTAAGTGGAGGCCTGCCCGCCAGGGTTTGCAGAAAGCTTGGCTTCCTCCATCACCAGGGGCAACCCAAGCCTCCCTCCTGCTCTCTCTGTGGCCATAGCCATCTTGGTTGGGTTAATTTGAATACTCACTCTGATTGGCTGGTGGGTGTAGCTACGATCAATTTGCATATTGCTCTTTTATTAGATAGGATTGTTCTCGAATTGGAGGACTCAATAGTGTTAAGATGGTATTTTACCCCAAATAGAGCCACAAAATCAACACAATCCAGTAAGGTGTGTGTGTGTGTTTTATAGAAATTGACAAGGATAGCCATAAGTAGATAATTATTTGAAGCTGGGTTATGGACAACCAACAGTTCATTCTACTATTCTCTTGACTTCTATATGTTTGAAATTGTCCAGAATAAAGTGTTTTCTCTTTGTTTGATTGTTTTTAAAATATCTGATGAAAGAAAAAATTAACAACGATTTCAAGGGCTGCATTAATACTTCTCACTCTTCATCCTCTATTTACATCATTCACCTATAGGTTGATCCTTGCTCAGAGTCCACTCTTAGTACAGTACACATGGCTACTGAATGGGTGACAGAGGAAGAATAAGTAAAAGATCATAAGCATTAGCCACAGCCTTTCCTGTGGTCTAATCCATTACCAATCTTAAAATTTTGGTATTTTATAACAACTCCACAACTACATGTATCAATCTTTAATGACCAACTGCCAGACTGGAGCTACTGTTAGAAAACACCCCTCTATTGTTATATCAATTACATAGTAATTTACTGGATGTGAGCTAAGTACAAATTAGTGGTGCTCTAAGATCAAAGCATCTAGGTCTTTAAATTTGCCATCCTCACTGCCCTACCCTTTACCATCTAGCCTTGAACACCTGCACATTCCTTTCACTTTCTATTCCCAAGTGCACATTGGTCGAAAGAAAAAGTAAACCCCAATTTAGTTTCCTTCCAAATATTTGGTGCTTTCCAGTTTTATTCCTTGCTTCCCTAATGGAATAATACTTTACATTTGTAAAGCATCATTCATCTCCTCTTAAGATCCTTATACCACCAAGACATAAGACAGGTGTTCAATCTGAAATAATGATAGAAAGTCCAATGTCACACAGCAACATGCAGCCTTCCATCCAGGCCCATTACTCTTTTTTAATGTTTTTTTAATTGATTCTTTCTTTCTTTCTTTCTTTCTTTCTTTCTTTCTTTCTTTCTTTCTTTTTTTTTGAGAGAGAGAGAGAGAGAAAGGAAAGGAGAGGGATAAAGAGATAGAAACATCAATGAGGAAAAAAAATCATTGATTGGCTGGCTGCCTCCTAAATGCTCCCTTCTGGGGATTCAACCCACAACCTAGGTATGTGTCCTGACCAGGAATCAAACTGGGGACCTCTTGGTTCATGGATCGATGCTCAACCACTGGGCCACACCAGCTGGGCCAGGCCTGTGACTTTAAGAGAAATGTATTTTCCATTTCCTGTCACTGCCTCTCAAGGCACAGAGGTACTTCCTAGCAACAGATAAGGGACCCTATTCTAGGAATGGGTAAGAATTTGCCTGGAAAATCTGTGATGGGCAGCTGGGAAGTTTCATCTACATATCATCATGGAACTCCAAAAATATAAAAACATCTAGCCCCAAAGTTTTAAGAAGTATTAAATAGTTCTAATATGCAATATCCCATAAATATTTTATCTAGCAAAAATACAATTGGTTTTCCATTTTAATCTACTACCATTAACTCCCTTCTACTCCTTGACTATATTTTATTTTCTCTCTTCTCTCCCTAGTCTAGAGCAATAATTTTACTTTTTAATGAGACAGACATATATATATGTCCAATAGCATTTCCATAAGACCCATGAAAAAGCTGAATATTACTCTTTAGAATAACAAATAATTCATATCAAAACACTTAGCTTTAAAATATTCCCAGTTGTAAGAACTACCAATATTTCAAAATTCCCAGTTAAACATAAAATTGTCCATCCCAACTTTCTCATTTACATACAGTTTTAAAAAAGACTTACTTTTGGAAAGATTCTTTATTATAACAAAGCAAATGCAACTTTACTATTGGATTTCCTTGTTGGTTATACAATTAAACTGGAAATCATCATCTGAGACAGAACTAGATAAAACTGTTGCTGATGCTCAGCTCTTATTAAAGAGTTTTAAGAACTGAAATGACAACTTTTAAAAAACCATTAGAATAAACAAGATGGTGTAGGGGTCGGGGAGTGGATGAGAAAAAATGCATCCCAAGTTAGAAACATGAACTCCTGCTCAAAGTGCACGTTTTTTTTTAATGGATTTATGAAACAGATTGAAATAATATTTATAACCAACATTACTTCACAAGCTTAGTAAAAGAATAATTTTTAAATCCTTCCTCTTGTTCTATGGCTATTTTTATATTGGCCAAGCAAGTCACTTCCTTTCCCCAGGCTTCCAACAATGAACATAATCTGACAGCATTATACACACCACAACTCCACTGCAGACCAAAATGGTTCTGGGTCAAATCCACAACTTCTGGTTCAAATTAGGATAGTTATCAAATTAAGACAGTTCTGGCTCAACTGAGTCATCCTGCAATGGCAGCTAAGTCAATTTCAAGGCTAAATGCCTGCCCTGGGGTAACCCTGTACATCCCAGATGGCTGTATTTTATGAACCGTCTTAATATGAAATGGAGCCCCTGAGGAGTTCCAAAACCAACATTGCCTCCAAGTGACCCTCAGAAGCAGGTTAAGTCAGAGCCCAACTTGACCAAGAGGACAGGCTCTCCATTACCAGCAGATACAATATCATCTTCCTAGATACACTCCCCCACTGTGAGCTAATGCATTCAAACATTTACTTTGTGAATTTGTATATCCTCACTAGGTCAGCCGACTCATATCTCTAAACTTCTTTTTCCATAATTGAACTAATCTATAAAGTCATTTTTTGGATGAAAAATTGGTTCCTTCTTTAATTAAATAGGCTAGGGGGAAAGGGTAACAGAAACAATTTTTCCCTTTTTTACTTTTGGGATTTGAAGGACTTTAAGTAGAGTTTTTCTATTTGTGGGGAAAACAAGTGTTTTAATATTATGATCTATAACTTAAACTTAATACATGAAGCATGTATAGAACGTGATACTCTCACAGCAAGATAAGTCCACATCCTATCTGTACCCAGTATAGAGCAAGGGTTTGTTTTGCATTCCCTCATTTAAATCACTTAAACATGTATTTCTGCTGATTAGGATAATTCATGTAATGGCTTTTTAAATCTTTTAATAATTTTTTTTGCTAATAAAAGTAAACATATCTGTGGAAGAAAAAAAAGAAACAAAAAATATTAAATATAAAAATTAGAAGTTCCTCTAATCTCACCCTAGTGACAACCACTATTTATAGATTTGTGTATATCCTTTAAAGCATATACCATCATCTTTATGTAAACATACTCTTAAATACATCTGGAAAATTAAATCATGTTTCATATATGGTATAGTCACTTGCTTTTTTCAATTAACAATAAAATAACGGCTATTTTATCCATGTTGGTTCACACAAATCTACCATTTTCTTACAAATATTGACAACTATTCCACTATCTGGATAGACCAACTATAATTTACAATTGATAGATATTCAAGCAATTTCCAGTTTTCTGTTATTATAAGTAAGATTATTACCAAGACCCTCCTAAATACATCTTTGCACACTTATGCAAGTATGTCCATAGAATAAATTCCTAAGGATAGAATAGCTTGATCAAATGGTACAACACGTAAAATTTTGGAGAGGTATTGCCAAAAAGAATTTCTCAATTTGTATTCCAAAACACCAACTGTACTTCAGAGTGCCTGAATTCCCTGCCCATTCACAACAACTACAACCAATCTCTTTCATCTTTGCAAATAAAAGAGATTAAAAGATTTTTTATCATTCTCATTTTAATCTGCTCTTTAGATTATCAGGGAGGTTGTACATTTCCAGTGGCTTTTCCATACAAAAGATCTGTTTTAGCTCATGCTTCAAACTTTCCTAAAATCTCTTAAAGGTCCACAAACTCCAAACAAGTAGCATCTGGTGTCAGCATACTCCATGACTCTTGTTAAGTGATCCTGGGCCCAGCACTAGTGGCAGCCAGCCTTGATTGATTCACAGCTTAGCCTCTTCCAAGCATCTCCAAGCCCAGCACAAATAGCAACCATCTGCAAAAGATTCTGTAGCTCATGCTGGGTGTCCTGGGTAGGGCACCAGTGGCTACTGATCCTGGCGTGCAACCTCCAGGAGGCTACAAGGCCAGAGCACCTAATGGACAGACAGCTTCACACCGTGCTGGACCATCACATAATCACCTCCATGTGCAGCACATTCAAGGGGCAGACTCAGCAGACAATTGGCCTGGGGGTAAATCCTTTCCACTGATGTGCCAACAGCAATCAAGGCTCAACTACAATAGGAGGGTGCACACAGCCCACATGTGAGGGAAGGGAACACAACTGAAGCACCCAGAGTGGGTGAGCGGAGAGACTGCACCACTGGGCCCTACAAGACACCTACTATATAAGACTACTCTACCAAGCCTAGGAGATACAGCATCTCTATCTGATACATAGAAACAAACACAGAAAGGAAGGGGGGGGCAGGCAGAGAGAAAGATAAAAACATCAATGATGAGAAAGAATTATTGATGAGCTGCCTCCTGCACACCCCCTACTGGGGATCAAGCACCTAAGCCAGACATGTGCCCTTAACCAAAATCGAACCTTTCAGTCCACAGGCTGATGCTCTATCCACTGAACCAAATAAATTAATTTTGGCCCCACAACAGAGGTATAAGACTCAATACTTATTTCACTATATATATTTTATGGGTAGAGAAGGGCTGGGCTGTTCACTGACTACAAAAATCCCATGACATGTGCAAATACAGGTGCCCCTTGCTGGTGATCACAAAGCTTGTAAGCAATAAAGCTAGGATGCAATTTATATTCAGATTCACCTAACCTTAAAATTCAGCCTTTTAGTTACTACACTAAATAGAATACAATTCTGAATTTGAAGAGCTTATGAATTTAGTCACAAGTGCATTTAAGAGCCAGCTCTTGCTAACACAGAGCAGGGGTCTTACACAATTCTTTGCCCTGATACGTGAATAGCCTGTGTGATTAGCACTTTGCCAAATGCTCTGGTACACTGGTCATCCTAATGAAATGCCCAGCTGTCAGTTGAACAAACAAGATATAAGACTGGGAACAGACCAGTTAACATAGGCACATGTGGGTGGTCACTATCAGATGTTCCCTGTTTGCTAGAGAACTCATCCCCCAGATTCAGGGGGAGGCACCCTCATCATAAGGATGGGCACTGATCCCCAGCCTCTTGTACCCTCCCCCTCTTGCCCAAGGACATGAGAAGAAAATGTACTAGCAGATTGTCTAAAAAGAAGGTTAAAAAATGACAGAGAGAAAAAAGAAGTTAAATATTTCTTTGTATGGAAAAACAAGGTTATTTTAAAAGTAACAAAAAATCTAGTAAAACCATTCAACTTTAAAGAACCACTTTTTGTAGAATATCAAACAAGCCAAAAGATTACACCTCCAATGTTGAAAAGCATGCAACACAGTTGCTTATGTTTGTTATTTATGGAATTTAAAGAAAACAAAAAATTATATTTTGAGTAGTCTTAAACCTATTTAGGTTTTGCATCTTCTCTGTCCAAATGATAGGAGTTCCACTTTTCTACCTCTCATTCCATGGGTTTATATCAGCAATGTTCAACCTTTTTCATCTCATGGCACACATAAAGTAATTATCAAAATTCTGTGCCATACCAAAAAATATATATTTTGCCCATCTGGCAAAAAAAAACCAAATAGGTATAATTTTGATTTATTCACACCACACAGCTATTGTTGTGTTGAATGTTGTCATTTTTTTTGACAGAGGTCAGTGTCCTTGACTAAATAGTCAGGTATTGCATATTTTAACATTTCTTGCAGTACACCAGTGTACTGCAACACTCTGGCTAAAAATTGCTGGTTTATAACATCTGCCAAGACACACAGAAGGATGAGTAATCCACCTGTGCAGATGAAAAATGTTCAAGTTTCATCTCTGTGGTCTAGTGAATATTGCCAAGAGGTACAGCACACTGGGGATTTGAGAAAAATATACCTGAAATGGTTAAAAGAAAATGAGAAGGGCACCCAATCAGCAGTTGAAATTGCCATGGGCCCTCAATGAATTTCATCTAAGGCACATTGACAAATTAAGGAGACATCTATTAGTAATACCCTGAAGAGCTCCAAATGACAGAGCTAATTAAGACTCACTCTCCTTTCTTTATGAACTTTCCATGGGTAGCATGTGGACAAGCTATCTCAATTTATTAGATTACAGCATATAAAATGGGGCTGAAATTTCAATAACTTAATTCAAGGGAATTATAGTTTTGTTCAAAATTCACACAGGAAATAGCCTAAGATCACGAGTGAATGAAGTAGCAGAACCTCATGAGTCCAATTTCTAGTGCTATCTGAGTACAGGAAAGAACATTCAGGACAGATTTTATTTCTAGCCTACTTCTGAGGTCTTTTTGACTGAGGGGACATCAAACAGCCTTCACCAAAGTCCTTTAGCAATTAAATGACCAGTTTAGTGGCAATGAGCACTTAAGAAATAGGCCAGTGTTTCCTTTATTATGATTATTTCCTGTACTTTACATCACCCTTTTTTTTTTCTTAAGGATGGAAAACACAAACTCTAGTCATTGTTACTATAACTCCAAGCGGAGAAAAATTTTGACCTTTACCTCTCAGCTAAATAAAAAAAAAAGAGAGAGAGATATATAAAGACTAAAAAGTAAGGAATTTTAAATTTATATAATATTTTACCAAGAAAATCTAGGCTGTCTGATATTTTTAAATAAGCATTTAATTTAGTATATGGTTACACATAAAAATAACATTTCAGCTTTATAGTTTTGTATAAAATTAAACACACACTCACCATACAACACAGTAATTTTATTCCTATGTATTTAACCAGAGAAATGAAAGCATACGTTCACAAAAGAATTGTGAATGTTCATAGCAGCTTTATTCATCATAGACAAGAACTAGAAATAACCCAAACATCCATCAACTGATAAGCAGATTTGTAAAATTCGTGGTATATCTATACAAAGTAATGTTTTTTAATTGAATTTATTGGTTAATAAAATTATATAGGTTTCAGGTACACAATTCTACAATACATAATCTGTGTATCAAGTCTCCTATTCCCCCTTTACCCTTTTCTACTTCCCAAGGAATACTATTTAACAATAAAAAGGAATAAACTACTAATACATGCAATAACATGGATAAACCTCAAAAACATTATTTTAAGTGAACAAAACTAGTCACCAAAGATTACATACTGTGTGATTCCACTTCTGTAACATTCTACAGAAGGCAAAACTAAACTGATAGAAGGCATGTCAGTGGTCACCCTGAACTGGGGATAGAGGAGAGGCTGACTGCAATGAGGCTCAAAGGAATTTTTAGAGGTGATGGAAACGCACTGTATCAAGCGTGGTAATGGTTACACAACTGCAAACATTTGTTAAAACTCATTGAACTGTGCACCTAAAATGGGTGGGTTTTACTATTACACAAATTATAAAAATTGGCAGCTTTCCTACATACCAACAGAGCAACTAGCTAGAAAATATAAACAAAAAAGTTCCTATTCATAGTAGCAATGAAAAACAGTAAAACTTAAGAATAAATTTTAAAAACATATATAACCTAATGAAAAAAAAATCTTACTGAGTAACATAAAGGGACTTATATAGAGAGATGCATATATCAGCTTGATGGATGAGAACTCAAAATTGTAGACATCAAATTAATCTGTAACCTGGAAGAGCCTGAATCAAAATGTCAAAGGGAGGTTGTGAGGAAACAACTGAAGTCTAACTTTGATCTGGAAGAATAAATATATAATAAGAGAAAAACAAAAAAAATCTGCAAGAACAGACTCACATATAAATCAGAATTCTATATATTATACACAAATGGTATATATAAACTGTATATACCAATAAATGGTATAAAAAACTGCCTAACCACTTGGACCACGCATTTGCTACACTAAAATAAATGTTAGATGGAGTAAAGATGTCATTATATAAAAAAAATAGCCCTGGCCAGTGTGGCTCAGTTGGTTGGAGCATCAGTCCATGAACCTGAAGGTTTTGGGTTCAATTCCAGGTCAGGACACATACTTTGCAGGTTTGATCCCCAGTCAGGACATGTAAGAGAGGCAATCAACCTACTGAAGTATTTTTCTCATATCAATATCTGTCTCTTTCTCTCTCTCCTTCTTCTTCTTTCCTGTCTAAAATCAATTTAAAAAGAAGCAAATATGAAAACATTAGAGAAAAATATAGGTTCATATTTTACATAATCATGTAGTGGGGAAGACTTTCTAACCATGTCACCAAAGTTAGAAACCATAAAAGAAAACTGATAGATATGCCCAATATAAAATTTAAATTTCCACTTGTCAAAAAATATCATGACTATAAGACAAATCATGCACTGGGGGAAATTTTACAACATATATAGAACATAAAGACCAAAGATACTTATTTAAATACAAATTAATAAGGAAAAGACAAACACCTCAATTCACAATTAAACAATTAATACACATATAAAAAAAAGGGTTAGACCTCACTAGTAATTCATGGGGGCCAAAGACAATTAAGGTACCCGTAAGGATGTTTGCCACATCGTTATAAAAAAAGCCAAGATGCCAGTGACTGTAAGATGTATCACTGAAATAAAAGAAAGTGCTGCAACTAAACTATGGCATACATTATATTATACTAGTAGGCCAGTGCACAAAATTCATGCATCGGTGGTGGGAGGGCAGGGGGGACTGTGTCCCTCAGCCCGGCCTGCATCCTCTCCAATCTGGGACTGCTGGCTCCTAATTATTTACCTACCTGCCTACCTGATTGCCCCTAACAACTCTGCCTGCTGGCCTGCTCACCTCCAACTACCACCCCCCCAGCCTTCTTCTCCCCATATACCCCCCTGCCAGCCTGCTGGCCCCAAACTGGCCCCCCTCTGCCAGCCTGCTCACCCCCAACGGCCCTCCCATCCTGGCCTGATCGCCCCTAACTGCCTCTGCCTTGGCCCTGCCACAATGGCTTTGTCCAAAAGAACATCCAGAAGATCTCCCAGAAGTTCCCAATCTAATTAGCATATTACCCTTTCTTTTATTAGTATAGAAGATGATGCATCCTAATTTAAGAGATGGATGTCTAGAAAAAGTACATATACATATTTTTTTCACACAAATCAGAAAATTACCTCAATTTCCAATAAGAGATATTTACAAAATAAATTATGGTCATTTAAAATTATACAGATGTATATACAGATGAACAGCAGAAGGATATTTATGAACTATTAGGTGAAAAAAGAGGTTCTAAAACACTATGCTAAACATGACACCATTTTTGTTAAAAGATAATTATATCTGCATTGAAAAAGCCTAAAAGCTTTATACCAAAAAACTTGAAGCAATCTAAAAGCTCAAACAGGAGGTGCACCATCATGACGCAACCGCACAGGAGTAGCAGGCCAAGGCAGCGACAGCAGTGGCCAGACTAAGAGGTGGTAGCACGACCATGGCCCTCTATCCCAACCACCATGAGGACCAAACAGGTCACTTGCAGGTTTTTCTCTCCATTGTGATTTCTTCCATATTTTTCAAAACACAAGAGATAAATTCACATTTGTTGAATTTATATGGTTTCTCTCCATAATTCTGACACTCATGGCTCATATCCAGTTTGACATCTGATGTGCATATCATAAGATGAATGATGCATAAAGAATTTGGCAGAGATGAGGAAAAAATGGCGGTGGAATAGTCAGATGTGTCCCGAGTCTTGTCCCGGAGCGGATAGAAAGAACAGCTGAGGGTTGCACAGGGAGTGTTTGTTGGTGAATTGAGGGACAGCTATACTCCAGGAGATGGTGAGGGACTGCTGGACAGGGCTCCACTGACCAGGGAGCCCTCACTTCTATTGGTTTCCCTCCCAGAGTGACTGGCTCGGATGCGGAGACTACACCATCTTGAAGGAGAAAGCAGCACCCACTGAAGAGCTGCAAATCCCAGAGCACCAGTCCCCAATTGGTGCAAACACACAGATTCAGAGGAGCTCTACATTCCACCATGGAAAGGTCAGATTTCGCCTGGGAAAAAGGGAGAAAGAACTACATAACCAGACTCCCAGAGAAGAGAAACCATGGGGAGACAAAGAAACAGCTCGCATATGAAAGAAAAGCAGACATCACCACAAAAGGAAGTAAATGAAATGGAGGCAAGCAACCTGTCAGGGAAAGAATTCAGAGAAATGATCATCAGGTGGCTAAAAAGAATGGAAGACAAATTCAACAATATGTGTAAAAAACAAGAGGAAATAAAGAAAAAACAAGAAATGAAAAATAATATTGCTGCTGTAAAGAACTCAATAGAGAGCATCAAGAATAGACTAGAAGAAGCAGAGGACCACATCAGTGAGCTAGAAGACAAGGTAGGAAAAAATACCCAAGTAGAACAGCTTCTAGAAAAAATAAATAAAAAGCAGTAGGAAAGCTTAAGGGACAACACAAAACAAAACAATATCCACATAATATGGGTTCCAAAAGGAGAGGAAACTGAGCAAGGAAAAGAAAAACCTGTTTAAAGAAATAATGATGGAAAACTTCTCTGATATAGGGAAGAGAAAACCCACCCAAATCCAAGAAACCGACAGAGTCCCAAGCAAAATGAACCCCAAAAGACCAAAGTCAAGGTATATTATAATTAAATTGGCAAACACCAATAACAAAGAATCTTAAAAGAAGCCAGAGAGCCAAGACCGGTTTGGCTCAGTGGATAGAGCGTCAGCCTGTGAACTGGAGGGTCCCAGGTTTGATTCCGGTCAAGGGCATGTATCCCAGTTTTGGGCATGTCTCTAGCGGGGGGCATGCAGGAGGCGGCTCATCGATGTCTCTCTCTCATCAATGTTTCTAACTCACTATCCCTCTCTGTAAAAAATCAATAAAAATATATTTTTTTAAAAAAAAGAAGAAGCCAGAGAGAGACAGAAAGTTACCTACAAAGGAACCACCATCAGACTAGCAACTGATTTCTCAACAGAAACTCATCAGGCAAGAAGGGAATGGAATGAAATATACAAAGTTATGCAAAGGAAGGGTCTGAATCTAAAAATATTGTACCCAACAATGCTTTCAATCAAAATTGAAGGTGAAATCAGGAGTTTCACAGCCAAAAAAGGACTAAGGGAATTTATTACCATGAAACCAGCAATGCGAGAAACGCTAAAGGGTTGCTGTTAAAAAAAGAAAAAGAAAGAAAGAAATAGGAAGTGAAGAAGGAACACAGGGGTAAAGAATAAAAATGGCAACAAATAAGCAACTATCAATAATAACTTTAAATGTAAATGGATTAAATGCCCCCATCAAAAGAGATAGGGTAATGGGTTGGATAAGAAAACACAACCAATATATCTGCTGTCTAGAAAAAACTCACCTCAGAAAAAAAGACACACACAGACTGAGGGTAAAGAAATGGAAAAAGGTTTTTCAGGCAAATGGAAATGAAAAAAAGCTGGGGTTGCAATACTTATATCTGACAAATTAGATCTCAAAGTGAAGGACATAACAAGAGATAAGGAAGGTCACTTCATAATACTAAAGGGAGCATTCCAACAAGAAAAAATAACTCTGGTAAACATAGACACACCCAATACAGGAGCATCCAAATACATTTAAAAAAAAAAAACCTCCTGGAGGATATCAAGGGAGAGATTGACAGCAATACAATCATAGTAAAAGACTTTAATACTCCACTATCATCACTGGACAAATCCTCTAAACAAAAAATCAGCAAAGAAACATAAATCCGAAATGACTCACTAGATGGAATTGACATCTTCAGAACATTTCACCCCAAAACGACAGAAGATACATTCTTCTCAAGTGCACATGGGTCATTTTCAAAGACAAACCATATATTGGGTCATAGGCAAAGTCTCTTCAAATTCAAGAAGATAGAAATCATATCAAGCATCTTCTCAAATTACAGTGGCATAAAACTGGAAATCAACCACCATAAAAACAATCCAAAAAAATCAAACAAATGGAGACTAAACAGCATGCTATTAAACAATGACTAGGTACCAGAGAGATCAAGGAAGAAATTTAAAAAAACATCATGGCAACAAATGATAATGAAAACACAACAATCCAAAAATCTATGGGACACAGCTAAAGAAGTCTATTTTTTGTTTTGTTTTGTTTTTTCTATTTTTTAATTAAATGTTTATTATTATGATTATTACATTTGTTTCTCTTTTTTCCCCTCCATAGCTCCCCTCCACCCAGCTCCCATCCTTCCCTTTACCCTTACCTCCCTCCCGTTGACCTCATCCATAGGTGTATGATTTTCGTCCAGTCTCTCATTGTATACCCTTCACCCTTCCCCCTGAGAATTATCAGTCCACTCCCTTTCAGTACCCCTGATTCTATTATATTCACTAGTTTATTCTGGTGATCAAAATTTTTAATTCACTTAATTTTTAGATTCCCTTGTTGATAGATATGTATTTGTTGTTCATAATTTTTTATCTTTTACCTTTTTCTTCTTCCTCTTCTAAAAAAGTACCTTTCAGCATGCCATATAATACTGGTTTGGAGTTGTTGAACTCCTTTAGCTTTTTCTTCTCTATGAAGCTCTTTATCTGTCCTTCAATTCTGAATGATAGCTTTGCTGGATAGAGTATTCTTGGTTGTAGGTTCTTGCTATTCATCACGTTGAATATTTCTTGCCACTCCTGTCTGGCCTGCATCGTTTCTGTTGAGAAAATCAGCTAACAGTCTTATGGGTGCTCCCTCATAGGTAACAAACTGTTTTTCTCTTGCTGCTTTTAATATTCTCTCTTTGCCTTTTGCTCTTGGTATTTTAATTATGATGTGTCTTCGTGTGGTCCTCTTTGGATTCCTTTTATTTGGGGTTCTGTATGCTTCCTGGACATGTAAGTCTATTTCTTTTACCAGATGTGGGAAGTTTTCAGCCATTATTTCTTTAAGTAGGTTTTCAGTATCTTGCTCTCTCTCTTCTTCTGGCACCCCCACAATTCTGATGTTGGTACACTTGAAGCTGTCCCAGAGGCTCCTTACATTATCTTCACATTTTTGGATTCTTCTCTCTTCTTGCTTTTCCAGTTGATTGTTTTCTTATTCTTTATATTTCAAATTTTTTACTTGATTCTTGCCTTCCTCAAGTCTGCTGTTAGGTCTCTGTATAATATTTTTTATTTCAGTCAGTGTATGTTTAATTTCTAGTAAGTCCTTTTCCACCTCTAGTTGGTCCTTTGTCATCTCTAGTTGGATCTGTTCCATCTCTAGTTGGTTCTTTTTCATCTCCAGTTCATTCTTTTTCATCTCCTCTTGTGTCTCGCTAACTTTATCCAACTTTTCTAGGATATTCTTGTAAAACCTTATAAGCGTGGTTTTGAACTCTATATCCAGTCGTTTGTTTTCCTCCATTTCTTTTGTTTGTGATCCCTTCCCTTGTCTCGAGATTTTCACTATGCTTGGAGAACTTCTGTGTTGGATTCAGCCTTATGATACCAGACTTGCAAAACTGCAAAAGCCTCTCTGTTGAGCTTGGGATGGGTGGAGTCTCAGGGCTCAAGAGACCGCCTTGCCTTCCAGTCAGACCCACCCTCCATGGCCCCATGGTCTCACATGACTGGGTAATTGCTGGAGCGGTCCCTGTGTGCACGCGCTTTTTCTCTCTCAGTGCCTCTAGACTGCTGCCTTTCTGGGTTCCCTGCACTCTGGGACCATATGAGTCTGGGTCCCCAGGATTTCGCCTGAAACCAAGGTTTAGTGGAGTTAGAAGTGACGAGCTGGGAGGGTCTGTCTCGGCCCACTCGTGAAAGCCTGTGGCACAATCAATAGTCGATCCCCTGTGGGCCGTGTCATGCGCGCTACCAGACTTCTGGTCTTTTGCGACTGCCCTAAATTTCCGTGCACTTCTCCCTTTTCACAGTCCAAACTCCCCCCGTATGAGTTTCAGCTGGATCTGGGGTTTAGTGTCATAGGATAAGGGGTTCAATGCCATTGAATCTCCATCTCCCGCCAGAGAAAGCCAGCCAGGATTTCTGGCACCCGCTCTCTCCATGCGTGCGTCTCCGTACCTCAGCTTTGTGGAGCTCCTCTGGGTCTCTATGAGCCCCTCTCTGTCCTTCTAGTTGTAGAATTTCCACTCAGCCAGCTTTCCTGTGGTTCTGGATGATGTCCGTTCTGTCTTTTAGTTGTAGTTTTGAAATTGTGCAAGGCAGTAGTGTAGGTGTTTACCTATGCCACCATCTTGGATTCTCCTGGACCTAAAGCAGTCTTGAGAGGGAAGTTCATAGCTCTACAAGCCTACTGGGAAAAACAGGAAACGATGATAATAAAATACCTAACCCTACAACTCAAAGAGTTAGAAAGAGAGCAACAAGAAAAGTCCAGTGTAAGCAGAAGGAAGGAAATAGTAAAGATCAGAGGAAAGATAACAACATTGAGACCAAAACAACAACACAAATATAAACAAAACCAAGAGCTGGTACTTTAAAAGGATAAACAAGATTGATGAACCTCTAGCCAGGCTCACCAAAAAGCAAAGAAAGAGGATTTAAATAAACAAAATCAGATATGAAAGAGAAGAAATAACAAGAGACCCCATCAAAATACAAAGGATTGTTAAAAAAAAAAAATACTGTGAACAACACTACTCCAACAAACTGGACAACTTGGAGGAAATAGACATATTCCTAGAAAAATATAACCTTCCAAAACTCAGTCAGGAAGAATCTGAACATCTCAATAGGCCAATAACTATGGAAAAAATCAAAGCCGTCATCAAAAACTTTCCAGTAAACAAAAGCCTAGGGCCACATGGCTTCACAGGGGAGTTTTACCAAACATTCAAGGAAAACTAAAACCTATCCTCCTCAGACTATTCCAAAAATTTCAAGAGGAAGGAACAATTCCAAGCTCATTGTATGAAGCCAGCATCATCCTAAAACCAAAGCCAGATAAAAACAACACAATGAAAGAGAATTACAGGCCAATATCCCTTATGAACATAGATGCCAAAATCTTCAACAAAATTCTAGCAAATCAGATCCAGCAATACGTCAGAAAGATCATACACCATGACCAAGTAGGACTTATCCCAGGGATGCAAGGATGGTACAATATGCACAAAATAATAAACATGATGCATCACATAAATTGAGAGATAAAAATCACATAGTCATATCATTTGATGCAGAAAAAGCATTTGACAAAATCCAACACCCTTTCTTGATAAAAACTCTCAACAAGGTGGGAATAGAAGGATCATATCTCAACATAATAAAAGCCATATATGATAAACCCACAGCTAATTTCATACTCAATGAGCAAAAACCAAAACCATTTCCCCTAAGAACAGGAACAAGATAGGGATGCCTACTCTCACCACTTGTGTTCAACATAATACTAGAAGTATTAGCCATTGCAATTAGACAAAGGAGAAGAAATAAAAGGCATCCAAATTGAAAAAGAAGAAGTAAAGCTGTCCTTATCTGAAGATGATATGGTCTTGTACATAAAAACCTGGAAGACTATCAAAAAATTAATAGACTTAATAAATGAATTCAACAATGTAGCAGGATACAAAATTAATGCCAAGAAATCTATGGCATTTCTATACACCAAAAGTGAACTTATAGAAAGAGAGACTAAAAAAAGCATTCCCATTTACCATCACACCAAAAAAATTAAGATGCCTAGGAATAAACTTAACTAAGGAGGTAAAAGATCTATATGTGGAAAACTACAGGACACTGAAAAAAGAGCGAGGAAGATGTAAACAGATGGAAGAACATACCATGTTCACGGATTGGGAGAATCAACATCATTAAAATGTTCATACTACCCAAAGCAATCTATAGATTCAATGCACTCCCCATTGAAATACCAACAACATATTTCAAAGACCTAGAAAGAACCCTCCAAATATTCATCTGAAATTAAAAAAAGACCCAAAGAGCCACAGTGTTCCTGAGAAAGTAGAATAAAGTAGGTGGGATTTCAATACCAGATTTCAAGCTGTACTACAAAGCCACTGTTCTCAAAACAGCCTGGTACTGGCATAAGAACAGACATATAGACCAATGGAATAGAATACAGAATCCAGATATCAACCTAAACCACTATGCTCAATTAATATTTGAGAAAGGAGGCATGAACATACAATGGAGTCAAGACAGTCTCTTCAATAAATGGTGTTGAGAAAATTGGACAGATACATGCAAAAAAATGAAATTAGACCACCAACTTACACCATACACAAAAATAAACTCAAAATGGATACAGGACTTAAACATAAGAATAGTAGAGGAATCAACAGGCACAGAAATCTCAGACAATGCAGAAGCAATTTCTTTACCGATACTGCTCCTAGGGCAATGGAAGCTAAAGAGGAAATAAACAAATGGGACTACATCAAAATAAAAAGCTTTTGCACAGCAAAAGAAACCATCAACAAAACAACAAAAAAAAACACTGTATGGGAGAACCTATTTGCAAATGTTATCACCGATAAAGGTTTAATCTCCAACATCTATAAGGAACTTACACAGCTTAATAAAAGGAATATAAATGATCCAATATAAAATTGGGCAACGACCTAAATAGAATTTTTTTGAAAGAAGACAGAAGGAAGGCCAAGAGACATATGAAAACATGCTCCGAGAGATGCAAATCAAAACAACAATGTGGTACCATCTCACACCTGTCAGAATGGCAACCATCAACAAATCAACAAACCACAGTGTTGGCAAGGATGCGGAGAAAAAGGAACCTAGTGCACTACTGGTGGGAATGCAGACTGGTGCAGCCACTGTGGTGAATAGTATGGAGTTTCCTCAAAAAACTAAAAACGGAGGTCCATTTGACCCAGTAATCCCACTTCTAGGAATATATGCCAAGAAACCAGAAACACCAATCAGAAAGGATATATGCACCCCTATGTTCATCACAGCACAATTCACCATAGCTAAGATTTGGAAACAGCCTAAATTCCCATCAGCAGATGAGTGGATTAGAAAACGATGGTACATCTACATGATGGAATACTACGCTGTTATAAAAAAGAAGGAATTCTTACCATTTGCAGCAGCTTGGATGGACCTAGAGAACATTATGTTAAGTGAAATAAGCCAGGCAATGAAAGGAAAATAGCACATGATCTCACTCATTTATGGAAAATAAAGAACATTATAACCTGGTGAATAAAAAGATAGATACAGAGACAGTAAAGCACCGAACAGACTGTCAAATTACAATGGGAAGGCTGGGGAATGTTAGGGAGGGAGGGAAATAGATCAACCAAAGGACTTGTATGCATGCATATAAATACACCAGTGGACACAGGACACTGGCAGGAGGAAGCAGGAGATGAAGGCATGTGACAGGGGGTATGGGAGATGGGAGAAGGTCAATGAGGAAAAAAGGAGATATATGTACTAATATATGTACTATTTTAAACAATAAAAAAAGACTTGCAAAAAAAATAAAAGCTCAAACAGGAATGGTTAAACAAACTATAATACATTCTCCTTACAAATAAAAATATGTGAATCATATAGATGCAAAGAAAAATATATATAAAATAGCATCCGAGATGGAGAAACAAAATGGTGGCATAGGGTATACACCTGTACATGCTGCCTCTCACAACCACACCAAAACAACTAAAAGACAAAATGACTAGTCCCCAGAACCACAGGAAAGTTCTACAACTAGAAGAAAAGAAAAAAGTGCATTGAGACCTGGTAGGACGTGCAGAGGCTCAGAAAAACAGAGGTAAAGAGATGCACGTGGTTATGGCTGGCGTGCGCTGTTGTTTTTCAATTGGGAGGGAGTTACAAGTTCCCGACTCTCTGAACACCAGTTTCCAGTGAGATTCTTGGCACCCAGACTCATACAGGAAGAAACTGGACTGTCGGCCATCGGGTCAGAGAGGGAGGGTAGCCTTCTTGCAGAGGTGCACACAGGAATCATTGTTTACTGCGCTGGGATGCAGGACACGGGACACAGAACAGAGCGGCTAAGAGGGCTAACTGGCAGCCATTGCTGTTTGCCATGCCTTAGCCTAGCGACTCCCTGAGACCCCTCCTTGCCCAATTTACCAACCCACCTAGCCGTGTGTAGCAGCTTTTGCATATGAATGGCCTGCCCTCTAGCAGCTTAACCTAACAAATTGCAATTGGGTCAGATAACTCCAAAACTTCCAAATACCAAGCAAAGAGGAGAAATCTGCAAATATCCCTATAGCTCCTGCTGGGTGGCCTCAAACACTAGCTGACTTGCACCTCCTTGGGGATCCAGAAACCAGTGTACCTGGTTTCAACTCTTATCAGACAACACCAGGTTTCAACTCTTCACATACATAAGTGACACACTAAGAGGCAGACTTGGCAAGCACCAAAGCTCCAATGAAGCAAGTCCTGCCCCATAGAGGTGCCTCCAGCACAGCAGTTCTTCCATTAATAGACACAGCTAATCCTCACAGCGAATTGGCCTGGAGGTCAATTTCTCCCAGTGTACCAATAGCAATCAAGGCTTAACTACAAGACTGAGAACCCAGCCCACAAAGGGGTGCACCAAGAGTGTCCACCTCAGGAGATTGGGGAGGTGGAGCTACTGGGCCCTAAAGGACAACTAGCAGACAAAGCCACTCCATCAAAACAGGGAAGCAGCCAAAATGCAGAGACCAAGAAACATGTCACAAATGAAAGAAATGGAGGAAAGCAAATGATTGGACATAGAGTTCAAAACCACATTTATACGGTTACTCAAGAATCTTCTACAAACCTCCAAGAAACTTAGTGAGACCTCTGAGAAACTTAGTGAGACGTTCAAGAATCTTAATGAGAATGCCAAAAAAAAAAAGGAAAAAAAATGGAAAAGGACCAGTCAGAAATTAAACATATACTGTCTGAAATAAAGAATAATATACAGAAATCCAACTGCAGACTAGAGAATTCCATGAATCAAACCAAAGATCTGAAATAAGAGGAAGTAAAAAACACCCTAACAGAAAAAAAAAAAAAGAAAAAAGAGTCCAGAACAGAGAATCCAAGATGGTGGCATAGGTAAACACCTACACTGCTGCCTCGCACATCAATTTCAAAACTACAACTAAAAGACAGAATGGACGTCATCCAGAACCACAGGAAAGCTGGCTGACTGGAAATTCTACAACTAGAAGGAAAGAGAGGGGTTCACAGAGACTCAGAGGAGCTACAAAAAGCTGAGGTACAGAGACGCGGACGTGTGGAGAGTGCAGATGCCGGAGAACCTGGCTGGCTTTCTCTGGTGGAAGGGAGACAGAGACTCCCAACAGCACTGAACCCCTTATTTTACGACACTAAACCCCAGATCCAGCCAAAACTCATATGGGGGGAGTTTGGACTGTGAAAAGGGAGAAGTGCATGGAAATTTAGGGGTGTCACAAAAGATCAAGAGTCTGGTGGCGCTCATGGCACTGCGCACAGAGGACCGACTGTTGATTGTGCTGCTGGCTTTCACAAGTGGGTGGGAGACACACCCTCCCAACTGTGCCACTTCTAACTCCACTAAACTCCAGTTTCGGGCAAAACCCTGGGGACCCAGATTCATATGGTCCCGGAGCGCAGGGGAGCCAGAGAGGCAGCAGTCTAGAGGAAGTGCGAGAGAGCACGCACACAGGGACTGCTCCAGCGATTATTCAGTCATATGAGCCTCGGGGGCCATGGAGTGCGGGGCCGACTGGAAGGCAAGGCAGTCCATTAAGCCCTGAGACTCCACCCATTCCAAGCTCAACAGAGAGGCATTTGCAATTTTGCAAGTATGGTATTATAAGGCTGAATCCAACACAGAAGTTCTCCCGGCATAGAGAAAATGCCGAGACAAAGGAAGAGATCACAAACAAAAGAAATGGAGGAAAACAAATGACTGGATATAGAGTTCAAAACCACACTTATAAGGTTTTTCAAGAATATCCTAGAAAAGTTTGATAAAGTTAGCAAGACCCAAGAGGAGATGAAAACGAATCAACTAGAGATGGAAAAGATCCAACTAGAGATGGAAAAGGATCAACTAGAAATTAAACATAGACTGACTGAAATAAAAAATATTATACAGAGACCTAACAGCAGACTAGAGGAAGGCAAGAATCAAGTAAAAATTTGAAATATAAAGAATCAGAAAACACTCAACTGGAAAAGCAAGAAGAGAGAAGAATCCAAAAATGTGAAGATAATGTGAGGAGCCTCTGGAATAGTTTCAAGCGTACCAACATCAGAATTGTGGGGGTGCCAGAAGAAGAGAGAGAGCAAGATACTGAAAACCTATTTAAAGAAATAATGACTGAAACTTCCCACATCTGGTAAAAGAAATGGACTTACAAGTCCAGGAAGTGCACAGAACCCCAAACCAAAGGAATCCAAAGAGGACTACACCAAGACACATCATCATTAAAATACCAAGAGCAAAAGACAAAGAGGATATTAAAAGCAGCAAGAGAAAAACAGTTAATTACCTACAAGGGAGCACCCATACGACTGTCAGCTGATTTCTCAACAGAAACGATGCAGGTCAGACGGGAGTGGCAAGAAATATTCAACGTGATGAATAGCAAGAACCTACAACCAAGAATAATCTATCCAGCAAAGCTAACATTCAGAATTGAAGGGCAGATAAAGAGCTTCACAGAGAAGAAAAAGCTAAAGGAGTTCATCAACTCCAAACCAGTATTATATGAAATGCTGAAAGGTACTCTTTTAGAAGAGGAAGAAGAAAAAGGTAAAAGACAAAAAATTATGAACAACAAATACATATTAACAAGTGAATCGAAAAATTAAGTAAATTAAAAACTTGATCAACAGAATAAACTGGTGAATATAACAGAATCAGAAGCACAGAAAGGGAGTGGACTGATAATTCTCAGGGGGAAAGGGGTGAGGGGTGTACAGGGAGAGACTGGACAAAAATCATACACCTATGGATGAGGGCAATGGGAGGGAGCTAAAGATAGAGGGAATGGTGGGAGCCGGGTGAAGGGGAGCTATGGAAGGGAAAAAAGAGAAACAAATGTTATAATCTGAATAATAAAGATTTCATTAAAATGAAAAAAGATATTAATAAACTCAATTAAGGCCATATGGCTAGAAAGTGTTAGAGTTGAAGTTTCCATGCATTGGGTCTGTACCCAGAGGTAGCACATTTAACCCCTATGATAAATGGTATATCACCTTGGCAAAATTTTTAAAACAAAGAAAAAAGAGTCCAAAACTGTAAAGATAGTATAAAAAGCCTCTGGGACAACTTCAAGTGTACCAACATCAGAATTATGGGGGTGCCAGAGGAAGAGAGAGAGCAAGATACTGAAAACCTATTTGAAGAAATAATGACTGAAAACTTTCCCTACCTGATGAAAGAAATGGACTTACAAGTCCAGGAAGCGCACAGAACCCCAAACAAAAGGAATCCAAAGAGGACCACACCAAGACACATCATAATTAAAATGCCAAGAGCAAAAGACAATGAGAGAATCTTGAAAGCAGCAAGAGAAAAACAGTTTGTTACCTACAAGGGAGTACCCATACGTCTGTCAGCTGATTGCTCAACAGAAACTATGCAGGCCAGAAGGGAGTGGCAGGAAATATTCAAAGTGATGAATAGCAAGAACCTACAATCAAGAATACTCTATCCAGCAAAGCTCTCATTCAGAATTGAAGGGCAGATAAAGAGCTTCCTAAATAAGAAAAAGCTAAAGGAGTTCATCACCAAACCAGGATTATATGAAATGCTGAAGGGTTTTCTTTAAGAAGAGGAAGAAAAAAAGGTAAAGATAAAAATTATGAGCAACAAAGTGGTAATAAATACATACCTATTAACAAGTGAATCTAAAAATCAAGTGAATAAAAAATCTGATGAACAAAACAAACTGGTGAATATAATAGAATTACGGGCATAGAATGGGAATGGACTGACAATTCTCGGGGCGAAGGAGGTGTAAGGGTTGTGGGAAGAGATTGGACAAAAATCTTACACCTATTGAGGATGAGGACAGGGGCCGCGGATAAGGGCATGGGGTAGGGGGTGGGGAATCAGGTGTACGGGAGTTATGGGGGGGGAGGAACATCTGTAATAAACTGAAAAATAAAGATTTATTTTAAAAAAATAGCATGTAAAAAATGAAAGTACACATTGGTTGCCATCAATTTAACCATGAAAAAAATACCATTTATACTTAAGAATATGAAGAAGTTCAAAGTTCAATCATAAATAGTGGTTATTTATGGCAATAGATTTCATATAATTATTTGTTTTTAGTGTTTCATTAATTTTTATATATAATTAGTTTAATAGACAGTTAAAAAAAATACACACTTTCAGAACTAGAGCGTTCTATAATGTCTCTAACATTACTTTCCAAAAACATTCCAAAGAGTAACAAATGGCCAATAGATAGCACTCTGTCTGCTTGTACCTTCTGTAAACTCCTGTCTTCACAATTTTCTTTTTCAATAACTTGTTTAACAAAAAAAGAAAACTTCACACAGAAAAGTCTGCACTACAGGGAAAAGTAGCAAGAAGTTTCCTCTGTCTCTGTGTGTGCTTCTTTCTATTTTCTGGTTAAGGAAAACATTTTGTGTTCCTTCACAAAAACAAGGAACTAAAATTAGATAGATGAGAACTGAACCTTGACTCACGGTAGAGAAAACATTATTTTTAAACTAAGAAATATTTATAGGCCTGTGCTTTATGGAAAAGGAAGACAGACGTGCTAATGTATGTCGATAGAACAGCCTGGGGCAGGGACAGAAGACACAGGGAGGAAAAATACTTTCACTGTGTGTTTATATTCCAGAAACAGCTGGCACTTCACATATTTTCGCTCATGAAAAACAAATGAGAACCAATAATTATCGGGTATTTGAGAACTCTATTCATTTAACATTAAAGAAAATGCTTTAAATAGCTCACATCAGACCATGAGCCCATCTCCACCTTTCCTTCTATTGCCAGCCTTAGGATTGGAGTGCTCCCCAACTCTGGAAGAACTGGCTATGCTCTGGACTAGCGGTAGCTAACCTTTCAGACCTCATGGACCACCAGTGGTCCCCGGACCACCGATTGACGACTGCTGCTCTAGACCCTTCCTCATCCCTGCAAGACAACCAATACTTCTCAGAGCTCTAGATAAAAGCTTAAGAAATATGACTGTTAATATGGCTCTTTTTTTTAAGCACAGCAGTGAAATCTAAGACATTTAATGGGTGATTATTAAGAAATAAATCTCTTAAACACATTAAAATCACATTGATCTTGACATTCATAGCATCGTTCAAAAACTTTAAGAGTATTTTACCTCCCACATTAAGTCTAAATGTCTTCCTTTTATGTATACACATCCACAGAATTATCATCAGAGCAACTGCAGTAAACCCACAGACCAGTGGATGTGTGTGTGTGTGTGTGTGTGTGTGGAGGCAGTGGGGGCAAGAGCTAATGGAAGGGGCTAGGAGGACAGCAGGAAGATGCAAGTAGGTCCATTCTGGAGGATGAGGAGAGAGGAGCATTGCAAAAGAGATGCTGCTCTTTGAGCAAACTCAGCTGGTTCAATTCCAATTCAGGACATGTGCCTAGGTTGCAACTCGATTCCCAGTAGGGGATGTACAGGTGGAAGCAAACCACTGATGTTCTCTCATCATTGATATTTCTATCTATCCCTCTCCTTTTCTCTCTCTAAAAGCAATAAAAATTTAAAAAAAAAACAACCACACAGCATGTTTTGCTCTGGCTGGACAGCTCAGTTGGTTGGAGTGTCATCCCATACACCAAAAGGTTGCAGGTTCAATTCCTGGTCAGGGAACATATTTAAGTTTTGGGTTCAATCCCCTGTCAGGGCACATACAGGAGGCAACAGATCAATGTTTCCCTCTCACATCAATGTTTCTCTCTCATATCAATCGATGTCTCTCTCTCTCTCAAAACAAACACACACACACACACACACACACACACACACACAAAACAAACAAACAAACAAACAAACAAACAAACAAAAACACCCATAAACATATTCTTGGGTGAGCATAAAAAAATAAAACATCACATGTTTTAACTAAAGTCACAGCCTTAATACTTTGTATTCCTCAGGGCCATTTTCTCTCTTCATGCCCCAGACTCCAATCTTCCTCAATAGCAAAAGCCTGATTCTCTTTGGGGAATCTACCTTCCACCTGCTAAAGAAGACCCCACCCCACCATACCTGGCCCCAATGGGTAAAGCAAAGTAATCTAGGACACAGGGGCCTCCCTCCCCTTGCCGGTGATCACTGGTGCTAAAGGGACCTGAGGGAGATGTGCTCAGAAGTTTCTAGGAAAAGTTTCCTTGCTAATAAAATAAAATATGCATGAGAGAAAAAGTTACTCTTCTTCGTTGGATGTCATTGTATTACTGGAATGGATACAGCCACCCATGCCACAAGGGAAGACATCTCCTACATAGCAAGGATGGCAGAAAGTGAAGACAGAAAACAAATGGGTCCTCTGACTTAACCCTGGAAATGCCATAATTATTGTTATGGAAATAATAAGTTATTTTCTTTAAGCAACTTTTGGTTATGTCTTCATTAACTCACATACTATTAATTTAAAATTGGCTTTATTTGTAAGCATTTCTACATAAGTTTGCATTTCTTATGAAGTAGGGAGTTTTCTATTTTATGATAAGGTTTTGCTCTGCATATTTACTCATTTTATAACATCTTCTCTAAGGAAAGTTTTGGCAGTGTTTACATAGTTCAGGGAAGCACTCAATCTGTACTCTAGTCCCTGGTAAGATATACACTGTAATTTCCCCATAATTAAATAATACATTGCATGCTTTAAGATCATTTGCTTGAATACTATGCTCCTTAAGTAATCTTTTTACTATTAAGTAGGCCTCCCAAATATCTTGATATCATAGAGAAAGTGTCCTGGACACTGGAAAAGCATACCATATTCCCCAATGTAAAGTAACATGGTTTATACACCAGTCTCGTGGTTAGCATGAATCAGTCCTCCTCAATTTGTACAACTCTAACAGTGATAGGGAGATTCTGAATCTCCAAAATTGTGAACCAAATCCCCAGAACTCACTGATTACCCAATAACCTCTCTCTCTCCCAAGAGACCGCAACAACACTTCCGTATCATCCCCTTCTGTTCTATACATATGAGCTACAAAATCTTTATCTCTGATCTTATTACTTTCTACTACAATATAACTCCAAATGTCAATGTTAGTCTGGGAAGCTTATTTGTTTTCTATAACAGCTTTGTTGAGATGCAATTCACATACCATACAATTCAGTGATTTTTAGTATATTCAAAAAGTTGTACAACCATCACCAAATTAATTTCAGAACATTTTCATTGCCTCAAAATAAAACCCTTGTTCCCATTAGCAGTCTCTCTCCATTTCCTCTCAATTCCTCAGCCTTAGGCAACCACTAATGTACTTTCTGTTTTGATGGATTTATCTATTCTGGATACTTGAAATGGAATCATTTATTATGTGGTCTTTTGTTACTGGCTTCTTTCACTGAGCATAAATTTTCAAGGTTCATCCAGATTGTAACATGAATCAGTACTTCATTCCTTTTTGTGGATGAATAATATTCCATAATATGGGTGGACCACATTTTATATGTTCCGCATTAGATGGACATTTGGGTTGTTTCCACTCTGTGGCTATTATGACCAATGCTGCTGTGAACATTCACCTACCAGTTTTTGTGTGAATGTATATTTTCCATTCATTTGGGTGTACACCTAGGAATAGAACTGCTGGATCACAAGATAACACTGTGTTTAACCTTTTGAGGAGTGGCTAGGCTGTTTCCCATAGCCTGAGAATGCTCCACTTCAGATTCCCATCAGCATGATGCAAGTTAAATAGGAGATTTTTGAGATACAGCTACAATTTATATTCATCCTTATACCCTCAAAAACTTTGTTCAACAAATGGATGCCAGCAATGTTGGCTGTTAAAAGAGAAGGCAAACTGTAGCCCAACAGCAGAGTAACAGCATTTTCAAGGAACAGTTTCCTCCCTGATGAGATCCTGACATACACCACAGGCTCCTTTTGTCTCCTGCATAATCAGATGAGAAGCTACCACACTCATCCAGAATAGTTTTACCTACTCACCTACCTGCTTGAAAAACATCCTAACAAAAGGGGAACATTTGCCAGGACTCTACAGCCCCAAAGGCTGCCTAACAGCTTTTGATGGCCATCCACTCGTGGCCATTGTAATCCAGCTGCCTTATAGGATATTCTAAGCTCCCCAACCAGGGCAACTTTTCAGGAGGGTCAATAAGCAAAGTTGGGGAGTAATACCACTCACCAGAGGGGAGCACTGAGGGTGTCCCTGGAGCATGATCCTCATAACAGTGAACATTTCTCACCTTTCTCAGCAAACAGCAGCCTGAGCCTGGCCAACCTCCAACCTCCCCCATGTGGCCACAGAGGGACCACTGTCTTTTATTTGCTCTAAAGAAGGAACAGTGTGTTTTTTATTAGAAACTCAGTCTTCTGCTTCTCTATTCTAAGCAATTCTGATACTTGGTAACACTGACAAGTTTACATACTTTTTCTTGCCTTTAACTACATAAAAACAAATAAAAATGAACTCTGAACCAATGACCATGTTTGGGAATGGAACTCTTTCAGGAGCCAACATTTTTTTAGAAAAACGTTCTATATTAAGGCAGCGTTGTGGGAACACTACTCTCTGTGGACAGTATCCCACATTCCCGCACTCTAAGGATAGCTAACAAGCAGAGTGTGTCCCAGACAGGCACAAGAGACCCATGGCTCACATGCCCCACGGAAACCGAAGCGAAAGCCTAATTTTACCGGACTGTATTTAGACCTTTTGAATTCATTTGAACAAGAAAGTTCCTAGAGTTGTTTAGGGCTTTTTTTTCTTTCTTTCTTGTCAATATTTAAATAGTACTTTTTTAAAAGCCTGTCCTAGATAGTGACTATTTATCTAACACATCATTCCAAAGTTGCCAAATCCAATGCCAGCCTGAAGGAGACAGCCAAAAACCCATATTTATCAAAAAGAAAAGTTCTCTAAACATGTCATATCTTCATTATAATTTTATCCTAATCACAACATTATTTTAATATACAGTGAACAAAGTCATTTCAAACTTGACTCTCAATGTGGAGGGGGTTTTCTGAAATACCTGACTGCCAGATATGACTTTTTACAAGTCTCTCATTCTAAAAAGTGACATAGATATATCAAAGTATCAAACATAGTTACTATATGACCCAGCAATTCCTTTCAGGCATATACCCAAAATAACTGGAAACTTGTGCCCAAACAAAAACACAAATGTTCACAGCAGCATTGCTCACAATAGTTACATTTGGGTTCTTTCAACGGATGAATAGATAAACAACAATTTTATTCAGTCATAAAAAGGAATGAAGCGCTGATACATACTACAACCGGATGAACCTTGAAAATAACCAGTGATGTTCAGTGAGAGAAACCAGACACAAAAGGCCACATACTGTATGGTTCATTAATATGAAATATCCAACATAGAGACAGAAACTAATAATTGTATCCTAATCACAATACCAATATACAGCAGTCACTGTATATTGGTGATTATCAGGAGCTGGGAGGAGGGAGGAATAGTGATTGACTGCTTAATAGGTATTTTTCTTCTGGGGTGATGAAAATGTTTTAGAATTAGAAGTGACAGTTGTATAGCAATGTAAATGAACTAAATGCCACTGAATTAACTTTGAAATAGCTACTATTTTTTTACGTGAATTTCCTGTCAACTTTTAAAAAGTGAGAACATCAAGAAACTGTAGGGTAACAGCAAATGGGGAAAAAGTAGCAGAATATGAGTCCTTAGAAAGTTTTAGATATGGTACAAGAAACCTGATGTCAGTGGGTCAATATCACAGTAAGTTTATGAAAGCAATTGGGACAGCCCCACAAGGCCTACATTTTAGACAGCAAGGCAAGTTAGGTTTAGATAAATCCTAAGTCTTATCCAAGGATTTTTCATGACAATCTTACAAAAAACTATCATAAATGTCAACCTCCTAAGTCCGGGCACTGGATGAGTGGCATATGATTCCCTGTGGAGAAGCATGAACTGAGTACCTGACATACAAAAATATTTTTTCCTTTATCTGAAAAAGGGGGGAAGTTAGAATTCAAGTGCTGCATTCATGATCTTAAATCAGCTGTAACATTAATCAAGAGTTATTCTGAGATATTAATACACCTTTCACCCACTAGATATAAAGTCACTGATATCAGTATCTGTGTTCTCACCCTGCTTTATTTTTCTGTACAGCTCCATAACTGCAGGACACTATGTCCACCTTCTGTGTATCTATTTTTCATGGTCTCCCTTACAGCAATCATGCTGTGTCTGGTGCTCACAGCCCCAGGAGATTGAGATCAGGGCCGGAGGAAGCATGTGCAAAGGGCAGGCAAGCAACAATGACAAAAAGGCAAGTTATGTCTGGATATTAGGGAAGCCTGCATCTGTCTCCTTCCTTAAATCTAAATGTGTGTCCTCCAAGCTCCTTGTTGTTAGCTTGCATCTGGAATGAGGTTTCAGCATTACAGAGCTCATGCTCCCTTTATGCTTCCCTTTCCTCATAACTGCTCCTGGGTTTCCATCAATTACATGAATTTCAACACTGATGAAAACAAGTTTTGAGGGAAGGGGCCTAGGGTGAAAACCAAAATATTTCTAAACACCTACCATGTGCCAGGTGCTCTTATGTGCATTATCTCATTTAATGCTAGCCCTAACCCTTCACCTCCCCTAAGAGAAACCAGTTCTCAGACTGCCATTATTGAGTAAACTACATATTGACCACTTTTAAAAGTGAGACATTGACAACCCACACTCCCAAGAATTTAATCTATTTTAATTTTTAGTTGAAGAGAACAACCTCACAAAAAGAAAAGCTGATATTTTGGTAGACTTGGGCAGATATACAGACATACCTATAGAGTGAGGCGCAGTGAGAAGATCATGTAACTTATAAACCTGCCCAATATATACCAGGCAGTCTGGCACCCTTCAGAAAGAACAAATCTTTCAAGAACAAACAACACCACCAATTTGCACTGTCTTGGTGCTGCTACTGAATGCCAGACTAATAAATTTCTAGGATGAAAATTCATGCACAAAAATTCATTTTGTAAGTTTAATATTCTGCCTTGACAGTATATTAGAGAACACAACACACAAACTTTCTACCAGATATTTCTTGGGAAAATCAACAAAGTTTTGTCCCAAAATTCTAGTCAATTTCAACAATAATCAGTACATCCCCAATTTATCATTAACATTGTAGCTTTATAACTAGTTACAGAATTACAAATTCGTGCAAGGGTGGGGTCCAGCCAGCCCACCCCCAATCAGGGTGGATCAGGGCTGGGCTGTTGGGAGGAGGTGATGGCAGGAGGTTGGCCAGCCAGCCCACCCAGATCTGGCAGATGAGGGCCAGGCCAGCTGGGGGAAGGGGCCTTGGGTGTTGACTAGTGGGTCCCACCCCCAACTGGGGTTCTGATTGGGAGTGGAGCTGGCCATGGGGAGGGGCTGTGAGTAGTGGGCCAGTCAGCCCTTCCAGAATGAGGCGCCTATCAGGGGCCAGCAGCCTGAGGGAGGAGCCATGGGTGGTTGGCTGGCCGGCCCTGCCCTTGATCGGGCTTGGGGGGCTGATCTTGAGTGGGCCAGGTTGGGAGAGGGACTGTGGGAGGTTGGCTGGCAGGCCATGCCCCCTATTGGGGTGGGGGTGTGATCAGGGGTGGTGCACCCAGGGAGAGGGGCTGCGGGCCTATCGTGGAGGGGTGGGATGATAGGGGGCAGGGCTGGTCAGGGGGAAAGAGATTAGACAGGTTCACTGGCCACAGTAGGTGTCATAGTGACCAGTCATTATGGTCGTTATGGCCCTTTACAGTCATTGGCTTGATAGATGATAGATAGATAGATAGATAGATAGATAGATAGATAGATAGATAATAGATAGATAAATTCTAACTAATTCTTCATTAGTAATCTATAATTTCCATTTTCTATTTCTACATACCCAAAAGAAAGCTACTTTGGTATTTTGGAAAACATGTTCCCTTTCCTAAGATATAAATTTGATTCAAATTTCGCTTTCACCTCCCCTTTAAAAATACACTAAAACAACTGTAATAACCTCTTACACATCCTAAACTCACTACCTAGCAAACTCACTTATTCAGAATATAGCTGACAATTAAAAATTGCACAAAGACCAAATCATAGTTCTTTTAATCAAACTACTTTTGCAGGGTTAACAAATTTGATTATGTGTTTGGTTTTTTGTTTTGTTTTGTAATAAATTGAAAACCAAAAGCAATAGCTACATAAGCTGATAAAAAAAGAGAGCAAGCAAAAAAAAAATTTAAACACAAATACTGGAAAAACAAAGCAATCTCTATTCAAAATAAAGCAAAAATTCCTTTCTTTATGGGTTAGTTTTTATATTAGTAAAAGCCAAATAACAAACAATATAAATGAGTCATCAAGAAAATAAAATTGTATTTGGCATATTTCATTTTTCTGAAAGTAATGAAGTGTTCTATACATTTCAGAAATGTAAAACCAAATGTTTAAGCTTGTTAAAAGCAGAAAAATATTTGACCCCTTAAAAAGGAAAACTCTCACCTCTTCAGAAAACTCAACCATCCAGAAAGACTTACTATAATTGATATTTATATCTAACAATATATCAAATGAAGCTGGTTTCATATTCACCCATATACTGCCCCTAAAGCTGTCTGTTAGGGAACTAAGAGAGAGGATCAGAGAATTTAAGATTTAATCAACCTGAATCAAGCTCAGAAAAGAGGATAGCTGTTTAAAAAATAACTACATTTTATGCAATTTTGAAAAAGAAATGCTAAAATTTAATCAAGGTACTGTATATTATTTCTTAATATATATTTTTATTGATTTCAGAGAGGAAAGGAAAGGGAGGGAGGGAGGGAGGGAGGGAGGGAGGGAGAGAGAGAATAATTAATGATGTGGGAGAATCATTGATCAGCTGCCTCCTGCATGTCCCCGACTGGGGATGTGCCCTGACCAGAGTGGAAGTGGAGGAATCAAACCATGACCTCCTGGTTCATAGGTCGACTGCTCAACCACTGAGCCATGCTGACTGGGCAGTCAAAATATATTATTATATAATAAAATCTTTTCTATAATTTCAACTTAATATTTAAACAATCAGCTTGATTGTTAACTCCAAAAAGAATCACTTTTCCATCAACTGATGAATGAATAGATAAAATATAGTCTATCCATACAATGGAATATTATGCAACCATAAAAAGGAATGAGGTACTGATACATGCTATAATGTGGATGAATTTTTAAAACAATATGTTAAGTGAAAGAAGCCAGTCATAACAGGCTATATACATTGTGTGATTCCATTTACACAAAATGTACAGAATAGGCAAATCTATAGAAACAAAAAATAGATTGGTGGTTGCCAGGGGCTGGAAGGTTTAGAGAGAAATGGGGAGTGACTGTTAATGAGTTTAGGGTTCTTTTTAGGATGATAAAAATGTTCTAAAATTGATTGTGGTGATGGTTGCACATACCTGCAATAGCAATCACTAATAATCACTAAATCGAATACTTGGAATGAGTAAACTGTGTGGTATGTGAATTATATCTCAAAAAAAAGTGGTTATTAAAATAGAAAAGCTTAAAATTATCCACTCTAAGAACACTGTTCATATTCCTTGTTCAGGAAAGTTCCACACACCATAAGCAATGCTGCTGAAAGGAACACCTCCAAAGGAGTATATGGAATTGGTAATTTAATAGCTGCTAAATAAAGTAACAACATGACTAGAGCTATGAAAACAAACATTTCCATCTGAACTTCAAATGGCAGAGGGGCAAAGTTGATAACTTAGAATCACCAGCTCTGAAAGTGTTCATTATCACAATTTCTTTCAGGAGTCCAAAAGAACAGAGTTAATTAATTTATTACAGCTGAGAAATTCTCTGTAAAATGCTTCTCAGAGAAATGTCCTTTGAAATTGTTTTGTTTGCATGTAGTTCTAAACGTTTTTAACTTTCCGCAATCACTTACACACTGAGTCAGACATTTTAATCCTTAGAAAACAGATGACTCCAACAGACTATGAATAACAGTTTCTCTAAGGCAGTGGTCAGCAAACCATGGCTCGTGAGCCACATGCAACTCTTTGGCCCCTTGAGTGTGGCTCTTCCACAAAATACCACAGCCTGGGCGAATCTATTTTGAAGAAGTGGTGTTGGAAGAAGTTTAAGTTTAAAAAATTTGGCTCTCAAAAGAAATTTCGATCGTTGTACTGTTGATATTTGGCTGTTGACTAATGAGTTTGCCGACCACTGCTCTAAGGGAAATTGGGTCTTTGTTGAGGTAAAATTCTCTCTCAGGTCAGATGACATATGTATCCACTGTCTTTCAGAACAAAGTACAGTGTTTTTCCTTTTCTATTTTGTTTCACCAGCCATTGCAAATCACAGAAAATGTTATATTACTTTCCACGAGCTGCTTTGCTATTCATAGTAGAAAAGATAAGAAAACCACTCAAATATTTTATAAATCCTTTATAATTAAAGCCAACAATTTTTATTTATCATTAATAAATAAATTAATTAGTGACCTCTAATTTCTAATTATAAAGTCTAAGGTAGCCACTTTCCAGGTGCATTAATTGTTGAACTATTAGAGTCACACTAAATATATAGTAAATATATAGGTCCCAGGTACAATAAACACACAGCAGATACAAGAAGCCACCATCAGGAACAAGTGAGTCTTTAATTAATGGAACTAGAGGCCTCGTGCATGAAATTCATGCATGGGGGCGTCTCCTCAATCCAACCTGCACCCTCTCTAATCCAGGACACTTCCGGGGATGTCCTACTGCTGGTTTAGGCCCAATCCCAGAGATCGGGCCTAAACCGGCAGTCGAACATCCCTCTCACAATCCTGGACCACTGGCTCCTAATCGCTCACCTGCCTGCCTGCCTGGACGCACCTAACTGCTCCCGAGCCCCGCTGGCCTGATTGCCCCTCACTGCCTCTGAGTGCCATCCTGATCACCCCTAATTGCCCACCCTACCAGCCTGGTCACCCCCAACTGCACCTCTCACCCCCGCTGGCCTAGTAGCCCCTAACTGCCCTCCTCCCACACTAGCCTAGTCACCCTATGCAGTCCACTGTTCAGTCATTTGGTCATCCCTCAGTAACCCCCCTGCTAGCCTGGTGATAGACAGCTATCTTGTGAGGGTTAATTTCTATATTACCTCTTTATTATATAGCATAATCAATAAGAGCATTATTAATCTAATATTATCTCTGTTCTACTACTGAAAAACTTGCCAACATAGTAAAATTCATTTTATTGGCAACTAACCTTCCAATCTCTCTCCAAAATCATGTTCAAACAAGCACATTTTTTAATAAATTGAAGCACATTTTCTCCAAGCCATTTCAAAAGTGTTTCTTAAACTTTCCTAATCAAATGGGATTCCTCTAATAACACCCTGCTTTATTCAACAAACATAATAAAAAAAATCATGTGTAAATTATACTTCTTTAACTCAATCTTATTTATTATATTCAAAGGAAGTAAAAATCCTTTGGCAAATTAAGAACCTCACACATATTCTGCAATAGCAATTCTGTAAATCTGAGTTTTCATATGCTAAATTTAACTAAATGAGGGTTAATATTTTAAACAAATAGATTTTTAAAAGCCCACTTTTTCATATTAAGAATGCATACTATTTCCCAATCAACTGAGAAGCTCAGCTATTCTTAGAGAATGATGGGGAATTTAAAGCACATTTAATTCGAACTTTTTATTTTACAAATATGAGGAAACTGAGAACCAGAGAGATTAAATTATTTTCTCAAAAGTGCTTAACCAGTTAGTAAAGAAAACATCTTAAAATGAAAAAGTAATCTACTAAACAAATTCATTTATACAAATAATAATTCTATAAAAGTATTTTACTTTTAGAAACAGCCCCTAGCCACTACACCATCTGGTTTTTAGACAGCTCATTCACAAAACAAAAATTAGCATTAATAAACATAAGAATTGTTTTCTGGGGGAGGGGAGGAGAACACATTTATGAAATTAAACAATGCAATGTAATCTGCACTTTGAATATTAACCACTTAATAGGGCAAAACTAACTGAATCAATATGCAGTACACTTCTACTTAAAATGTCAAAGCTTTATAGTATATTGTATTTTAATATCCATATACAAGAAAATAAATCACATCAGTTTTCTTCCTCTCTGCAAACTAATGGTAAGAAACCTAATTTAGGGAGAATCCAAGATGGCGGCATAGGTAAACACCTACACTGCTGCCTCGCACAACAATTTCAAAACTACAACTAAAAGACAGAACGGACATCATCCAGAACCACAGGAAAGCTGGCTGAGTGGAAATTCTACAACTAGAGGCAAAGAGAGGGGCTCACGGAGACCCAGAGGAGCTGCAAAAAGCTGAGGTACGGAGACGCAAGCGAGGAGAGAGCGGGTGCTGGAGTGCCTGGCTGGCTTTCTCTGGCGGGAGGGAAACGGAGACTCCCAACGGCATTGAACCCCTTATCTTACGACACTAAACCCCAGATCCAGCTGAAACTCATATGGGGGAGTTTGGACTGTGGAAAGGGAGAGGTGCACAGAAATTTAGGGGAGTCGCAAAAGATCAAGTCTGGTCGCGCACACGCACGGTGCTGCGCAGAGGACCGACTGCTGATTGTGCCACTGGCTTTCGCGAGTGGGCGAGAGACAGACCCTCCCAACTGCGCCACTTCTGAGTGCACTGGGCCCCTGTTTCGGGCGAAACCCTGGGGACCTAGACTCGTGTGGTCCTGGTGCGCAGGGGAGCTGAAAAGGCAACGGTTAGAGGCACTGCGGGCGTGCGCACAAGGACCGCTCCAGCCATTACCCAGTCACGTGAGACTCAGGGGCCGTGGAGGGCGGGGCCGACTGGAAGGCAAGGCGGTCCCTTAAGCCCTGAGACTCCATCCCAAGCTCAACAGAGGCTTCTTAGGTTTTGCGTCTGGTAACATAAGGCTGAATCCAACACAGAAGTTTCCCCGGCATAGGGAAAATGCCGAGACAAGGGAAGGGATCACAAACAAAAGAAATGGAGGAAAAAAAAGACTGGATATAGAGTTCAAAACCACGCTTATAAGGTTTTTCAAGAATATGCTAGAAAAGATGGATAAATTTAGCGAGAGCCAAGAGGAGATGAAAAAGGACCAACTAGAGATACAAAAGAGCCAACTAGAGATGGAAAAGGTCCTACTAAAGATGATAAAGGACCAAATAGAAATTAAACATACACTGACTGAAATAAAAAATATTATACAGAGTCCTAACAGCAGACTAGAGAAAGGCAAGAATCAAGTAAAAAATTTGAAATATAAAGAAGCAGACAACATTCAACTGGAAAAGCAAGAAGAGAAAAGAATCCAAAAATGTGAACATAATGTAAGGAGACTCTGGGACAGTTTCAAGCGTACCAACATCAGAATTGTGGGGGGCCAGAAGAAGAGAGAGAGCAAGATACTGAAAACCTATTTAAAGAAATAATGACTGAAAACTTCCCACATCTGGTAAAAGAAATAGACTTACAAGTTTAGGAAGCACACAGAACCCCATATAAAAGGAATCCAAAGAGGACACACCGAGACACATCATAATTAAAATACCAAGAGCAAAAGACAAAGAGAGAATATTAAAAGCAGTAAGAGAAAAACAGTTTATTACCTACAAGGGAGCACCCATACGACTGTCAGCTGATTTCTCAACAGAAACGATGCAGGTCAGACGGGAGTGGCAAGAAATATTCAACGTGATGAATAGCAAGAACCTACAACCAAGAATAATCTATCCAGCAAAGCTAACATTCAGAATTGAAGGGCAGATAAAGAGCTTTACAGATAAGAAAAAGCTAAAGGACTTCATCAACTCCAAACCAGTACTATATGAAATGCTGAAAGGTACTCTTTTAGAAGAGGAAAAAGAAAAAGGTAAAAGCCAAAAAATTATGAACAACAAATACATATCTATCAACAAGTGAATCTAAAACTTAAGTGAATTAAAAATTTGATCAACAGAATAAACTGGTGAATATAATAGAATCAGGAGCACAGAAAGGGAGTGGACTGATAATTCTCAGGGGGAAAGGGGTGAGGGGTGTACAGGGAGAGACTGGACAAAAATCATACACCTATGGATGAGATCAATGGGAGGGAGGTTAGGGCAGAGGGAGGGGTGGGAGCTGGGTGGAGGGGTGCTATGGAGGGGAAAAAAGAGAAACAAATGTAATAATCTGAATAATAAAGATTTAATTAAAAAAAAAGAAACCTAATTTAATATTTCCCAAACAATAACCCATATACACCTCAGCTCAGGCGCTTTGCCTGGTCTGTATTGTGAATGGGGAAACATTGTAAAATATATATATATATATTTCTCAAACAATTCAAACACAAATATAAATCAGTCAAAAGCTGCTTTCATTAGCACATTTTTCTTTGGAAGGGAAAAAATGAACAGAATTTAATAGCATTATATAAAAATCCTGGAAATTGTGCACAGGACTAGCCAGGAGCTTTGCCCAAAAAAAGGGTATGTTGTTTTTCATGTGTATACATAAAAATCAAGTAAGAATTATAAGGATCTACAGTATTATTAAAAATAAATACATTTCTTTAAATATCCATTTTTAAAAACTTAACAATGATTGCCTATCTAAACTAAGCAATTCAAACTGTATTATTTCCTAGGCCCTAAACAAACACTTAGATTTTCAATGACCTGAATTCCAGCCCTATCCTACAGCTTCACTGCAGTGTCCCTGGGACCCTTTAGTCCTGAGGCTATCCATTCTCACCCATGGGCCTATATTTCACATTTCCAGGCACTGCATTTGCAGCTCTCTCTATCTCCTTCCCTAGATCCTTCCAAGGCCCAGCCCATAGCCTCTATTTAATAAACCAATCAACCATTACTAGAAAACCAGTTGTCAGCTCTCTACCTTCTTCCTGGTTTGTTCTGTGTAGATGTCTGGAGTGTGGTTTCACCCACAATGGAGTGTCCATATGTGGAGCTCAAGTAGTTATAATATTCATTCATTCATCTCACAAATATTATGCAGCATCTACTATATGCTAGGCCATGTTCCCAATGCTAGGAATACAGCCATAAGTAAAATCTGCAAAAATTCCTACTCTCAAGACACATTCTAGTGAGTGTAGACAGATCATAAACAAAATACGTCAAGTACACATTATACAAGATAGAAAGGAGAGTGACAGAGCAATCATTCCAGGAAGCTCTATTCAGAGCAAGGTTCCTATGAAATTTCTAGAGTCAGGCCTTCCGGAACCTTCCACAACTGTCCTTGGGGTTGGGGCTTGCTGGGCTGAGGGTACTTTTAGTTTGCAAACAGGTAATCTACATGTCAGTTTAGGATTTTTTTCATTTTATAAAGTTCTTTATCCCTAGTTACCAACATTTACAGGCACTTGCCACTAAACAGGGGTTGGTAAGAAAATTCCGTATAAGAAACAGTCAGTTATAAGAATGCATATTAAACCTTCCAAAAAGCTTAAGAGGCACAAACTGTTTTGTCTGTAGTGCTAATTCTTCATATAAACATGCATTGACTATTAATTTTCTTTTCAAAAAAAGGAAAGGGTAAACTTTAGCTCAGTCTCTGAATAAATATATTCAACAGAATTAATGAGATTTTAACACCTATAATTTCTCAACTCCTTAAAACATTACTAAATGAGTAAGAAAGCTTATTAAAGACTACCAGGCTGTATGAAATGGACTCAGTGGCCAACATGGAGAGATTCCCACAGACCCAAAATGGAACAAAATCTTTTTTTAATCTTCACCTGAAGATATTTCTCCATTGATTTTCAGAGTGTAAGGTAGGGAAGATGAGGGAGGGGAGAGGAGGGAGGGGAGAGGAGGGAAGTGGGAGGAGAGAGGAACTGACTCAGTCTGACAACTGGTATATAAAGGGAAAGAACCAAGTAAATAAAATATAAATTTCTGAACACATTCCCATGATCCTAAGATTTCACAATGGTTGAGATTACAATGTGCATGAAAACACTCTGAACTGGAAAGAGCTAAACAAAGAAATAGTTATTTCTGCTATTGCTGCTGCTAATTGTCCTCACTTTCAATAACACTAGTTCATGAATCTAATCTCAAGAGTGACATGTGCCAAGTACTTTTCTAAGTACTTAACATAATATTCACCTTTAATCCTTACAATTACTACTATTCTATGCAGTGAGAAATAGTCCTTTGAGTTTAAATGGCGAAGTCACCCATTATCCTCGGGAAATACGTACGTTCTAAGACCTCAAATATGACCTCAGTGGATGTATAAAACCTTGAGTAGTATTGAACCTTATATCCAGTTGACCTTTGAAAAACACAGATTTGACTACATGGTCCACTTATACACTGATTTTTTTCAATTGATCCTTGAAGTTCAAACTCATGTTCACAGGTCAACTTTATAGTTGGGAATGCATGTAAGCAAACAGCTGTAGTTATTCACAGATTTTCAACTATTACAAAGGAAGTCTATAGTTATTTATAGATTTTGAACTGCAAGGGAGGCCTCTAACCCCCAAGTTGTTCAAGGGTCAATTATACATAATAAGTCCTTACTTAACGACATGGATAAGTTCTAAGACTTTAGGTAAAATGACATACATTGAAACCAATTTTACTATAGGCTAATTGATATAAACAAGTTAAGTTTCTACAGCATAAAAGATGTTGAACAAAAGTACTTGAGGACCTGCTGTACTATATGGTCTTCTTTATACATTAAAAACCTATAATAAAGTTTAATTTATAAATTAGACACAATAAGAGGTTAATAATAGCTAATAATAGGACAGTTACAACAATACACTATTATAAAAATTATGTGAATAGCCCTAGCTGGTTTGGCTCAATGAATAGAGTGTCGGCCTTGGGACTGAAGGGTCCCGGGTTTGATTCCAGACAAGGACATATGCCTGGGTTGTGGGCCCCATCTCCTGTAGGGGGTGTGCAAGAGGCAGCAGATCAATGATTCTCTCTTATCATTGATGTTTCTCTCTCTCCTCATCCCTTCCTCTCTGAAATCAATAAAAATATATTTTAAAATGTTTTTCATTATGTGATAGTTTGTGGGCCATTATTAAGTAATCTAAGGGTTACTTGGACACAAGTACTGTGATACGGTGACAATTGATCTGATAACCAAGATAGCCACTAAATGACTAATAGATCATAGTTATATAGCATGAATATGCTAGACAAAGGGATGATTCACATTCCCAGTGGGATGGAGTGGGATGGTGTGAGATTTCATTATGCTACTAAGAACAGCACACAATTTAAAACTTATGAATTGTTTATTTCTGGAATTTTTCATTTAATACTTTTGGACTGCAATTGACCATAGATAACTGAAACAATGGAAAGTGAAATCACAGATAATGGGGAACCATATAGTATAGTAGGTCCTCAAGTAATATCATTTTGTACTAGCTCCACCACTTTAGCAGCTCTTTCTAGTTGTGTAACCATCCCAAAGTACTTCTCTGTGCTTTAGTTCCCTACTGTAAAAATGGAGATGATAAGTGTCCTTACCTCCCAACCCTATTTGTAATATGATAATCAAATCTAGTACATATTTGTTTAGGTGATTATTTGATTAATGCCTACTTCCCCTTCTAGCTGTAGGCTCTAAGAGGCCAGAGAGCTCTATTTCCAGAACTCAGTCCAGGCTTTGTAAATAATAGAAACTCATTTGATATTTGTTGAATAAGTAAACAAATTTACAGTAGAAAACAGGAGAGATGAATAATTGCTCAATTTCAAAACTCAGCCAGTATCTCCAGAATTTCAAAGATGAAGATTTCCTTATAATTCTTCAACTATCAAGGGGGTCACATCACGTTAAGTACCTCTAAGCCCTGGGAACCAGAATCAGCCCAAGAACAATAGTGCCTGAACTCCCTGAGGTTTTCAATAAAGAAGCTGCCAAATCTGGCAACTACAGTTTATCCAGGGCAAGCTATCAGTGTTTTTGTATTTTGGACACTTGCCCTTTTCAATTTGAGAAACTGACACAATCACAGTCCCTGGTGTGTTCTGAGTTTCAGTCCCAAATTATACAAGATGTGCAACAAATAGAATGTAGGAAAAAAGAAACACCCTTGAGTGCAGTACAAAATGTGACTCACCAGCTAGAGAGTTGGTTATTATTTACTGAACAGCTGTTGTGATCAAGTCACTATGCTAACAAATGCTTTACTTGAATCATCTCATTTGATTCTTCTAATAACCCTCTGACAGAGGCACTGTCATTCCTATAAACTGGAGAGTCCCTATATAGTTTGTCCAATGTTCCATGGCTCAGAAATCACAGAACTCAGAATTAAGTCCAAATGTTTCAGAAACCAAATTCCATACACCCAACCACCAAAGGGTGAACCCTGCAAAAACAAATTAAAAGAAACAATTTGAGAGTCTTCATCATGAACTCTAAATGCCAGCAACAAATATTTGGCAGAATCACAAAAGGATAAGAGGATTTTTTTTTTTTTTTAGAAAAAGTAAATATATGGACTAAAGTCACTAGCTACTTCTACAATAAACGTGATGTGTCTATCATAATTCCACTTTGAATTGTTTCATCTACTTGAGAATGTATGTTTGGGTAGCAGTTCTCAAGGTGTGGTCTCTAGCCCCGTAGGGGTCTCTGAGACCTCTGCAAGGTGTCTGTGAAGTCAAAACTTTTTCCGTAATGATGCTATGATGTTATTGCCTTTTGCAGTGTTGACATTGGCAATGATGGTGCAAAAGTAATCATGAGTAAAACTGCTGATGCCTGAATCAAAGTAATGGCACCAAACTGTACTTGTCATCATTGTGTTTTTACCACCACATACTTGCAAAAGAAAAACAAGTCAGTTTAATTTAAGAATGTCCTTTGAGGAAGAAATAAAAATGAATAATAGTGTTAAATCTCAACCCTGAATGCATGTCTTTTCATAATCTGTGTGACAAATGGGAAAAAGTGACTATAGCACTTCCATTGCACTCAGATATACCATGATTGTCAAGAAAAGCATCCATGCAACTGTTTGGGTTACAAGCTGAACTGGCTGCTTTTTTGGTAGAATATTCTTTATACTTGACCTACAGACAAATTATGGTCATTTAGATGAGTATTTGGCAGGCTGTTCCTGAAAAATGAACAAAATGAGTCTGCCACTTCAAGAAAAACAACTGACAGTATTTGTTGCCAATGATAAAATTTAAACTTTCAAGTGAAAACAAGAATTCTGGAAAACTCTTATATGCCACTGTGAAGTTGACATCTTCCCAATATTAAAAACTTCGCTTATGTCAACATTGGGAAGACCTGTATAACAAAATACCAATATTTTCCAAATAACCAATGCATGATGTTACAAAATCACACCTGAGTAAAGATTCATGCTTCAAGAATCCAATAGGCTTTTAATACCATATAAAGAAATTGATTAATAGGATTTCAGATTTATATTCTAAGTAACCCTTAAGAAACTACCACTTGTCTGTTGGGTGTTAGTTCAGTATCTAAGAAAAATATCCACAGTTATCTAAAAAAGCTATTAAAATGTTCCTCCATTTTCCAACTACCTCTACATCAAAATAAAGTCAAATTTTCTACACATTCATCAACATCCTACAACAATGCCAAAGAAGCTAAAAAAAAAATCTAGCTGATACATTTCAAAAGAATCAATTTTATGTGTATTTTGCCACAGTTTTTTAAAAAATCCAGTATTTGATTAATACAGACATTAAAGAGATTTGCAGAAATGTCAAACAGTGACACTCTTCTCACCAAATTTGTTTATGAAAATATTCTTTTTGCCTTAACCGGTTTGGCTTGGTAGACAAGAGCGTCAGCCTGTGGATTGAAAGGGTCCTGGGGTCGATTTCTGCCAAGGGCACATACCTTGGTTGTAGGCTCGATCCCTGGCCCTTGTTGGAGTTGATGCAGGAGACAATCAATCAATGTCTCTCTCTAACATTAATGTTTTTCTCTCTCTGTCTCTCCCTTCCACTCTCTCAAAAAAATCAATGGAAAAATATCCTTGGGTGAGGATTAACAAAAAATTTCTTATATAAAAGGCCTGTGGCCGTCACGCCTTAATGCCCTCACAACCAGTAGGCTCTCACAGGGCAGTGGCTCTCACAGGGCGATCAGGGTGGGACAGGGCGGCAACAGGCGGAGCAGCCACAGGATTTCATGTGCACTGGGCCTCTAATAATAAAATAAAAGCACACATACCTGTAAGAATATTTTAATGTTGCTATTTTTATAAAAATATTTATATTAACATGCAATGGGTACAATGGGCTTATTATTTTTTAATAAATCAAGGAAAACTTTTTGAATCTTCTGTTTCAATTTCTAATAAGGTAAATATCAATGTATAACTTATACGTATAAACATAAGTTCTTTAGCTTCCATAATAATTTTTAAAAGTGTAAAGGAGTCCTAAGACCAAAAAGTTTAAAAACCACTGGCTTATGAAAAAGACTCATAAACTGATCATTACAGTCCCAGAATTCCAACACCTTCTCAAATCTGTTCTGTCGAGCGTCCACCCTCTGGTTCTATTATTGCTGTCACCACCATCAACTTTGGGGGAAGAAGGACTTGACCTTCCAGCCTATTCTAAGGGAATGAGCCTCTCTTACCTCAGCAGAGCATGCTAGACAGTTCCCTTCCTGTTTTCAAAAATCTTTCACTTCTATAAAACCATGATTGTGGGTGGAGTGACTGAGCACCTTTGTTTTATCTTCCTAATATTTAAGAGGGGAGAAATAAGATGCCTGTAAACATTCTCTGACAGTTTCACCTTCTATCTTTGTGACTCAACCTATAATAGGAAAAACCAAAAGTTCTAGACAAACACAACATCTTTTTGCTTGTGGCCCAAGGCAGAATAGAACAGGGTCCAGTGGTTTATCCCAAATGGTGGTGGAAGGACCCTTCTCCCATCACTCAAATGATATTATTTCTCCCTGTCTTTAATAACTGCTCCTCACTTTTGGGATGATTTCCAAATTCCTAGTACTTTGCTGAAAATTCTTTCTACCTTCTCTCTCAGTGATTGGCCATCCTATCTAAAATCACACACACACAAACACATATTCCATACCCTTCTTCCTGCTTTATATTGTCTCCTTAGAACTTAATATAAAACAAACTTTATATTTTATTTATTTGTTTACTGTCTGATTGCAGTATTAGAGCGGAACAATCAAAAGGCAGGAATTTTTGTCTGCTGTGTTCACTGCTGTATACCCAGCACCTAGAACTGTGCCCAGCACAAAATAAATTATTTGTTGAATGAATGAGTGAACAAGCCAGGAGTTCCTAGCCTGTCATATTCTGCAACTCAGTCCTGCATTCTCCACCATACCATAGAAACTTCAAAGGCCTCTCATCCATTCCTGATTCAAAACTGTCCCCAGGTCAATTCCAGAAACTTGAAATGCTATTTGCCATTCAAACCATCAAGCCCCTTGCCTTCCCCAGTTGTCTGTTTAAATCAGGCTCCAAGTCTTCAAGTTGATCTTACTACTTTCATATCTCTCCCATCATCTCCATTGCCACTATTGTTACCCTGGTTCAAGCTACCACCAGTCCTGCCTGGGATTTACTGAAACAGCTCACTAATTTCCAGTCTCATACCCTTCTAATACAGTGCCTGGAACTGAAAGAGTAAGCTTTCTAAAATAGCAATCAGATCACTTAAGCCTCCTGCATAAAATCTATCAGTGGCTCCCCATTACTTATAGGACTGAATTCAAACTCCTTTCCAAGTGACCCACAACCTTTCTTATCCTAATGAATTACTTAAAATTGTCCAACACACCAAGAAACACAACCTCAGACCTTTCCCATACTATTCCCTCTGTGCTAAATGTTCTGCTTCTATCTACCTGGAGAGCCACTGCTCAATTTCAAAACTCATCCCAAGTTCATGTACCTCCCTAAAGTGTTCCAAACTCTACATACTCTATAATGTTTATAACTGTGAGCTCGAGGAGGTAGGAACTGTCATGACTCCATCTGTGCATCCTCGGGGCCAGGTGCATTGTAAGAGCAATAAAGATTTCCAAGGAGTGAGTGAATGTACATAAATAATGAAAGTCTACCTCCCATAGAACCTGTTCAAATAAAATAGAGGAGTAGCTTCCTTTCATGCTGTCAGGCTAGTTCTGGAATCCCCAGTTTACTCTATCCAAGTTCATGTCTACAGAGCCCTCTACTAAGTATTTTTAACCTCATATTCTGAAAAGGGCATGAAAGGGAAAGGCTAATGCCCAGCATAGTATATAAAAAAAAAAATCTACCACAAGTCCAAAGACAGGCTAAAAGAAATCTTACATATATAACCTTAATCCCATGTATGAAAGTGTTTTCTACACGCCATGTGATCATCTCAATTTGGCAGATTTGAGTGTCTGGAGAATCAAACTGTGCAATTTCAAAAAGGGGCAGGAAGTTGTGTAGACATCCTCTATTAGTGGAGTCCTGTCCACAAAGATTTTCAAAATAAGCTGAATACAGCAAAATTCATAGTCTCAGGGAAACAGTTAAAGGAAAGAATACCATGTAAAGAAATCACTTGTTTAGCTAAGCCTTGTCTTTCCCTCCCTTCCATCCAGTACTAAAACTTTACCGTATAAATACATAATAAACACAATTTAGAGAAAAGGGGAATTTACCAAATTTACATATACTATTTGAAGTTTTTTGAAAAATCAACAAACCCATTCTAGATTTTTTTTGTCTGTGTCTTTAGATCCTTGGTCCGTAAATTGAAAATAAAATTACCCATAAATTAACAAAAAAATTTTTATTTAGGTACTGCCAAAAATTCAAAGACTTGGCAATTTCCAGACTTAATGATTACTTAATTAATAATTAATGATAACATCTGTTTTTATTTTTGAAATTCAAGTAATATCCTGTTCAAAGTATCACTGACAGGACTGCTCTCATTGTCATACTTAATTTTACATAGTATAGCACAGCTCCATTCTCTGGAATCTATCCCACTATTTCTGAGGACAGCACCTAAAGATGCCAAAATGTCTAGCAGTAATTACATCTGCACTCTACTCCACTGGCACCTCCAGAGTTGAGAGCAAGAGCCACTCTCCTACAGGGAAAAACACTTGTCATGGAAGAATCTCTCAAGTGAACTGCAGAAGTATAGTTTCTGACCTCATCGATGTAGCATTTAAAACTCTAGGTAGAGGTAATTATCAGGTGAAAATGTTCTTCTACATCATTATTTAACTACTAGCAAAATTACCTTCAGGACTGCCCAAAAAACACAACTTCTAATAAAGTTCTAATAAAGAAAAATCAGGAGAAGGAAAAAGCACTCTGGCCAGATAACCAATAAGTAAATGATGTGGGGAACTCTGATCACAAGCAGAGAAAGAAAATATCAATTGAGCATATAGGATTGTCTGAAAGTTGACAACCTATTCAGGCCTTCAAACTCAACATGTACTGTCTTTGATTACTTCTCTCATCTAATTTGAGCTGTTGCTTTCCTTCTGAGGATTCCCTTTCCTGGGGCTTTTCACTGTGTAATTATGCAACATGTAGGCACTATAAAACATATAATATAGCTTTACTAATTGAGGATTTTAAAATCAATGTGATTTTTCTCTACATACTACCTAAGTAGATGTTCTTTCAATCTGGAAGTTTTAGTAAAACATAAGGATTATTTTTTAAAAGTGTTATTTAGAATCCTTACTTTTGTTCCCACTTACTTAAATATCACTTCCTAGACTTCAAATATTTTGTCCTATATGAAAATAATAAAATTAAAGAAGCCCAGTGAAAACATCAAGAATAGCAGTAAGGAACTTAAGACTTGGACAAGGGACCAGATACTAATCTGAGGGGCTGGAAGTATGGGGGTCTAAATATTGCTCTGAGTGCACTGCTCATTTTCAAATCACCTGGTGGTTTGAGAAGTTCAACATTTTAAAATACTGCAGTCTACATGATAATATAAATCCATGATAAGCATCTTAAATGAAGTTGAAAGCTGAAAATGCAAACTTTTTTTTAAAAGAGACGTAGGCAAAAGCAGTGTACACTTAGGAGTACATGATTCTACCTAATTTTTCAGAGTCCTACAAGGCTGAGCTGACTTCCTTGTCCCAGCAAAGGGAGGCCTAGATAGGAGAAATGTTTTTATTCTCCACATTGTTGGAAAAGGGCACAAGAAAACGTTTTGATGGTGACCAAATGAAATGCAAAGGCAACTTTTTAAAGTGCTTCAAAGTTCTGACTGCAGTGCTTCAGTACCTTGACATTCATCAGGCCTGCCCCCAGAATTTCAGAAATATTAACAGCCAACTGGCAAGGAGAAACATTTTCAAAGTTCTGCTTCCTTCTATGGTCTCACCTAGATCAGCACTGCCACAGTGTGAACAGATCTGTAATATTTGACTCATTGGAGGAAAAGTCCTACTGGCTCTGAGATGTCAGGTATCCGGAGACAGATACTGATGTTGGAAAGAGATTGGTGTGTGTGTGTTTTTAAACACAAACAGGATTAGGGAGGGAAATGACTAGGCAAAGAAATACACATACCTTTCAACTGGTCAACAACACTCTGGCCTAGGCGTTCAGTAACTCTCCCATCCTCCATTTCATACCGATCATCTAGGTATTTTGCAGTGGCCTCAGAAATGTGAACCTTGCCAGCCACTCCCAGCTGCTCCATGAGATTGGCCAGGTTCACGTCATTGGACCAAACGTCGAATTTAAACCTCCTCATGCCCAAGATGCCACACAAGACAGTCCCCGTGTGAACCCCAACACGCATGTTCACCATTTCTTTCTTCTCCTGGCAGAAGTGCTCGATGGCTTTTATCATGCCCAAGCCCATTTCAATGCAGCAGTAGGCATGGTCAGCCCGGGGCTCGGGGCACCCTGCCACACAGTAGTAGCAGTCTCCCAAGGTGCTGATTTTCTCACACTTGGTCTCTTCACACAACCGGTCGAAGCGACCAAACAGATCATTGAGGAGACCCACCAGAGCATGAGCAGACTTGTTAGCACTCATCTTGGTGAAGCCCACAATGTCGGCAAATAAAATACTGACCTCTTCAATCTGCTGCATCTTAAATGGGCGGAATGCTATAGGAGCTTTCTGTATGGAAGATTTTTTCTTCCTGTTCTTGGGGCTGGAGGTAGCAAGCCTTTTCACAGAATTCTCACTCTCCTCATCTCCCTGTTTCATCAAGTCATCAGCTATGATTCTTGGCATCACAGAATGAATCATCCTCTCTTTCAGGGCTTTTTCCACTTCCAGATCCTTCCCATGCATAATCGACTGTCCCACCTTGAGGAAGGTGCTCCTGGATCTCACCTGGGACATGATGAACAGGTGGATCCCAATGGCATGAATGCAAACATGGAGGAGGGCTCGGCTCAGCAGCTCCCAGTGCCGGGGCCCTGCTTCGGGTGAGGGGAAACAGTCTTCATCTTGGAAATGATAGCCAAAGGTCTCAAAAAGAACAGAATATGCCACTCCCAAAAACAAGCTCAAGTACAAAGGTAAGTGCATGACGGTGTAGAGCAAAAAGAGCACTTCAATGCACATGGAAAAGCTCCCCACTTGAGATAGGCAAGTGTCTGCGGACTTAGCTGCGGGAGTATGATTGGAGCTGTCAACACGTCCTGAGAGAGGCGTCAGAACCTGAAACTGGGCAGCCAGGGTCAGAGTGAATACCAGAAGGGTGAAAACCAGCGAGGTCCACACATAATGTCGGGCATACAGCTTGGTGAAGGTAAACAGGAAAAAGCCCACACACACCACGAGGAAGCACAGAGCAGGGGATGCCATGACAATCAGTTTGGACCTCATGTGGACCCCAAAATAGATGCTCCAGAGCAGGCAGGCAAAGCCAATGTAGAACAGCGCATACCGGAAGCGGCGCTGGGTTTGCGGGAAGCAGCGCTCCAAACATGCCTCCTCTAGGTTCACCGAGTCGAACTTGGGGTCCCACCACCGGCTGGAGGCCCTCTCGAACAGCTGAGGCAGCTTCTTCTGCCTGCGCAGGCGGCCTCCGGCGCCCACTCTCCGGGGAACACCCCCTGAGTCCCCGGAGCTGCTACAACTGGAGGAGATGCTGTACTTGCAGTGTTTGGGATGACTGTTGGACGACAGCTGCTTGGGGTTGATTTTGACCCTCACGCTGTTGCTGTCTCCGCTGGAGTCACAACTCACTTCGGTGCTGTGGTGCTGCAGCAGCTGCTGGTGGGGCGGGGAAGCCATGTTGCTGCGCGCTAGCAGCCGCCCCCGGCCGGGATCGCCGCTACCTGTCAGTGGGACAAACAGAGTTAGACTGCGATTTGTGCCCATCCAGACACACGCACCTGAAGCCACCAGCTCTATCCATTTTCTAAGTGGTGGCCCCAGAGGTCTACTTGCAAAGGCACCATATGCTCACGAAACTGTGGTAATGTCTGATCAGCGCTTCCACCGTCCCACCTCGAGGCCGACCCCAGCCACCCGGTGCGGGCCAGAAAGCCTAGAGTCCGCAAGGCGGCGTCCACCGAGCCCGCAGCGCCGCCCGAGCCCGCGCGGGTCCCCTCGCTCACACTCGCCTGCTGTGCCCACCGCGGCGGCGGAGGGGAGTCCGGCCCCGAGCCCTCACTCTCACGCCGCCGGCCGCTCTGGCAAACGCGGCTCCCCGGGCGGTGGCGGCGGGCCCCTCATGCTGCGCAGAGCGCGGCGCCTTCACTGCGTCAGGCCGCCGGCCAGACCCCTCTGTCCCGCCCCGCGCTCGGCGGCCCCGCGGGAGGAGGGCAGCGAGTTTGCGGGGCCCGCGGCGCTCCGACCGCCCCCGTCTGCGCGACCCGTCTAGAGAGGGCCGCTGCCAGCCCCTCCCGCCCGCTCCCGAGGCCGACCCAACGAGCGGGGGTGCCCAGGGCCCGGGAGCCGCCCGGCACCGAAGGCAGGGCGCGGGCCCCTCCGCCGGCGGCCCGTTCGCGGCACTGCCGCAGCGCCCGCTCCCGTGACACCGGCTCGGGACGCCGGCCCGGGGCAGCCTCCCAAGGGAGCTAGAGATGCCGCCGCGGCCGCGGCCACCGCCACTGCCGAGCCCCACAGTGCCGCTGCCTCATGTCGGAAGAGCCGCCGTCTCCGACCCCCTCCCCGCCCCCTCCCGCTGTCACTGACAGACTCCCGCCCGCGCCGCCCCTCGCCCCGCCGCAGCGCGCACGCGCGGCACGCGCTCGCCGCCGCCGCCGCCGCCGCCGCCAGCCTCGAATACGCGCACGGTGCGCGCGCCGGGTTGACGAGGCTGGCGGGGCTGCGGGGCGGGGGCGGGGGCGGGCGCGGGCGCGGGCTACGGCTCCGCCCTCCGCCCGGGGCAGCGCCGCGCCCGCCGCGAGCACTGCGGTGCAGCTGGGACTGGCCCGCCCCGGGGGCTGCTAGGGGACCACCTCTCCCCGAGGTTCGGTCCCCACATCCGCTCAGGGAAACCTAGGAGGCCTGCTAGTTAAGGAACAGCTGGGGTGCGACGTTGAGGAAATGTAAATGTTTGCCCTCCCCCTCGGCACACCTTATTTATAAATAGAAGTTTGCAACTACTGTATTTGCCTACCCTAAAGGGAGGCGCCTCTTTCCCTAGCTCCTTCCCCAGCATGCTCCCCGGTAGACCCAGCCTCTGGTGGACAGATGGGCAAGGTCTCCAGGGGCCGTGGTTGCCCCTAGAAAATTGGTGCCACTGAAAACCAGGTTCTCCACCCCCAGAGATTCCCTTCGCATCCTTGGTTCATCTCCCCCTCCTCATAAACAACTGTTTTTCCTTTTCCACAAATGAAACTTTTGAAGCAATCTGCTACCCAGTCGACAGTCCTACAAGTGGCCCCCATTAACATTGTCTGCACCATGTAAATGCAGTCCTATACTCCCCAGTGTGCCAATCCTGGCTCTTCTCCCCACATCTCACAGTACTTCCTGCCAATAACAGGGGTCTCCTCCCTTCTTCCCTCATCCAACAGACGGAGCCCACCCCAGGTTTCACTGTTGAATTAGAAAATAAAGTAAAACGTGGTCTGTCCACAGAATATTCTTCATACATAAAAATGAATAAAGTACTGATTCAAGCTGCAACCCGGATAAACCTTGAAAACATGATGCTTAGTGAAAATAGCCAGTGAGGAAATTCCATTTATATGCAATGTCCAAAATAGGCAAATTCATAGAGACAGAAAGCAGATTAGTGATTGCCAGAGTCTGAGGGATGGGCATGGGGAGCGACTGCTAATGGGAAAGGGATTTTTTGGGGGGTGGAAATGTTCTGGATGAGGTAGATGTACAACGCTATAAATGTACTAAATGCCACTTTTAAATGGTCTAAATGGCAAGTTTTTATGTTATGTGTATTTATTGCAATAAAGGAAAAGAAAATATAACACATCATTACTGTGGTATTTCTGTGTAAAGTTCACAGCCTCAATCTAATCATAAGAAAACATCAAACTAACCAAACTGGTGAAATATTTCTTGTACTCACCAAGAATGTCAAGGTCATGAGAGACAAAGACTGAAAACTGTCACAACTTGATGAAAATTAAAGAATATAACAACTAAATGGAGTACCAGTTCATGATTTGAAACTTGAAACAGAAAAGGACAAAGGAATAAGATCTGCAGTTTAATTAATAGCATTGTGCCAGTGTTAATTTCCTGGTTTTTGATCATGGCACTGTATGATGTTAACATTAGGCAAAACTTGGTTATAAAGTATAAGGGAAACTCTCTAGTGTTTTTGCAATTTTAAGTCTAAAACTATTTCAAAATTTTTTAAAAAGTTAAAAATAAAAACAAACCTTTATTACATCAACTGTGAGTCAGGTATCCTTGCATATTCCATTTTTACCGATGAAGAAACTGAGATTCAGAAAAGTGCATTGCCCAAGCCAGTAAGTGAAATAATAGTAAACCACTGGACACTTTCACTTGTGATCTAGTTGGTCCTTACCACAACCCTCTGAGGTAGATATTATTGTTCCTATTTTAGAGATGTGAAACTGGAGGTTGAAGAGTGACGTGCCCGAAGAGTCACATAAAGGACAGAGCTCAGATTCAAAACCGGATCATACTCCTACAGCCACAACACTCTCAATGGCCCTGGCACCACCCTTTGTAAGCCTTGTGGTGGTCCTTCCTGTATCCCACTGTACATAATTACAGTACCATGAGCTGGACAGGAAGCCCTTGGAGACAGCTCTTACAGTTTACATTCCCCCACTTAAAGCAACCCTGCATGCCCCATTTCACGGTTTTCCTCTGTATTCTGAGAGATGGCCTGTCTACACTTTAACTCCCTTCTTCAAATCATTTCAGTCCACCTGTCATTTGTAGTGACTTAGCATTTACATATTAATTAGTCATCAAATTTTTAGACACAGGTAGTGATACACCCCACACCCTCTCTCTTGTATGTTTTCTGGAAGCAGTTGGGCTACATTCCCAGCTGTTGAAACCTATAAACTGCAAGAACTTCCTTCATCTCCAGGTTAGAGCATGAGTCATTCCATAACCCTGAGATTGAGGCCCATGTGCCTGGCACTGTGCATTAGGCCCTGAGTGCATAATCATATGCAAAGGAAGATAATTACAATGCCAAGAACTGGCGGGGAGTCGCTGGAGAGTCGTGGGTCTCTTCTCTTCCACGCCCAGGAAGCATAAAGGTGCCAGACACGGGACAGATGTAACAGCCTTCTCCAACCATCCAACTCAGGCTGCTGCCAGATCTGTAGGGTTTCCTCTCCATCTGTGATGTGCACAGATCTTCCACCAGACAACAGCACAAATCAGAGTGTATCCATACAAAATCAAGCAAAAGCTCTCAAAAAGCCTCACTGGCTTCACATGAAGGTTCGTCCCATCAATCAATCGATCAGTGAGGCTTGGGCTATCAGAAGTCACCTGGGGTGACTATCATGATTCCCTTTGAGATAAGTAGCTTGGAAACCACCTCCTTCCATCCCCATTGAGCTACACAAAGGCACATTCAAACGCACACTGCAGTATAAATTCATTGGGACAGATAATCACCCTATAAATCATAATACCAACTCTCTGGGTGGTGGTGGCGGGCCTCTCATGCTGTGTGGGGCTTTGATGCTCATTGAGGGGCCTGCCGCCACTGCCTGAAGAGCCGGTATTATGATTTAGAGAGTGATTATCTGTCCCAATGCAAACTCAAATATCTTCAGTTTATTAAATATTTTACAGTTTGCAAGAATCTTATACCTAAACTCTTTCCTTTGATTCTCACAATAGTTCTGTGAGGTGCAGAGACAAGACACAATGGCACCCTCACACAGAGGCAGGCATCGGAAGTCACAGAGCCAGTCCATGGCAGAAGTGCTCAAGAATCCCTGGTTTCCCAGCCTGCTATTCTCTGTGTTTCACCCTGATAGTAATAACTCCCACTATGGTCTCTGTCTTCTGAGGAAACCAAAGTTGAGCTAACAAATAATACTATAGGGAATATTTGAACTCGGGTGAGTCCCTGAATCCCACCTTTTAACTCTTGCTGCACTCAATTTACTCCTGTTCCATTCAGCCCTCCCTCATTGGCAGTGGGTCCCTGAAACATACAAGGGGCTACACAGCCAGGCCACAGGCTGGCCAGAGTCAGGTTCTCAATCCAGGGTAGGGCCTGTCTTGCATCCTAGATCCCACATCCATAATTAGGTGATGTGTTACTTTGCTGTTGCGCTGTAAAAATTATCACAAATTTTGTGGTTTAAGACAACAGAAATTTATTGTCTCATAGTTCTAGAGGCCAGAAGTCCAAGGTCAAGGTGTCATCAGGGCTGTGCTCCCTCTAAAGGCTCTAGGGGAGGATCCATCCTTGTCCCTTACAGCTTCTGAGGGCTCCTAGCTGTCCTTAGCTGGGGGCCTGCATGACTTCAATCTCTGCCTCCATCTCACATGGCCTCCTCTATCTCAGGATCTCTAATCTGCCTCTGCCTCATTCTCTCTCTCTCTTTTTTTTAAATATATTTTTATCGATTTCAGAGATGAGGAAAGAGGGAGAAATAGTTAAAAACATCAATGCTGAGTGAGAATCATTGAAGCTGCCTCCTGCACTTGTGAGGAGACACTGGACCACATATAATTCTAGACTTTAGTTATTCAACAAACCCTCCACCTCCTAGGGATCAAGCCCACAACTGGGACATGGGCCCTGACGGGGAATTGAATCATGGCCTTCTGGTTCATCCTGGTTCATAGGTCAATGCTAACTGAGCCACACCAGCTGGGCTATCTGGTTCTTAAAAGGACAGGTGTCATTGGATTTAGGGCCCACCAAGGCAATCCAGGATGTTCTCATCTCAAGATACTTAGGTTAATAATGTCTACAAAGACCCCTTTTCCACATAAGGTCACATTCACAGGTACCAGGGATCAGGAGTTGGAATATCTTTTGAGGAGACACTATTCAACCCACTAGAGAAAGGAGGCAGGTTTAGGCCTACCATGTCAACCTGTTCATCGGTGGGGACAAGGGTGTGGTGGTTACTGTTCCTGCAACAACCTAGAACAGGACATGCTTTGAGCAAGCAGGTGGCATGGCCAAGGCCAGGCAGCCCATCATCCAGGAATCAGGAAACAGGGCCAGCCTGCTGGTTCCCAGGGCAGTGAGTGAGCACAGCACTGAGCCCGGCAGGCAGAATCAGTGGTTCCTGAGATTCAGGGAGGTTGGGAAAGAACATTAATCCTAAAGGGTCAAGGCAGTGTTGCCAGGACAGCCTAAAATCACATTCCTGGACCGCTCAAGTATTCCAAGAAGGCGGAAGTTGTGTTAAGTGCTTCTGCTGCAGGCAGGCCACCATGCCCCTACAAGGGACTAACCTCATTTGACTCCAGAGCCCAGAGCTGCGCTTCCTCCTGACTTCTTATCAGCTGAGTCCTGTGGTCACAGTGCCATTTGCAGGAGGTGTGGTCCTACCGGTGCCCAGCCAGAAAAGGTGGCCATGCAGGAGTGCCCTGGCTGCTAGCATAGGGACATGGCAGAAATCTGGCCAATCTCTTTCCTCATTGGCACAAGGTGGAAGTCAGAGACACTGGACCACATACAATTCTAGACTTCAGTTATTCAACAAACCCTCTACCTGCTCCCGACAAGCAGGGATGGGGATAAGACAGGGGCAGAAGACAGAAAATGCCTCGGAGACCTGCAAGTCCCAATAGGGCCCAGGGAAGGAGGCAGAGTCTCTTTAAGATTCTAGAAGAGGCAGCAGCATTGTGTGAGACTAAATCAGTAGGCTCTCTGCATTGGGACTGCCTGGCTTCAAACCTCAGCTCCACAGTTTGCTGTGCAGCCTTAGGCTAGTTACTTAACGTCTCTCAACTTAAGCTCTCTTCTCTATAAACTGAGGATCAAAATGTAGCTGTTATGAGGATTAAATCAAACAAGAAAGCACTTAGCACAGTACCTGGTCTGCAGTAAACAGTCACTAGTGTCAGCCGTTATAAGCCATCAACATCAAAGGTGAACCTTGAAGGCAGGTGTGAAATTTCATTTTATGTGTCACCTTGGCCAGGGTATGGTACTCAGTTTGGTCAAGCATCAGTCTGGATGTTGCTGTGAAGTATTTTTTAGATGTTATTAACATTTAAGTCAGTAGACTTGACTGCAATATCAACTCTTGCTGGAATTTCCAGTCTACCAGTTTCACCTGTGGATTTCAGACTTTCCAGACCCCACACCTCTCTCTATAAATACACAACCTATTGGTTCTGTTTCTCAGGAGAATCCTGACTAACACACCAATATTGAATCTTCCAATCCACGTTCACAGCTGAGAGAGGGGCCAATGTGAGGTGAGGAGGTAGCACCTTGGTCTTGGAGAAAAAAGGAAGTCAAGTAAATGAAGCACCCACTCTGTGCCGGGTACTTCACATGTTATAAGAGGTAGGCATATGTGCTTGCTTTGACAGCATGTGTACTAAAATTGGAATGATACAGGGAAGGTTAGTATGGCCTCTGCACAAGGATGACATGCAAATTCATGAAGCAGTCCATATTTTTTTAGAGGAGGGAAAAGGGAGGATAAATGGTGACAGAAGGAAGCTTAACTTTGGGTGGTGAACATATAGTACAATATACAGATGATGTGTTGTAGAATTATACCCTGGAAATCTATGTAATTTAATTAACAAATGTTACCTCAATAAATTTAATAAAAATTTTAAAAAGAGGTGGGCACACTTCACCATTTCACAAGGAGTAGACTAAAGTGACCTTTTCAATATCATCAATGAGGAAAGGAACTGTCTATACTAGAACCCGGATCTGACTCACTTTTTCTATCAGTCCAAATGAATGACATTAGTAGAAGAGAACAATCAGCATGTCAGGAAAAGGGGTGGAGGGTTCTGTGGGAATCATGGAGACAAAGAAAGGGTAGAGGCTTGAGGTCAGAGAAAGCCACAGAATCTCACCCCAAGCAGGACAGAAAAGGGTGAGCCCAGCACTGTTTAAAGGGTTAACTGTATTTGATTAAAAGATATATTTTGGCCCGACCAGCATGGCTCAGTGGTTAAGCGTCAACACATGAACCAGGAGATCACAGTTTGATTTCCCGTCAGGACAGATGCCTAGGTTGTGGGCTCAATCCCTAATAGGGGTCATGCAGGAAGCAGCCAATCAATGATTCTCTCTCTTCATTGAAGTTTCTGTCTCTCTCCCTCTCCCATCCTCTCTCTGAAATCAATATCAATATCAGTTCTTCCCTGGATCTCAAACCTGCCACCTTCCCTGCAGACTTTAGATGCCAGCCCCAATGATTATGGGTGCCACTTCCTTAAAAATAAACCTCTCTGTAGATAGATGTTAGATAGATAGATATAGATAGATGATATATCTAGGTCCATCTATCCATCTATGTACTATATACACATCCTATTAGTTCTGTTTCTCTGGAGAACTCTAACTCGGAAGGAGCATCAAACTGTGGCTTGAACCCACAAGGACAAATCTCCCAGTCAGAGGCCCTAGGCGAGGGGGTGGGCTGTGCCCCGGAGGTCGAGCAGGCTACCTGGGCTGCAGTACAGAGGGAATATGAGGCAATATACAGGTCAGGCAGGTGGTCATGTGGAGAGGAGGCTCAGAAGCCTTTGAAAGATTTGTGAGGTGAAGTGTGGGTGTCTGGAGCTGCCCTTGCAAAAGAGGCACTGCACAGAGCACACTGGCAGACTCCCACGATTGTGTCTACTTCCAAAGGTGGAACCAGGCTGGTTGCAGAAATGTGCTTGGGATAAAGAAATATACTTTGGCTCTGGCTGGGTAGCTCAGTTGGTTAGTGCATCATCCCAATACAGCACTAACTCTCTCTCTCTCCTTTCTCTCTTTCTGTCTCTCTCTCTTCTCCCCCCCTCCCTTTTCTCTCTTTCTCTCTCTCTCTCTCTCTCTCTCTCTCTCTCTCTCTCTCTCTCTCT
>JAAGEH010002525.1:5417181-5449519 GCA_011751065.1 Lasiurus cinereus
TCACATCACATCACATCACATCACATCACATCACATCACATCACATCACATATCTGTGCATTTAACTGCCAAGGCAGCCCCTGGATTTGCCTTGATCAAAAACTGAATGGGACCCAGCAGGCAGCCTGCTTGCTTAAGTCAGCAGCAAATACTGTTCACATTTCAGACCACTAGGGAAAGTGGGAAACAAATGATTACCACATGAGATTTCCTTGATGAAAGCAAATTTAAATTTGGGTTTTTGTTCTCTAATTCACAATACTATTGTGACAATGGTTTATTTTAAAAGATTATTTTTAGTCATGGAATAACCACAGAATTCATGCACTTTCAAATTGCTTATCTGGCCTTAACCAGGTAGCTCAATTTGGTTAGAATTATCATCCTGATAAACCGGGGTTGGGGGTTCAATTAGTATTTCTCTCTCCCTCTCTCAAATTAATACATTTTTTAAAATTGTTTATCTGGCCGAAACCGGTTTGGCTCAGTGTATAGAGCGTCGGCCTGCAGACTGAAGGGTCCCAGGTTCGATTCTGGTCAAGGGCATGTACCTCGGTTGTGGGCTCAATCCCCAGTAGAGAGTGTGCAGGAGGCAGCTGACCGATGTTTCTCTCTCTATCCCTCTCCTTTCCTCTCTGTAAAAAATCAATAAAATATATTTTAAAATTGTTTATCTGATTGTGGTGTCAAAAGTCCATGCCCTCACCTGTTTGGCTCGGTGGGTAGAGTGTCGGCTTACAGACCAATAGGTCCTGGGCTTGATTCTGGTCAAGGACACATACCTTGGTTACAGGTTCCTACCTGACATAAGCTCTGGTCGGGGCTCGTGCAGGAGGCAACCAATCAATGTGTTTCTCTCACATTGATGTTTCTCTCTGCCTTTCCCTCTCTCTTCCACTCTCTAAAAATCAATGAAAAAATATCCCTAGGTGAGGATTTAAAAAAAACCAGTGATCAATTCATTCAGTAAGCTTGACTCCCAGAGTTATTCAATGACTATTTTTTGAATATCTATTATAGGCCTGAATATTGTGGACCAACTTAAGACCTCATCATGATACCAGTCTGCTTAATGTGATTATCAACATGTTATTAACACATCAAAATATCATACTTTTATTTTTAAATGAACACATTTACATCCAAATGCTTCATGCAATCCATTGTGCTTATCTATTTGCTGTATCTGAAGCTTTGTCTGCTCTGCTATAAATAACTTACCGATTTTTTTTAAAGATCCATGACTCAGGCACCAAAGCTGGAGTTCAAAGCCACATTCATCATGATACACATAGGCTTTAAAAAAATGAGAGGGGCCGAGACCGGTTTGCCTCAGTGGATAGAGAGTCAGCCTGTGGAGTGAAAGGTCCCAGGTTCGATTCCGGTCGGGCGCATGTACCTTGCTTGCGGGCACGCCTCCAGTGTGGGGCATGCAGGAGGCAGCAGATCGATGTCTCTCTCTCATCGATGTTTCTGACTTTCTATCCCTCTCCCTTCCTCTCTGTAAAAAATCAATAAAAATATATATTTTAAAAAAATGAGAGGGGAAGAGAGAAGGGGGGAGAAAAAGAAAATGGATGAATTAGTTGGTTTTGCATTGTTTTTCATTCATATTTAATTCTGTCAGGGACAACAGAAAACTTATTTGGACTTGGTTTTCTTTTCTTCCCTTTACCATGTAATGAGATTGGGTTGTCAGAAACATCCACTCCCGTGAGTTATCTGGAGAGGAGAACAATACTTGAGGTAAAGACTGACTTTTCAGTCTAAAAACCTCCCCTTTAGGCAGCAGATGCATGTCTGGAAGCAAGGCTAGAAACACACCAAAAGAATGAAACCAGAGAAAGATAATTCATGGTTTATTCCAAGACAAAATATGGGCTCATCACCTCACAGTCCCAGACACATCCTCCCCCTATAAGGGAAAGGCCAGAAAAGCCACAAAAAGCTGGGTCTAGACAGAACTGAAGCATATGAAATCAGTTTGTACCTTTTCAATTGCACTTAGTCAGTGTATCCATATAGGACATCAGACTGGAGATTAAACCTCAGCTTTGAAAGTTGACAACTGGTTGCCTTTGGTAAGTCATTATTTATCTCTCTGGGTGAATTTCATGAGATGTGACTTACTAGTATATCTCAATAAAAAGAATGAATAAAAAGGAGAAAGAATAAACTAGCAAAAAAAAGTAAATGAGACTAGTTAATCAGAGGCCTTTTTGGACTTTCATATGAGTTCAATAAATTGATCTCTTAGCCTGAAGACAAATGATAAAAATCTCCAACAATGATAATCTGAACATTTTGCTCATATTGTTCCCTCAGTCTTTATCTTGACATGGCTCATAAAGCAATGCGGGGGGGGGGGGGGAGGGGGAGGGAGAGGTGGAATGCTATTTGTATCCACATAACTTGAGACACCCCCAGGTTCCAGAAAATAGCTTAGATCATTTTGTCAATTTGCCATGTTGGTCCTCTTTGATTTAATAGCTTTGATTTCCAAGGTGACCAAGACACAAGTCTGATAATAATACTGTGATCTGTTGCCTAGACTCATGATTGAAGGAAATACTAAATATATATTAGGAATGAATAAAAATAAAAACATAATTTTTCCCATTAAAAAAAAAAAGTCCAGCCTGGTTAGTGTTGCTCAGTTATTCGAATGCCAGCCCATGCATTGAAGGATCATGGGTTCAATCTCTGGTCAAGGGCACATGCCTGGGTTACCGGTTCTATCCCCAGCCCCGGGCAGGCAACCAAATGATGTGTCTCTCTCACATCGATGTTTCTCTCTCTCTCTCTCTCTCTCTCTCTCTCTCTCTCTCTCGATCAATGAAGAAAATATCTTGCATGAGGATTAGCTACAGGGGTGCGGGGGGAGCCCATAAAGATGGATATAATTTGTATAGCTTGGGGCATATAGTAGGTGTTCAATAAATGTTAGCTGCAATTATTACTGGACTGCCAGTCTAGATATATAGAATTCATAGGCCCTCCATTAGTCCCTCTGTGTTGACTTCCTCCCTCTCCTCTCAAGGTCGTAATATTTAGCTTCCCCTAGTTAACCTTCCATGGTCCTAAGAGAGGACTGTATAAGATCTGATAAACTGACTCAAGCTAATGGAGCCTCATGTGCTCATTCCTTTCCCTTCCCTAAACTGTTCTTGGACAAATAATTTTTGGGTGCTGCATCACCACTAAGTCATCCATACTTGCCATCCACATACATCATCTTGCATCATCTTTCATTGATGAAAATGACCTTACTGTCTCCCAAACTATTTTTGTAGAAAGTAGGAGGAATGGGTCTGAACCAACACAGTAGTCTCCATGACAACAAAGCAAATTGGTTCGCTCAAGGGACTAGATTACTGATTTGTACTCCAACATAGTAACCAACAAAATAGCCTTGGGCTCCCACAACCTCAACAACCACCCTCGCTGACACCCCAGGCTCCACCAAGATCCTCCACCCTGGGTCCCACACTCTCATCCATACTCTAACAAAGAGACTGAGCTGGGGAGACCAAGGAAACCAGACACAACCAAGATGTTATCATTCCCCAGAGCCCAAATGCCCTGGTTGAAAACAGAGAAGCAAAACCTATAAATAATCAAGGTTTGTGTCCAGACTTTCAGAGTCTTCCCACCCTGTGTATGTGTTGTAGACATAGATGATATAGATCTATAGATGACATACAGATATATAGATATAGATGGTGTCAATATAGCTCAGTTAAACATTTCATACATTTTCTCATTTAATTCTGTCAACTTGGGAAGAAATATTTTATTGATAAGAAAACTGAGATTTACAGAGACTTTTTTTAACTTAGCCAAAACTGCCAGCTGATAGGAAACTGGAATGAGACTGGCACCAGATTTAAGGAATCTGGAGTCACTATGATGTACTCCTTCCATCTCATTTTCACCAAACACAGAGGGCCCCACTTGAAGACCACCAGACTTCTTGCCATTTCTCAGACTCACCTAACAATATCACAACTCTGTCTGCACCTAATGTTGGTCTACCAGCACAGGGCCCTTCCCTCTTTCTGAGACCCTCCTTACACAACAGACTCCAGCTAAACCACTACTACCCCATCCCCCAAATTAAATAGTTCTACCTTAGTCTCCTCTGACTTAGTCCAATCTTCACTCATTGAATCAGGGGGTAAGTCTTCAGCTTTACCCTGAAAATTTAGGTCTGGAAGACTAAGCCTGGGACTGAGTCTTTGATCTTCACTTTAAGCTCAGGAGCTTGGATGGAGCTGAATGCTGAGGAGTATTGGTTGAATAAGCAAATATATCCATCAATATTTTTACATATTAATTCATAATACTATCTTAGAGAAATAATTTACTATACTACAATTTTTTTAATTTAAGACACCATTAGATTACACACACACACACACACACACAAACACACACACATTTTTTTGATTTTAGAAAGAGGGAGAGAAAAGAAAGAGAAACATTAGTCTGTTGCCTTCTAAACACACCTCGACCAGGATCAAACCCACCACCTTTTGGTGTACAGGACTATGCTCCAACCAACTGAGCCACAAATCATTTTTTTATGTGCTAAAAAATATATCACAAAAAATTTACTATTTTAACCATTTTAAGTATACAAATCAGTGGCATTAAGTTCCCTTATATTGTTGTGCAACCATCACCACCATCCATTTCTAGAACTTTTTCATCTTCCTAAACTGAACTTCTGTCCCCATTATACAACTCCCCATTTTCCCTTCCCACAGCCCCTGGCACCCACCCCCCACTTCCTGTCTCTGTGACTTTGAGGACACTAAATACCTCATATAAGCAGAATCATACAGTATTTATCTTTTTGTGACTGGCTTATTTCACTTAGTATAGTGTCCTTAAGGTCAAATGTTGTAGCATGTGTCAGAATCATATAATTTTAAAAAGACATTGAGGTGGAGAAACCAAGATGACAGCATAGGTGAACACCTAACACAAACTCCCAAATGCACTGAACCCCAGTTCTGACTGCACTGAATCCCAGTTCTGGGTGAGATTCGTATGGGGAGAGTCTGGACTGTCAGGAAAACGGAGGAGTGCACAGAAACTCAGGGGAGCCATGAAAGGCAGAGGTCTGGAGTTGCACTCGAGGGCACAGAGAGGACTGCAGCAATTACTGAGGGACACTGAGACACAAGGGCTTCATAGGGCAAGGTTGACGGGAAGCCAAGAGTGTCTGCTTAGCCCTGAGACTCTGCCCCATGCAGGCCGAGCACAGAGGCTTTTGCAATTTTGCAAGTCTTGTCTCATAAGGCTGACTCCAGCACAGAAGTTCTCCCTGCATAGACACAGCTGATCCTCACAGTCAATTGGCCTGGAGGTCAATGCTGTCCCAGTGATACCAACAACAATCAAGACTTAACTACAACAAGGCTGTACACACAGTCCACAAAGGGTACACCAAGAATGTTCACCTCAGATAACTGGGGGGGCAGAGCTACTGGGCCACATAGGACACGTAGCACACAAAGCTACTCTACCAACTCAGGGAAGCAGCAAATATGTGGAGAAAAAGGAAGAGATCATAAACAAAAGAAATGGAGGGAAACAAAAGACTAGACATAGAGTTCAAAACCATGGTTTATAAGGTTTTTCAAGAATTTCCTAGAAAAGATGGATAAATTTAGCGAGACCCTTGAGGATATGAAAAAGGACCAACTGAAATTAAACATACACTGACTGAAGTAAAAAAATATTGTACAGAGAACTAACAGAAGACTAGAGGAATGCAAGAATCAAGTCAAAGATTTGAAATACAAAGAAGCAGAAAACACTCAACTGAAAAAGCAAAAAGAATCCAGAAATGTAAAGACAGTGTAAGGAGTCTCTGGGACAACTCCAAGCATACCAACATCAGAATTATGGGAGTGCCAGAAGAAGAGAGAGTGCAAGATACTCAAAATCTACATGAAGAAATAATGACTGAAAACTTCCCACACCTGGTGAAAGAAATAGACTTGTAAGTCCAGGAAGCACACAGAACCCCAAACAAAAGGAATCCAAAGAGGACCATGTCAAGACACATCATAGTTAAAATGCCAAGAGCAAAAGATAAAGAGAGAATATTAAAAGCAGCAAGAATCACTGAAACCGGTTTGGCTCAGTGGATAGAGCGTCGGCCTGCAGACTGAAAGGTCCCAGGTTCGATTCTGGTCAAGGGCATGTACCTTGATTGCGGGCACTCGTCCAGTCGGGGGTGTGCAAGAGGTGGCTGATCAATGTCTCTCTCTCTCATCGATGTTTCTAACTCTCTATCTGTTTCCCTTCCTCTCTGTAAAATATCAATAAAATATATTTAAAAAAAAAATAAATAAATAAATAAATAAATAAATAAATAAAAGCAGCAAGAACCGAAACCAGTTTGGCTCAGTGGATAGAGTGTCGGCCTGTGGACTGAAAGGTCCCAGGTTTGATTCCAGTCAAGAGCACATACATTGGTTGCGGGCACATCCCCAGTAGGGGGCATGCAGGAGATGGCTGATCAATGTCTCTCTCTCTCATTGATGTTTCCAACTTTCTATCCTTCTCCCTTCCTCTCTGTGAAAAATAAATAAAATATATATTTTTTTTAAAAAGCATCAAGATAAAAATAGTTACCTATAATTAACTATTATATATTAAAATAATCTGCTGACATACAATTGGCAGCTTATTTCTCAACAGAAACTATGCAGGCCAGATGGGAGTGGCAAGAAATATTCAAAGTGATGAATAGCAGTAACCTACAACCAAGATTCCTCTACCCAGCAAAGCTATCATTCAGAATTGAAGGACAGATAAAGAGCTTCACAGAAAAGAAAAAGCTAAAGGAGTTCATCAACACCAAACCAGTATTATATGAAATGCTGAAAAGTACTCTTTAAGAAGAGAAAAAAGAAAAAAAAAGGTAAAGATAAAAATTAGGAACAACAAATACATATCTATCAACAAGTGAATCTAAAAATCAAGTGAGCCGGAGAGAACCAAGATGATGGCATAGGTAAACATCTACACTGCTGCCTCGCACAACAATTTCAAAACTACAACTGAAAGACAGAACAGACATCATCCAGAACCACAGGAAAGCTGGCTGAGTGGAAATTCTATAACTAGAAGGAAAGAGAGGGGCTCACAGAGACCCAGAGGAGCTGCAAAAGGCTGAGGTTCAGAGACGCGCATGTGTAGAGAGCGGGTGCCAGAGTACCTGGCTGGCTTTCTCTGGCGGGAGGGAAACAGAGACTCCCATCAGCATTGAACCCCTTATCCTATGACACTAAACCCCAGGTCCAGCCGAAACTCATACGAGGGGAGTTTGGACTGTGAAAAGGGAGAAGTGCACGGAAATTTAGGGGAGTCACAAAAGGGCAGAAGTCGGGCAGCACGCAAAGCACTGCGCAAAGAAGACCGACTGCTGATTGTGCCGCTGGCCTTCACAAGAGGGCGGGAGACAAAGCATCCCAACTGTGTCACTTCTAACTCCACTAAACCCCAGATTCGGGTGAAACCCTGGGGACCCAGATTCATATGGTCCTGGAGTGCAGGGGACCTGGAAAGGCAGCAGTCTAGAGGCACTGCGAGAGCAGGTGCACACACAGGGACCATTCCAGCGATTACCCAGTCACATGAGACTTGGGGGCCATGGAGGGCGGGCCGACTGGAAGGCAAGGCCGTCCTTTAAGCCCTGAGACTCCACCCATCCCAAGCTCAACGGAGAGCCTTTTGCAGTTTTGAAAGTCTGGTGTCACAAGGCTGAATCCAACACAGAATTTCTCCTGGCATAGTGAAAATGCAGAGACAAGGGAAGAGATCACAAACAAAAGAAATGGAGGAAAACAAACGACTGGATATAGAGTTCAAAACCACGGTTATAAGGTTTTCCAAGGATATCCTAGAAAAGATGGATAAAGTTAGCGAGACACAAGAGGAGATGAAAAAGAACCAACTGGAGATGAAAAAGAACCAACTAGAGATGGAACAGATCCAACTAGAGATGACAAAGGACCAACTAGAGGTGGAAAAGGACCAACTAGAAATTAAACATACACTGACTGAAATAAAAAATATTATACAGAGACCTAACAGCAGAGTAGAGGAAGGCAAGAATCAAGTAAAAAATTTGAAATATAAAGAATAAGAAAACACTCAACTGGAAAAGCAAGAAGAGAGAAGAATCCAAAAATGTGAAGATAATGTAAGGAGACTCTGGGACAGCTTCAAGCGTACCAACATCAGAATTGTGGGGGTGCCAGAAGAAGAGAGAGAGCAAGATACTGAAAACCTACTTAAAGAAATAATGACTGAAAACTTCCCACATCTGGTAAAAGAAATAGGCTTACAAGTCCAAGAAGCACACAGAACCCCAAATAAAAGGAATCCAAAGAGGACCACGCCAAGACACATCAAATTAAAATACCAAGAGCAAAAGACAAAGAGAGAATATTAAAAGCAGCAAGAGAAAAACAGTTAATTACCTATAAGGAAGCACCCATACGACTGACAGCTGATTTCTCAACAGAAACGATGCAGGCCAGATGGGGGTGGCAAGAAATATTCAACGTGATGAATAGCAAGAACCTACAACCAAGAATACTCTATCCAGCAAAGCTATCATTCAGAATTGAAGGGCAGATAAAGAGCTTCACAGATAAGAAAAAGCTAAAGGAGTTCATCAACTCCAGTATTACATGAAATGCTGAAAGGTACTCTTTTAGAAGAGGAAGAAGAAAAAGGTAAAAGCCAAAAAATTATGAACAACAAATACATATCTATCAACAAGGGAATCTAAAAATTAAATGAATTAAAAATTTGATCAACAGAATAAACTGGTGAATATAATAGAATCAGGAGCACAGAAAGGGAGTGGACTGATAATTCTCAGGGGGAAAGAGGTGAGGGGTGTATAGGGAGAGACTGGACAAAAACCATACACCTATGGATGAGGTCAATGGGAGGGAGGTAAGGATAGAGGGAAGGGTGGGAGCAGGGTGGAGGGGAGCTATGGAGGGGAAAAAAGAGAAACAAATGTAATAATCTGAATAATAAAGATTTAATTAAAAAATAAAATAAAAATAAAAATCAAGTGAGCAAAAACCGATTTGGCTCAGTGGCAGAGCGATGGAATGCAGATTGAAAGGTCCCAGGTTTGATTCCAGTCAAGGGCATGTACCTTGGTTGCGGGCACATCGCCAGTGGGGGGCGTGCAGGAGGCAGCTGATCGATGTCTCTCTCTCCTCGATGTTTCTAATACTCTATCCCTCTCCCTTCCTCTCTGTAAAAAAAATCAATAAAATATATATTTTTAAAAACATTTAAAAATCAAGTGAATTAAAAATCTGATGAACAGAATAATATGGTGAATATAATAGAATCAGGGGCACAGAAAAGGAGTGGACTGATAATTCTCAGGGGGGAAGAGGTGAGGAGGGGTGCGGGGAGAAACTGGACAATGGATGAGGACAATGAGGGAGAGGTAAGGGCAGAGGCTGGGGTCGAAACCAGATGGAGGGGAGCTATGGGGGGAAAAAAAGAGGAACAATTGTAATAATCTGAACAATAAAGATTTATTAAATTAAAAATAAAAATAAAAAGACATTCACTGGATATCTAAAAATGTTGATAACTTTCTACTGTAGGCAAGGCCTGCACTCAAGACTCCAGATTTTTTTTATAAAAGGTAAACTGGCCAGTATGGTTCCATGGTTAAGCACTGACCCATAGAACCAGTTCAATTCCCTGTCAGGGCACATGCCCAGGTTGTGGGCTTGATCCCACAGGAGATGACCAATCAATAATTCTCATCATTGATGTTTCTTTTATTTTTAATCTTTATTGTTAAAAGTATTACATAGGTCTCCTTCCTCCCCCCCGGCCCCGCCCCCCGCCATTAACCTCTACTAGCCCACTCCCATCTCTCCTCCAGGCCCTTACCACCCCATTGTCTATGTCCATGGGTTATGCACATATATCTCTTCCCACCCACCCTCCCCTGACTCTTCTCTGAGGTTCAACAGTCTGTTGATGCTTCTGTGTTTGATGTTTCTATCTCTCTTTCTCTCCCTCTTTCTCTCTGAAATCAATAAAAAAAAATACTTTAAAATAAAAATTTAAAAAGGTAAATGACAGAGTCTCCACTTCAAAGTGTCAGCCAACTAAATTTATTTTTAAAGGGTCCAATGTGCTACTGGATGAGAGACAAACAACAAACCTGGCCTTTCTCTCGACCCTTGAAAATGGCTTTCTATACTCCAGCCTATAGACTATTTCTCCATATGAATCTATTGAGTCCAGAAGACAATTTAAAAATGGAAATGACTAATGGGAGAAATTTCAGGCCACGTCAGGATTGTTAGTAAACAAGTAACAGATGGATGGAGTCCTCAGATCAGGCTCAAAATAGCATAAAATGGCCACTTACTCTGTCTATGAATCCCTCTGCAAGTTCCAAAAGGTACCAAGACTTTTCATCCAATAAGACTGCTCCTTTGGCATGCAAGACCACCATTGTGCCTGCAGGATGGCTGCTAAGGAGGCCTTGGATGGAATGAAGATTGGTGTTCCTGGAAGTGATAAAAAGAAGAGGAAGGGTTGTGGCATTCATTGAGCTCCTACTCAGATTCAAGTACCACACTAGGCACTTCCCTTGTACACAACCAGGTACAAGAGATGCCATCTGTAGCTTAGATGCAGAAACTGTGGCTTAGATTAGTTAATAAACTATTCAAGTCTACACAACTAACTAGTATGGGAACTAATTCAAACAAATTCAAACTTGTCCATCCTCAAAGCTCTTTTCTTTAAATTCATGATGCCTCTCATTCCATGATAGGGAGTGAGAGATGTATTCCTCATCTCTAGCCCCCACTTAAGACCACAGACATGCATCTTTTTCTTCTTAAATATATTTTTATTGATTTCAGAGAGAGAGGGAAAGAGAGATAGAAACATCAATGATGAGAGAGAATCATTTATCAGCTGTCACCTGTGCGCCCCCTACTAGGAATCGAGCCTGCAATCCAGGCATGTGCCCTTGACCAGAATTGAACCTGGGACCCTTCAGTCCACAGGATGATGCTCTATCCACTAAGCCAAACTGGCTAGGGCTAGACATGCATCTTGAGAAGATAAATAAATGGTAGGACCAGCCAAAAGCACATGAAAAGGGTATTATCCTCCACCCACAGAAACCATGAAGGGGGTTGAAGGTCTGTCCAAAGAGGACTATTTGGAAAAGACAAGTTTCCTATGAATCCTTAAATGAGAAAGCAGTAAATTCTTATGGCACTAACAGCTTAAGCTTGGGCAGGACTTCTGACTGAAATGAAGAAAACTCAGCCAGCCAGCTTTTCTAATTAATGATGACTGAGTCGTAAAAAGAAAGAAAAGTTGGCTCCAAGCTGATGCTGAGAGAAGGGTGCCTTCCATAAAGTCCCTGCATAGGTGTCTCCTGAAGCAGCAACCTCCTCTCTCTCTTGCAGCCTTGATGCCACACCTTTTGGAACTTTTTCATGGATAGAGGCTACAAGAAGCAGGAAGCCTAGCTCAGCTGGTCTAAGGGAGCTCACTTTTGGCAAACAAATGGTTGGTGAGAATAGTGATGGGGAAGGCATCTCTGAGTGGTGAAATGGATCATGGCTGGTCTTCTTTACCAGCAACAGTCTAATTTGAGGGTCAGTGGAAGTACCCAGCCCAAACCATCTCTTCATATTGATGTCTGCCCCTGAGATTTCACCTTCCAAAATGTCTCTTTGGATTCCTCTCCCCAGGAGACATCTTGGAAGGAGAACATTCATCAACTCCTGGTAGTAGTGTTAGACACAGAATCAAATAGACCTTGAAGATCACATTATCCTATCCAGCACAAGAATCTCTGACAGTATCTAGTAGCTTATTCCAGGGATATGGGAATCACAATCAGGTAAGAATTCTGTCCCATGGTTGTACAGTTCCTATAAAGTTGTTTACATCAAGCCAAATTTTTCCCTCTAGCTTCTTTTTCTGTTGTCTGTCTCTCATCCACAGAACAAATGTGCTGCTTCTTCCAGGCAGTCATGCGTCCCCAAGCATCTCCTGAGAACAGCAGTTCTCTCAGGTCTTCCCTGTGACATGCCTTTCAGACTACCTCCATCCCCATTTAGGATGCCTTCAAAAGGCTCACTCCAAATTATCAATAAGACCTCTAACTGTGTGTGACAAAATGGTAAAGATAAAGTGGAGAGCCCTAGTTATTTGTGTTCACATTCCATACACTTACATAACCTCACAACCAAGGGGAAAACAAAAGGCTCCAAACTGAGGTAACAATAGATTCAAAGGGATTCTCAGATGTGTTTTGGGTGCTCCTGGATGTAGGAAGCAGCAGTTCTGTCATTAATTCATGGAAGTGGACAGGCAATGTAGTAAGAATACTTGTGGAAATAAGAAACAGGAATCTTAGTCACAGAGCCAACCTTTAAGGACCCCTGAGAAGTCAAACATCTGAGCTTTGTGGGAAGAGCTGAAACCCCAGGAGAGTAACACCTCCCAGGCAAGGGAACTGAAAAGCCACTAGAAATGCAAAGCAGCATGGGAAAGCAGGCCATTGATCAACCTTCAAGTATTCATGGCCCCCTTCATTGCTCTGCCAATGAAGTCATTCAGTTTCCCTCTCATGCTCTGTCTCTTCTCATCTTTTCTCTACTCTTCCTCTATCAAGTGTGTGGTTGATTCTGCTACATTTCCCAGATCACCAACGTACAGCTCTTCAAGCCAGGCCCCTGCAGAGGTTGCTGGCCACTGATCCTCAAGGAATAGCTTGAGGAGTCTCAGCCAGAGTTGAAGGTATTGCAGTTTCTCTCGAGAGGGGTCAGGAAGCTGGAGCAGCCTGTGCCTGAGCAACATAGTATGCCCAGTGTCCAGAAGAACTAAGAATGTGTTCATTTCAGTACATGGAGGAAATAAGCAAACACAGACTTCTTGGCTACCATATCCCCAGGCAAAGAACTGGCTTGATTCTGATATCCAGATGGAAGGGATTTGGTGGGAATTACCTGCTTCTTATTAGTGATTATTTGGGGTGCCTAATAGGGCCACAATTCCAAATATCAGCCCATCATCTGTCTATCTGTCACTTCACCTTCACCCCTATACGGCTTCTGGGTTCTTCTATTAAAATAAAAATGCTACTTGGGGATAAATTTAAGAGTTCTACTGAAGACTACCAAACATTATTGAGATAAATTAAAGAAAACCTAAATAAATTAAGAGATGCGCCATGTTCATAAATTAGAAGACACAATATTGTTAAGATGTCATTTCTCCCCAAATTAATCTATAGATTCAAGGTGATTACAATAAAAATTCTAAAAGACTTTTAGAAATTGGTGAGCAGATTCTAAAATGCAAGTGGAAATGAAAATACCTAGAATAGTCAAAATAATCTTAATAAAGAACAAAGTTGGAATACTTACCCTCACTGATTTTCAGAGTTACTATAATCAAAACAGTAATCAAAACAATTTGATATTAGCATTAGCACACAACAAATAGGTCAGTGGAGTACAAAACAGAGCCCATAAATACACCTATATATATATATATGGTCAATTGATTTTCAACTAAGATACCAAGATAATTTCATGGGATGAAAATTATTTTTAACAAATGGGCTAGAATAATTATCTATCCTAAAGGGAAAAATTGAACCACAATTCCTTACATCATAACAAAAAATTAATTAAAATGGATCTGCCCTAGCCGGTATGACTCAGTTAGTTGAGCATTGCCCCATGCACTGGTTTAATTTCCAGTCAGGACACTTACCCAGGTTACAGGTTCAATCTCTGGTCAGGGTGCATGTGGAGGCAACAAGTCAATGTTTCTCTCTCATATCAATATTTTTTCTCTCTCTCCCTCTCCCTTTCTCTCTCTCTAAAGTCAATAAAAAATTAAAAATTAATTTTAAAAAATTGAAATGGATCCTAGACCTGAACAATTAAAACCATACAGCATCTAAAAGAAAACATAGAAGACTATTTTCATTACCTTGAAGTAGCAAATATTTCTTAGGCAAAACACAAAAAGCACTAACCATTAACAAAATTAATAAACTGGAATTCATCAAAATTAAAATTTCCAAAACATCAACCTGAACGGCTGCAATTAAAAAGACTAATAAACAACAAATGTTGGTGAGGATATGGAACAATGAAAACTCCATACATTGTTAATGAGAGTGTAAAATGGTAAAACCGCTTTAGAAAAAGGTCTATCCATTTCTTATAAACTGTCTGAACAGCAATTCTATTTCTAGGTATTAACCAAAGAGAAAAGTAAATATATGTCTATTAAAAGCCTGTACAAACATAGCCACACACACAAAATAAAGAATATCCATAGCATTTTTATTCATAATAGCCAAACCATCTATAAAGAAATAGATAAAGAAATTGTAGGAAAAGTCATACTACTCAGCAAAAGGAAAAAAAAAAACTCAAATTACTGTCACAATAGCATGGGCAAATTTCAAAAACAATATGCTGAGTAAAAGAAGCCTTACACAACTGAGTGCCAAATATGTGATTCTAATTATATGAAATTCTAGAACAGACAGGCACAAATAATTTATGCTGGGAGAAAATAAAAGAACTGTGATTGCCTCTACCAAAAGGAATTTGACTGGGAAATGGTGTAAAGGTACTTTCTGGGGTGATGGGAATGCTCCATATCTTTATTTAAAATAACATCTTTTTTTTTTACAAGAGAAAATGATTGAATTTAATTACATACATATGCATGGAAACTCTGCATCCATGAGAGAGTCAGAGATCTCACATACATGAGAGGTTCAGAGAGAGAAAGGGAAACTGAGGTACCTAAACTATTCTGAGCTAGGGATGAGGTAATGCACCTTACAGCTTCAGAAGGTAATTGCAGGGAGAGCACATGTTTAATAATTATTAGTTTGCCCTGCCACATAGTTAGGTAAAAGTTATTTCTGATGATAACTCTTGTTGTAGGCCAGACTCCTAATTTTTTTCCTTTTATTTTTATTTATTTTTTCAATTAGTTTACATTCCATGTTATTTTGTATTAGTTTCAGGTGTACAGCATAGTGGTTAGACAATCATATACTTTACAAACTAAGTAACAGCTTTATTAAGATACATTTTATACGTTATAAAATTCACCTTTTTAAAGTGTACATTGTGGCCTGACTAGTGTGGCTCAGTGGTTGAGCATTGACCTATGAACCAAGAGATCACAGTTCAATTCCCATTCAGAGCACATGGTTGTGAGTTCCATCCCCAGAGTGGGGCATGCAGGAGGCAGCCAATCAATGATTCTCCCTCATCACTGATGTGTCTATCTCTCTCCCTGTCCCTTCCTCTCCAAAATCAATAAAAATATCTTTTAAAAATTAATAAAGTGTACAATGTGATCATTTTTAGTACATTCACAGTTATGCTACTATCACCACTATTTAATTCCAGAAGAAACCTGATACCCATTGGCACTCAGTTCCCACCCTGGCAACCACTAATACATTTTGTCTCTATAAATTTGCCTGTTCTGGACATTTCATCTAAATGGAACCCACAACACCAGGTCTTTTTGCACCTAGCTTCTTTCACTCAGCATGTTTTCAAGGTTAGTCCATGTTATAGCGTGTGTCAGTACTTCATCCCTTTTTGTGGCTGGATAACATTCTGTTGCACGGATGGACCACATTTTGTTTATCCATCATTGATGGACATTTGTGGAGAGACTCAACTGGGAAAAGCGCAAGGAAACTTTCCAGGGTGATCAACATTGTAGTTATATGAGGGTATGTATTTGTCAAAAATTATTGAACTATCCACTTAAAATATGTGCCTTTTATTGAAAATAATCTACATTTTTTAAAAGACCCCAAGGGGGGGGAGGAATAAAAGAGAAACAGAGAGAATATAGGAAGAAAGGAAGGAAGGGAGGAAAGGGAGAAGGAAGAGAGGGAGGGGATAATTCCTCTTTGTTTTAGCCACAGCCATTTCGGGTTATTTGAGGGGATAGGAAATCACCCAAGTCAACCCAACTGGCTTCCCCCACAGGCTTTAGCAAATTGCTCTCAGTGGGGATCAAACTGTGCTCAGGATCACCCCAGGACCCCGTGATTATTTGAGCATGCTCTCTGACCAATTTTCATCACCTTCGCAGGGTATATTCTGTTCTGCAGAGAAAACCTACCTTTTCTTCAGTGGGCTTGCTGGAGATGGCACTCAGCTGGGCTGAAGCCATCTACCTCTGGCTGGCCACCCACACCAGCCTCTGCGTCTGAGCATGCTCCCCTTGAGATCATCTGAGTCCAATGCCCACCAAGCAACTTTGTGATACCAAGTTGTCCTTACAGGGAGATTTTCCTGCAGCAGGAGGGAGGAGATAGCTGGTAGCCTGATAGTTCTATCTTTTGACCAAAAAAATCAATAAACTGATATGGGATTTGATATCTTTAAAGTTTTGGGGTTTTTTCACACCTAAAGGAGGCCATGTAAGGAGAGAGAAGAGAAGAACCTCCCACACTGGGAAGGAGTCCTGAGGACTCTTACCATAAATTGCATCAAGACACCCTGAGCAATGAATACGTTCATTGTCTTCTTGTCAAAAGACACTTGGTATTCTGTAGGTTAAAAACAGTCAAACAGCAGCATTTTCATTTGGCTCAAAACTGCTGACTCTCTAGTAATTGTAAAACTCTGTGTTCAGGGCTGGAGAACTCTGTCCTAATTGTGTTTGGGGTATGGGGGTGGGCAGCAGGGCACCTGTAGGCAGGGGGAACTAATAGTAGGAGGCAAGAGGCACCAAGTGCTGCACCACTGCAGGCTACACATCATAAATGCTGTGAACGCTCCAATAGCAGAGAGGCCACTTTACATCTTTCATGAGTTATGTGCCAAATGTGATGGCACAATGAATGCAATGATTAATCAGGTGCAGCCACACACTCCAAATGCTCCCTCACATCTAGGGGTGTAGAATAGTTTGCAAACAAAAAATCAGAATGCGTTGTGGGAGTCATTATAATGGAGGGGTGTCTGAGTTCTACCAATCGAGGACTTCTGCCTGAAAGTGGATTGGGGGCAAGGTGCCACAAGGTGCAAACAAGCACAGATCTCAGGCTTCCCTGTTACACCCTGAATCAAGAAGCAATAAGACCTTCCCATTGCTTAACTTGAGTAAAATAAGGAGGAAGAAATTCCCAGGGAATAGGCTGGCTTCTCAAGCTAGGTTCTGGCCTGAGTCATTCACAGATGGTTGATATCACAAACAATGATGAATGAGCCAACTGTATCATTATATCAGCATATAAAAAATAACCACATTGCTGACATTGCACAAAATGGGAAGTAACTGGATTGCCTTTGGTCATGGGGCAAGAAAATCTGGAAATGAAGAGGACAAAAAAGAAAGACAGGAGGACAGCAGGATAAAGGAAGAAAGAGAGGAAAGGGAGAAATATTTGGAGAGAAGGAAGAAAAAGCATCTCCCTTTGCACAAGGAGTGCAGGCCAGACTTTCCTAGACATAGAAAGTTTTCTAGGTCTCCTGACCTCAGAGAATAAGATCTGTGAAATGACAGAGGAGCAGAGGGCTGTGAGGCCAAGGGAATGAAACAGCCCCTCCTGGCTTAGGTATCTCCTACTTACGCCACATGCAAATTGGAGGAGGAGAGCATGAGGGGCTATTTTACAAATTTTTTTTTCATTATCACTACTTAAGTCCTAAGACTCTGAATTCTGAGAAGCAACATTTTTCTCCCTAAGCAATCAGAAATAAATAAAAGAAAAACACTCTGTACTTGGTAAATCTGCGTTGGTGTGGGCCCACACGGCAGAGCATGGCAGAGGGGGCTGGCAAAGTTATGGAGATCTTTAGCAGAGTTGGAATTACAGATGGTACTGGCATGGAGACTGAGGGGGTTGCAGCAAAAAAAAGGCAGAAGAGAAACCCACTCCAAAGAAAGCTGCAAGAGCAAGATGTGTGGAAGGGTGGATACTTGCTGCTCAGGAGGCCCTTGGAGAGGGCTGCATTGGTGTCCATAGTCCTGGCTACTCCTTTGCAATGAAGGCTCTGAAACCAGTGGCTGTTGGCTGGGCTAAATGCGGTGTATGGAGCTTGAGTGGAACATGAACAAGCAGGAGAGCCGGGAGCTCTGGCTTTACTACTAATTGGCCATGCAGCCCTGAGCCAGTCATTTCTTCTCCCTGGATCCATTTCCTCATCTTGAAAAGGATGGTGGGTGAAGGCGTCACACTCTTCTTTGGTAACCTCTAAAACCTATAGAAGTATTATTGTTGGGATAGAGGGACCTGACAACTCTTTATCCAAATATGTTTCTGGCACCTCCAACCTTAAACTATAGGATATCTCCAAAAAATGTATACACACACTTTGAATAATTATTAAGGCAATGTTTATTAAAATTAAAATACAGTTCATTTTCAAAATTAAGAAATCAGTTGTTAAATGTATATACATTTTTAATTTTTTTTTAATTTCAGAGAGGAAGAGAGAGGGAAAAAGAGAGAGAAACTTCAATGATAAGAGAGAATCATTGATTGGCTGTCTCCTGCATGCCCCCTACTAGGGATTGAGCCCGAAACCCAGGCATATGCCCTGATGGGGAATCAAACCCTGATTTCCTGGTTTATAGGTCTATGCTCAACCAATGAGCCACACCAGTTGGCAAAGTATGTATACCTTTTTGAGGAACACCCTATATTTTCCATCTTTCCTCTAGCTTACTTAGCCACTTACCTTTCTTACCAAGCCAGTAAGCTTGCAATGGGGTACCCTCTAGATTCACCAAAGAGAAACCTGCTAAGTTGAATACATGCAACGTGAAGCCTCAGAAAAGTTCTTCATATACATTTAAGTCTGTGACTTAAGCCCAAAGGCTCTCAGCCTGAAAAAGCACTGGGTCTTGGTGGGGTTTCCTGGCTGTCTAGGGGCCAGCCTCATGCCATGGTGACATATCCAGGCCTATGGAAGTAATGGTGTGACTTCAGATCATCAAATGAAGGGGAATAACTTAGGTGTGGGAGGGCACTTTTTAAGGCTCTATGTAACACTGCTTAGGTCCAGAGGAGGTGAGACCCAGAGATACCTCAGGCTGGTTAACCCATCCCTGTCTAAATTAGTTTTTCTACCAAAGTAAGTTGGCATGTCCCCTCAGATGGAATAAAGAGGTTTGTTGGGTTAGAAAACCTAAGGTATACTTACATAAGACAGAATCAGACTGAAGGACTTAGAACTGATTTGGGAAAGTAAAAGGAGAGAGAGAGTGACTGAAAGTCTGAGCAGAAATGTAAATTCACCAAAAATTTGTAACATTCACTCCTATTCAATAAGAGTTGGCCAATCACTATTACTATTTTAGTTCTACTTTCAAAAGGCAGCATTTTGGAACAGCTTTGAAATCTACTTCACAAACATAAAATTCAACCATTTAAATTGCACAATTCAATGGTTTCTAGCATGTTCCTAGAGTTGTGAAACCATCACCATTATCTAATTTTAGAATATTTTATTACACCTCCAAAAAAATAAAAAATCTCACACTCATTAGCAGTCACTACCTACAGATTTAAAAGATTGCAGTTTGCTCCTTTAGGTACTTTTCCTACACCTAGGACATGGAATACATCAGATGGCATTGATATCTTAATCAAGATCTCATGACTTATATACAACAATCACAAGAAAAGATGTTCAATATCCCTGATCATCAGGAAAATGAAAATCAAAACCACAATGAGATATCATCTCACACTCATTAGGTTGGCTATTATAATATAAAATAAAAACGTTAGCAAAGATGTGAAGAAATTGAAACCTTTGTGCATTGTTAGGGGGAGTGAAAATGGTGTAGCCCTTGTAAAAAAAAAAAAAGATATGCAGTTCCTTAAAAACTCAAAAGTAGAATTATATCCACTTCTAGATATAAACCCCAAAAAAATGAAAATAGGCTCTCAGTAAGATATATGCATAGCACAATTATTCTCAATAGCCAAAGATAGAAGCAATCCAAGGGTCCACTGACTAATAAATGGATAAACAAAATGTAGTCTATCCAAGACCTAGAGGGCATTATGGTAAGTAAAACAGGTCAGAGAAAGTAAATACTGTATCCTTTCACTTATATCTGGAATCCAAAAAAACTAAACAAATGAACAAGCAAACAGACTCATAGATACAGAAAACAAACTGAAAGCTGCCAGAGGATTGAGCAAAAAAGTGAAGGAATTAAGAGGTACAAATTTCCAGTTATAAAATAAGACACAGGGATACATGTAGGGAATGCAATCAATACTATCACAATAACTTTGTACAATGACAGGTAGTTACTACATTTCTCATGGTGACCACTTTGTAAGGTATACAAATGTTAAATCACTAATACAATATTGCATGCCAACTATAATTTAATTAAAAAGAACTTTGCCAAAACCAGTTTGGCTCAGTGGATAGAGCGTCAGCCTGTAAACTGAAAGGTCCTCGGTTCGATTCCAGTCAAGAGCATGTACCTTGGTTGTGGGCATATTCCCAGTAGGGGGTGTGCAGGAGCAGCTGGTCTCTCATGGATGTTTCTAACTTTCTATCCCTCTCCTTTCCTCTCTGTAAAAATATCAATAAAATACGTTAAAAAGAACTTTAGATTCCAATGCAATACAACATGGAGGAACCTTGAAGATATTATACTAAGTGAAATAAGCCAGTCAAAAAAAAAAGAAGACAAATATATTATATAATTCCACTTATATGAAATACCTAGAGTAGTCAAACTCCTAGAGGCAGAAAGTAAAAGGGTGATTGCCAGGAGCCAGGGAGAGAGAACAAGGAGTTGTTAGTTAATAGGTACGTACAGAGTTTCAGTTTGGCTAGATGAGAAGAGTTCTAGAGAGGAAGTGTTGTTGGTTGCACAACAATGTGAATGCATTTACTATATTTGAACTATTCACTTAAAAGTATTTAGGATAGTAAATTTTATTATATGCATTTACAATTTAAAAATAAGATCTCATGACCCATGTCAAAAGTCTTAGGCCAGGAATTCCTTTCTTATGACACAAAAGTCTACTTTTCTTACTTTTAAAAATAAACATAAGTCCTTATTATAAGAAAAACATAGGCTACTAAGCAAATATTTTTAAAATGTTATTCACAGATTATGCTTTAAAAATAAACAAGCATAATTTGTTCCTCATTAACCTTTAACTATTAGCAAACATACTTAACTATTTTTGTAAAATCACATTTACTGAATGCTTATATGCAAAGAAGGATGTCAAGTGCATAACATGCATTAATTCATGTAATTTTCCTAACACTAAGAAGTAGATCCTGTTACTGATCCCATTTCAAAGAAACAGAACTGAGGCTCAGATATACTAAATAATTTGCCCAGATACCCAATCCAGTCTTCTGTACCCTAGACCATAATTAAATAGTATTTCTATTAAAGAACAATAGTTCTCAAGAAATATAAAAATGTGTCAACCCATCAGTGAGAGGCCTGTTTCAACAAGTCCACCAAAAAAATAAATTTCTGGGCAATTCTCTACCAATAATTCACCAATTGCTTTCCAAAAACCATTTTTTAAAAGCCTGCATCCCTTATAACAAAAACCTTTAAATTATGCAGTTAAGCACTTAAAAAAAAATAGGATGTGGTTTGAGACACATGCAACCATTGAGTATCAGAGAAGGCAGTACATATGATGCCAATATATCATATGAGAGCAACACATAGTCCTATATCTTTCAAAGTCTCTACTGTAAAATTGGACAAACCATGATGAACTGAGAACCAGAAACAAGCCAGATTCCAGTCCTTTATTTAATTTCTTCCATCACTCAGTCTCCATTGCCAGCACTATCTCTGCACAATGTTATGCTCACTGTAAAATAGGACAAGCATTCCAGTAACAATGAGTTGCTGTCCATCTGTCTGGTTTAGCAGAGGGACACTTGGAGTAAGCCTCTTCTGATAAAGTAGGCCCCTCCTAAGGCCAGGTCTCCAAAAGCCAGGGTTTGTATCTGTGACCCCACATGGTGGGATCGGGCCTAAACAAGCAGACGGACATTCCTCTCACAACCCAGGACTGCTGGTTCCCAACCACTCACCTGCCTGCCTGCCTGATTGCCTCTAACTCAGCGTTTCTCAACCTGTGGGTCGCGACCCCTTTGGGGGCTGAATGACCCTTTCATAGGGGTCGCCTAAGACCAGCGGAAAACACCTATTTCCCATGGTCTTAGGGACCAACAGACTGCTCCTCGGTGTAGCAAAGTATAGCAATGTAGTTTACTGTTGTCATATGAAGACTGTTACCCATGCTACACCAGATTCAAGACAAAATTTCATTTATTTGTAATTAGAAATAAATATTTCATAATATATAATTACATATTGTTTTTGTCATTAATCACTATGCTTTAATTATGTTCAATTTGTAACAATGAAAATACATCCTGTATATCATATATTTACATTACAGTTCATAACAGTAGCAAAATTACAGTTATGAAGTAGCAACAGAAATCATTTTATGGTTGGGGGTCACCACCACATGAGGAGCTGTATTAAAGGGTCACAGCATTAGGAAGGTTGAGAACCACTGCTCTAACTGCTTTTGCCAGCCAGCCTGATTACGCCTTAACCACTCCCCTCCCAGCCTGATCAACGCCTAACTGCTCCCCTGCTGGCCCGATTGTCCCTGACTTCCCCTGCTGACCTGGTTGCCCATAACTGCCCTCCCCTGCAGGCCTGGTCCCCCCAACTGCCCTCCCCTGCCAGCTTTCTTGTGGTGGCCATCTTGTGTCCACCTGGGGGTAGCCATCTTGTGTTGGAGTGATGGTTAATTTGCATATTACTCTTTTATTAGATTATTAGATTAGGACAGGCAGAATCTTTTTTTAATAAATTTTTATTGCTCAGTTTATCACACATGTTCCTCTTTTTTCCCCCTATAGCTCCCCTTCACCTGATTCCCCACCCCCCCACCCCATACCCTTTCCTCCCACCACTGTCCTTATCCATAGGTGTAAGATTTTTGTCCAATCTCTTTCTGCACTCCTCACACTCCCTTTCCCCCGAGAATTGTTAGTCCATTCCCTTTCTATGACCCTAATTCTATTATATTCACCAGTTTATTCTGTTCATCAGACTTTTTATTCACTTGATTTTTAGATTCACTTGATGATAGGTATGTAGTTGTTACCACTTTGTTGTTCATAATTTTTATCTTTACCTTTTTCTTCTTCTTCTTCTTAAAGAAAACCCTTCAGCATTTCATATAATCCTGGTTTGGTGGTGATGAACTCCTTTAGTTTTTTTTTGTCTGTGAAGCTCTTTATCTGACCTTCAATTCTGAATGATAGCTTTGCTGGGTAGAGCACTTTTGGTTGTAGGTTCTTGCTATTCATCACTTTGAATATTTCCTGCCACTCCCTTCTGGCCTGCATAGTTTCTATTGAGAAATCAGCTGACAGACGTATGGGTACTCCCTTGTAGGTAACTAACTACCTACAGGCACATCTCCAGTTTTTCTCTTGCTGCTTTTAATATTCTCTCTTAGTCTTTTGCCCTTGGTATTTTAATTATGATGTGTCTTGGTGTGGTCCTCTTTGGATTCCTTTGGTTTGGGGTTCTGTGCACTTCCTGGACTTGTAAGTGCATTTCTTTCATCAGGTAGGGAAAGTTTTCAGTCATTATTTCTTCTTTCTCTTCTTCTGGCCAACCCCCATAATTCTGATGGTACTCTTGAAGTTGTCCCAGAAGCTCCTTACACTATCTTCACATTTTTGGACTCTTTTTTCTTTTTGTTTTTCTAGTTGGGTGTTTTTTGCTTCCTCATATTTCAGATCTTTGGTTTGATTCTTGGGGTCCTCTAGTCTGCTGTTGGATTTCTGTATATTATTCTTTATTTCAGACAGTGTATGCTTAATTTATGACTGGTCCTTTTTCATTTTTTTTTTTTTTTGGCAAGATCCTTGAAGGTCTCACTAAGTTTCCCAGAGGTCTCACTAAGTTTCTTGGCAGTTTGTAGAAGATTCTTGAGTAACCTTATAAATGTGGTTTTGAACTCTATGTCCAGTAGTTTGCTTCCCTCCATTTCTTTCATTCGTGACATGTTTCTTGGTCTCCACATTTTGGCTGCTTCCCTGTGTTGATGGAGTGGCTTTGTGTGCTAGTTGTCTTTTAGGGCCCAGTAGCTCCACCTCCCCAAACACATGAGGTGGACACTCTTGGTGCACCCCTTTGTGGGCTGGGTTCTCAGTCTTGTAGTTAAGCCTTGATTGCTATCGGTACACTGGAAGGAATTGACCTGCAGGCCAATTGACTGTGAGGATTAGCTGTGTCTATAATGGAAGAACTGCTGTGCTGGAGACACTCCTATGGGGCAGGACTTGCCTCAGTGGGACTTTGATACTTGCCAAGTCTGCCTCTTGAGTGTGTCACTTATGTATGTTAGGAGTTGAAATCTGGTGTCATCTCACACTGACCTCTAGGTACACTGGTTCCTGGACCTTCAAGGAGGTGTAAGTTAGCTAGTGTCTGAGGCCACCCAGCAGGAGCTACAGGGAGATTTGCAGATTTCTCCTCTTTGCTTGGAGTTTGTAAGTTTTGGAGTTGTCTGACCCAGTTGCAATTTGTTAGGTTAAGCTGCCAGAAGGCAGGCCATTCATATGCAAAACCCACTGCACAGCTGGGTGGGTTTGTAAATTGGGCAAGGTGGGTTCTCAGGGAATCACTAGGTCAGGGCTTGGCAAACAGCAATGGCTGCCAGTCAGCCTCTCTGCTGTGTTCTATTCAGTGTCCTGCGTTTCGTGCCCCAGTGCAGTAAACAATGATTCCTGTGCACACCTCTGTGAGAGAGCCTCCCTCTCTTTCCAACCTGATGGCTGACAGTCTAGCTTCTCCCTGTATGAGTCTGGGTTCCCAGAATCTTGCCAGAAACTGAAGTTCAGAGAGTCAGGAACTTGTAACTCCCTCCCAATTGAAAAACAACAGTGCCGCCAGCCCAATTCGCGCGCATCTCTGTACCTCTGCCTTTCTGAGCCTCTGCACATCCTACCAGGTCTCAATGCACTTTTTTCTTTCCTTCTAGTTGCAGAACTTCCACTCCATCAGCTTTCCTGTGGTTCTGGGGTATAGTTGTTTTGTCTTTTAATTGTAGTTTTGGTGTGGTTGTGAGAGGCAGCATGTATAGATGTATACCTTATGCTGCCATGTTGGTTCTTTGAAAGGCAGAATCTTAACACAGACTTCCAAGATTTCTCCAGGACTGCGATTATGTTAGCACATGGCAAAGGGGATTTTGAAGATGCAATTAAGTTTACTATTCACTTAATCATAAGCAAATCAAAAGGACATTGTATAGGTGGGCCTGAGCCAATCACAAGAGTCCTTTAAAAGCAGAGGTTCTCTCCAGCTGATAACAGAAGAGGAAGTTAGAAATTCAAAACACAAGTGGCTCTGAAGCAGTTGCTAGAATGAAGATGGAAAGGATTACATGGAAAAATGAGGGAGTGGCCTCTAGGAGCTGAGAGCAGCCCCCAGGTGACAACCAGCATGTTTTGCCTGGACATATGACTTATAGAACAATATAGGAATGAATGAATGAATGAATGAATGAATGAATGAATGTTTTAAGCTCTGAATTTTTGGCTGGTTGTTAAGCAGCAATAGAAATCTAATGCCATCTCCTAATTGGGGCCAGAAAAGGAAAGAAGTCATTTTGAAGACAGAGATGAGCCTCAAAGATAGACTTTGTCTTCTTCATACCTCCTCTAGAAAGTTGTACCCACACCCTTGAGCTTTTGAGGATCCTCTGCCTTCCTATGTCAGCAATTATCTACCACTCCCTTGGCCCTGCACACACACCAGTGGGATCCTCGGCTCCTCCACAGTCAGCTTGTCTTCCCAACTCTGGTTGAAGTACTTCCATCATGTTCTTCAAAGCACCCAGTGTCAAGCACACAATAAATACTCACAAGTGTTTGTGGGTGAAGCCATTTTCTTTCAGTTCCAGTGATCAGCAAGGCCAATGAAGGGATCCAAAAGCCCTCTGGCCACAGGCACACACATCTGACCCTGGCTCCAATGCCTCCTGAGATTGACAAAGCACTTAGATGGGGATACCCCATTTCTGAAGCTTGACCTTTCAGTAACACTGGCCAGTCATGTTTTTAAGCATGAGTAGGACTACTATTTCTCTGAATCATAGTCTGGTGTGTTTTTTTAATGTTCACCTACAACCAGCACTTACAAATACAAAGGAAATAAAAATAATGATGATGAGAGGTTTTACAAAATGTATTACCTGTATTTTGTTCATTAACAAACTCATTCTGAATGCCTACCATGTCCAGGCTGAGACCCTGGAGACAGAGAACTAAGAGAGGCCCTGACCCTGAGCACAGAGGTCATGGCAGAGTCTTCGACAGTTTGAAAACCTGAAGATCGAATTTCTTCAAGTCAAAAAAAAATGAGTGACAACAAAATCAGTTCTTCTACAGGCAGGCAGTGGGTAAGGTTCCCTCCTGAATTCTACTCTTGTCCCTCTGGGCAAGCTGTCTCTGCCCCACCCTAGACTCCAATAACATGTATATGATGTCACTGTCTAGATGTGCAACAGTCTTGGCAAATTTCACCCAGGGCCCTCAAGCACAGATTAAAAAGTAAATTTATATCGCCAAAACCAGTTTGGCTCAGTGGAGAGAGTGTCGGCCTGTGGACTGAAAGGTCCCAGGTTCGATTCCGGTCAAGGGCACGTATCCTGATTGCAGGCACATCTCCAGTCGAGGGCGTGCAGCAGGCAGCTGATTGATGTCTCTCTCTCATCGATGTTTCTAACTCACTATCCCTCTTCTTTCCTCTCTGTAAAAAATCAATAAAATATATATTTTTTAAAAAAGTAAATTTATAGCATTTGAACAGACTTTCACAGTTTACAAGGCACTGTCGTATTCATTGTCTTGTTTGATCCTCCCAACAGCCCTAGGAGTTAGATGAGGTGAAGATTATTATCTCCATTTTACAGATGAGGAAACTGAGGCTGAAGATTTGAAGCTATTTACTCAGAATCACCTAGCTTGGGAGCCATGTTCTTCCCTCACTGCCATCTTGGAATAGTCTTTGGGCCTAAATGTGAACACAAAGACTGACTAAGTTCTTCCAAGCTGGCCTTAGTGGCTGGTGATTTCAGAGTTTAGGAGGAGCTGGAGGGGAAGTGTTAGTTTTTTGTGGTTTTTTTTCAGAGAGGGAGAGAAAGATGGAAGCATTAATGATGAGAGTGAATCATTGGCTGCCTCCTGCATACCCCACACTGGGGATCGAGCCCACAACCCAGGCATGTGCCCTGACTGGGAATCAAACTGTAAACCCCTGGTTCATAGGTCAATGCTCTACTACAGAGCCAGCTGGGGGAGAGTTTCTTTATAGAAAGAATGAAAAAGTAGAGATTAGGAATAAGAAGAAAATACAAGGATGCTTAATATTCCAGTCACACTATATACTTTTCCAAGAACTCACATATGTCTTACTTCATTAGGTCCATGGAATAATCCTAAGAGGTTAATAAGGCAAGTACATTCTCACCAGAGATTGGATCAGAACTAGTTTCCAATTCTTCTGATTCCAGGACTCTTTCCATAAGCTAAGGGAGGGCAACCTTGCCACTTATACCCTACTAGAGGCCCAGTGCACGAAAATGCATGCACTGTGGGGAGGGGGTATCCCCTCAGCCCCTCTCACAGTCCAGGAGCCCTCGGGGCATGTCCTACTGATGGCTTTGGCCCATTCCCCGCAGTCTGGCCTCCCTCTGCGGAAGGCAACCAGACTGGTCAGGGGAAGGTGCTGCCCCATCACCCTGCTGCTGCTGCCACTGCTGGCCACAGCGGCTGCCTGAGCCCTGGCCCTCACAGCCGCCGGGGCTCATGACTGCCTGAGTCCATGGCTGCCATGAGCCCATGGCTATCATGAGCCCTGGGCCTTGCAGCTGCTGTGGCTTTATCTGGGTAGACATCTGAATGGATGTCCAGAAGATGTCTACCCTAATTAGCATATTACTCTTTTATTAGTGTAGATGTTTGTACCTTTGATCCAAAAGGTCAAGACCAAGAAACAATTTGATACCCTTCTCTTGTGTGTCTACAGAACCTCAACATACAATGGCCTTTCATCCAACTGTGGTTTCCCTTGCCAGAAACTGGCCTCAGAAAACAGGCACCTCCCCTTTCTGATTTTAGGACTACTTTTACAGAACTGGATTTATATAATTAATATACCAGGGATAACAGAACCTTTAAATCATTTTTCATCCATGTAACAGATATTTTTTTAGCAGGGTACCATTCTTGGCTTGTTACTAGATGTTAGAGAAATAAATCAGAAATTCCCAAATATTGTGGAACTGGTAGGAACACAAGTACATTCACAAGATCCATGACATTAACAAATAGATAACAGGATGGAAAAAATGTCACAACAGGCTTATCAGCAAAGGGCTGTAAAGGATCTTGGACATTTCTAACTGGTAGGAGGGAGGAGTCTTTGTGAAAAAGCAGGTATTTGAGCTGGACCTTGAAGAATAAATGGAGAATCTTGACAAATGGGAAGATGCAGACTGAGGGGACAGCAGGAACATCTGGGAAATAGGAATATAGTGAGGGCAGCATAAAGTTGGGTTGGCCTCCAATCTTGTATTGAGGCTGTTTGGGATCCAGCTGAGATCTTCAGCTAGATCTAGGCCAACATGAGGAAACCCAAGAGACCTAGACCTTTTTTCTCAAGTTCTATGGTACTTGCAGCATAACTTACACCAAATCTTAACTGCCCTCTTAACTATTCATATTTTCTTTTCTCTAGTTAGTTCTCACAAATGTTTTGCTTTCCTAGCTAGACTAAAATTGCAGCTCCTGATTCCTTAAGAACATAGCTAGGGAGCATCTGTATTCTATCCCAGCCAGCATGAGGCTGGGCACACTTGTTAACTGGTTGCTGAAGTCTATAGGCCCCAGAATCATAAGATGACAGTTTTATAAACAAGTATAGCAAGAAGGGACAATACTTGTAACCTTAGCCTTGGATAACAATGAAGGGATCATGAGGAGATACATACTTCTGGTTTCAGGATTACATTTTATAGAGCTGATCTAAATTTATCAAGGTTCAGACTTGTTGGGTCACTCTGTGGAACTGCCCTGTATTTCACCTTGGTCTCTCTCTTATACCAAGATTCTAAGTTCCCTTTAATCCATTTTACTAGTTCCTGCTTGTCAACAACTTCCAATAAGCATGGTGCCTCATTCTTTCTCTTAGAAAGAGTATCAGGAAGGATGGCATAATTTCCATTGCCAATTTGGAGACCCAAGGTCCAATGCCAGAGGAGAGAGCAAAGCCAGGGCCAGATGGGGGAGTGAGAAAGATCCTGAGACAAAATAAAGCTTCCTACCAGATGGTCTACAAGGAGCTGAGGTCTCTTCTGAAGTGCTGGATGAACATAACTGAAAAACAGGGAAAATGGATAGGGATAAAACCCAATCAGGTCAAACCCTCACCCATCCCAATGGAATATGAGCAAACAATAAAGGTAATAAACTAGGAGTAGGGTGGAAGGGGGGCAGGTACAAAAAAAGGACCAAATATGCAGGTGTTCAAGAAAAGAGAATTTTAGTTTGGGGATTTGAGAAGTTTATTTTTAGCCTAACCTTCTCTAATCCCATAGTTGAAGTCCTCAAACATATCTGCTATAGGATTACCCAGTGTCTTTTGCCCAGTCTCTTCATCTTTGACCCTTCCAATTAATTAATCCTCCATGTTGCTGCCAGAGTGATCATTCTACAACAGAGACTGGTTCAAAGTCTCCCCTCTACCTTCAAGATAAAGTTCAAAGTCTGTACATCCTATGAAGGCCCCTCATGCTAGACCCAGATAGACATTCAAATATAATCCCCTCTCTTCATCCTTACCCCTCTCTACATTCCATTGACCTTATTCCATTGACGATATACTGCACAATATTCTCCAAAGATGCAATAGACTTACTCTCAATTGCCAGGAAAATTCCAATTGCAAGATCCAGCTCAAGTGTCAACTCTTCAGTTAAATTTCCCCTTGCTACTCTGAATAAAATTTATTACCATGAATTGCATTGATTTATAGAAATTGAGAGTCCACCTGGGGTAAGAATATGTTTTGACTTTTTGTAGCCCTCCTTGATCTTAGCTAGCACAGTAGGAATAGGTTTACTTAAAGAATAAATCCCTTACCTTTAGACACACAGGAAGCTCCTGGCAGAGCCCAATTAAAATCTAGGTTGTCTGATGCCCAAATCAGGGCATTTCTTTCTGGGTTACTTCTTCTACCTGTTTTCCATATCCATGCAGTTGGGTGGTTGTTCACTAACCTAGACTTTGAAACATTGAGGCAGTGACAGACTTTTGCAGAAGAAGCAGGAACCCAAGCTGCTATCTGTAAGGACAGCCTTCTATGCCTCTCCTAGAGAAGTGATTTGATTCTGAAGGGCTTTGAAGCAAGCTGTAGGCAGCAACAGAGCAGGTGAGTCATCATCCCAGCCCACACCCATTCTCTCACACCGTTCTCTGCCAAAGGGTCCCAGCATCTGTCAGTCTTAAGTGATATGGGAAATGTGTGCTCTGAGCTTACTGAGGTCCCAAGGAGGGAGAACTGCCATTGTGGCCAAAATCTCCCTCATCACTGGTGGTGAAAGCAAATGTGGTGATTTTGTCTATTGGAGCAAATATAAAGGGACCCAGAGAACACAGAAAATGGCCTCAGAAAAGCTGCAGCCATGATAAAGATCAAGGGACACAGTCCACTACTTTTTGGGACTCATATGGACAGGCAGATGTGTGGGACCTTCCACCTAAGCATCCTGTTCTCCACTGCCTGCCCTCATTGGTATCTCTTCATTTCTCCATATTTGACGTGCCTCAAGGAAACCACAAGATGCCTTCCACTGCCCATCCCCCAACCTTAACCAGTACATTTATCTCACAGCTGAGTCTTTTTAATTTTTTTTATTAATTTTTATTAATTTTTATACATATCTCCCCATTGCCCCCCCTCCCTCCCAGGCATACCCCAACCCCCCAGTGTCTGTGATCATTGATTATGCTTATATGCATGCATACAAGTCCTTTGATTGATAACTTATCTACCTCACCTAACTTTAATCTTTCTGCTGTAATTTGTCTCTTTGATGCTTTATGATTTTTGTCCTCCTGAGAATTATCAGTTACTCCCTTTCTGTGCTCCTGATTCTATTATATTCACTAGTTTATTCTGTTGATCAAATTTTTAATTCACTTAATTTTTAGATTCACTTGTTGATAGATATGTATTTGTTGTTCATAATTTTTTGGCTTTTACCTTTTTCTTCTTCCTCTTCTAAAAGAGTACCTTTCAGCATTTCATATAATACTGGTTTGGAGTTGATGAACTCCTTTAGCTTTTCCTTCTCTGTGAAGCTCTTTATCTGCCCTTCAATTCTGAATGTTAGCTTTGCTGGATAGATTATTCTTGGTTGTAGGTTCTTGCTGTTCATCACGTTGAATATTTCTTGCCACTCCCGTCTGGCCTACATCGTTTCTGTTGAGAAATCAGCTGACAGTCATATGGGTGCTCCCTTGTAGGTAATAAACTGTTTTTCTCTTGCTGCTTTTAATATTCTCTCTTTGTCTTTTGCTCTTGGTATTTTAATTATGATGTGTCTTGGTGTGGTCCTCTTTGGATTCCTTTTATTTTGGGTTCTGTGTGTTTCCTGGACTTGTAAGTCTATTTCTTTTACCAGATGTGGGAAGTTTTCAGTCATTATTTCTTTAAATAGGTTTTCAGTATCTTGCTTTCTCTCTTCTGGCACCCCCACAATTCTGATGTTGGTACACTTGAAGCTGTCCCAGAGGCTCCTTACATTATCTTCACATTTTAAGATTCTTTTCTCTTCTTGCTTTTCCAGTTGAGTGTTTTCTGCTTCTTTATATTTCAAATTTTTGACTTGATCCTTGCCTTTCTCTAGTTTGCTGTTAGGACTCTGTATAATAGTTTTTATTTCAGTCAGTGTATGTTTAATTTCTCGTTGGTCTTTTTTTATCTTTAGTAGGATCTTTTCCATCTCCTCTTGGGTCTCACTAAATTTATCCATCTTTTCTAGCATATTCTTGAAAAACCTTATAAGCGTGGTTTTGAACTCTATATCCAGTCGTTTTTTTTCCTCCATTTCTTTTGTTTGTAATCCCTTCCCTTGTCTCGCCATTTTCACTATGCCGGG